>CAEFZP010003803.1:0-78147 GCA_903064625.1 Mallotus villosus
TTCCAGTGATAACGTTGTTACAGTAGCTTCTTTCCAAGGGTGTTCTTAATGAATTATTATGCAATAGACTATGAGTAGGCTAAATGCTTGAAAATATCACTAGAAGGGAAAAACTTAAAGGGACGGACAAGCAGGCACACCCTCACAATTTCCCCAGAAATTGCATGCTCTCTAGTTACGTTTTATTATTTCCTATTAAGTATAGTATTTCCTATTATGCATACATACAGCATATGCATATTTTTTTGTTTAAAATTGTGTTTTAGTGATGTGTATTTAAGTATATTAGAGTTTAGATATTATCCCCAACCCTACAGGACTACAGGTTCATGTTGAAACAGGACAAATCTTCAGATTTGTTTTGGTCTTTGCTGGGCATCAAATTTCCCTCTGTATTGTCTTACTTCACCACTACAAACTGTTGCTACTGTTTTATCTTGGAACTGCAGTTCGAGTATTTTGGTCTGTCAATTCACTATTAGGTAAACACGTTTCTAAGTCCTAAATGGCTCCTCATAGTGCACAGTTTTTTAGTTTTAGTTTTTTAGTGGATTTGTTCTGACTGTATCTATGTAGTGTGTTCATGCATCTGCATACTTGCTGAGATGTTTTGGCATGCGTGTGCTTTCCTTGGAGGTTTCACAGAGCCAAGGGACGTTGGAGCAGAACATTTGAGCCAAAGAAAACATCCCTTCATATGAGACTGTTTGATCTTTAGAGTAGTGTATCATTAAGAGGCAGTAGACTTCCATCCTTATAGGTTCCTCTAAAAGACATGGCAGCTCACAGTGCATAACTGAGATGTGTGTTCTGCTACCGCAAAGGCACTGATGAACCAGCTAAGGCTCTGGGGTACAAGCTAAAGCACAGGTGTAACACTTGCAAAATTACAATAATTTAGTACCTTGCTCACACAATGAATCCAAATGTTGGAGACCTGCTCCACAATGTGGGTGGAATAATTGCATAATTGAGTACTGTCGTGGAAGTTTTGAGAGAATCAATCGTTAAGCTGAAGTTGGTTGAAGTACAGAGTTAATGTTTATTTGACGTATGATGTATACATAATAACGTTACCAACATAACATCATCGAAACACGAACTTAAGACAATAACACAAAGACAATTCTATACAGCTCCATCTAGCATTCTAGAATGGAACTGGAGAGTCCAGCCGACACCAGCACTACCCAGCTGATGGCCCTGAACCCCCCCGAACATCCTTCAACAGACCATTTTATGGATACGACAGCTCTCAAAAGTCATTGGTCCATCCTACAGACATGCAGCTATACCAAATCTCTTTTGTTATTGGTTTACTCCTTAGAACAATACAGTTGAATCCACATTGTCTTCAGACCAACTGCTTCCTCCCCCCTAGGTGATAAGAAACCCAGTCACCTCAAGTCACCCAGTCTTCACGTCTCCTAGACTTCACATCTCTTAGTTAGGTGTCATAAAACTGCAGGTGGCATCTCTGCCAAATGGAGTTGAATCAACATTCATTGTATCATCTTAGCCAACTGTAAACTTCTTTTAAAACACATTCATTGTACATAAGACCAACATTTCTTTCACAGTAGTGGCTGGTGACAGTTGTCCAACAGTTCAAATGCACGATTGTGTGTGAGTAGGCTATAACTATGCAGAGATTTAGGAACCTAAATTCCTCAGGCTGAGATGGAAGTTCGCCGATATTGAAATCCCAGATCAGAAAGGCATTTTCATGCAGCTATATTCTTTCTATTTACATATTGGGACATTGACAGCATTGATTGAATGCATATTGTCTCAGAAGGGGGACTATGTATAGTCGGGCGAGATGAGCCAGGTATTCAGTGATCAATCATTCAGCAAACCATCCTGAGCTTTGCACTGGTTAGTTGAAAAATGTGTATATTATATGTCTGTCTTTTAAATAGGCCTAAGTTGCCTATGCAGACTTATTATTTAAGAAGATTGTATAGATTAAAACCTATATGATAAAAAATGCCCCTCAAGTTATTTCCTTCTGGTGATATTTTTAAGAATCTACTCATATTCCATTTTATTGGCCTTTGAAACAAGCTGATTCTAATAATGTTGTCATTGGCAGTATCCTAGCTGGAATCTCGATTCAAATAGTACCCTCTGCAAACTGAAAATATGCCCCCAAAAACATAAATAAGATTGAATTGTATTTCTGTAAAACTGGCTGAAAAAATATATCATACCCACCACAACATAGATTAAAAAGCATACATTTGTTGCTGCTCATTTACACTATGATAGGAGTGAAGTGTAGAGTGAAACAGGGTTCAATTCCTTTATTGCAAGAGTGAATGGCGATAGGCTGTGTGGCAGTAGGCTTTTACATCTATGCAAACTTAATTTAAAAAAAAAGTACACTCAGGAAAATTGACAGAATATTTGGATTGATATTAGTTTAAACAATAGGTTTTGTAAGTAATATAGTCAAATAAAATAGCCCAGATGCTGCAACTGACGCAAGGAAACCTCACAATTTCCCCAGAAATGTGATCCTCTCTAGTTGTATTTACTTTAGTCATGGTGATATGATGCCACCGAAAGATCTCATCCTATCAGTGGGTCACTAACTAATTTTCTGGTTAGTGTCGACCTGTCCTGTTGTCTGCATATCGAGCTGACTTAATAGCAAACATTGTCTGCTTGTTTGCCCCTGTCTCTACAGCATGTGTGTAGGGGTGATTTTGGCTATAAATATAGAGAATAAGACATACATTTGTAGCAGTCTCGTCCGACCACATCAGTAAAACACAATCGGACTTCTTCACACCATTATGCTCTGATTACATCACCAAATGCCCATACAAAGGAAACCATACATGGGGATCTCTACACTCAGCATATGGTCTCATCTCTCCCAAGAAGCTTCAAAGCTTTTCCTTGACGACCTGACTCACCAGTTGTCTTACCAGTCTTCCTGCAAGATAACCAAGGCATCCATGGGATCTACTTGAAACTAAAATTATAAAACAAACAATTAAACTATATTTTGTAACTTGAGACCAGAACAAGAATATGAAAATACAAACATAAGACCTGTTCAAATCAACAGTAAGTGTAGATGAAATAGGGTAAAATGGACCTCAGAAACAGGAATCCTTTGACTTCCCTCGCGAGTGGTAGATCATTTCAACTGCAGCTAAAACATTATTGACTCTACCACAACACTTCTTGCTAAAGCCTCTCTTCCTTTAAAACTATTTAAAACTCTCTGAAAACACACCTCTTCATTCAAAACACACTCATCACACTCTCGTCCCCACCTACCTACAATAACTGCTTCAAAGTTTAAATAACATTCTAATAACATTATTAGCTTATACACTGAGCTCATGTATTTTTCTTATTCTTATCTGTTGGGTTGACTGCAGGAGTCCAGATGGAACTTCCTGTTTGCCTTCCTGGCGTTGCCTGCCCTCCTCCAGCTCTGTGTTCTACCCTTTCTTCCTGAGAGCCCCCGCTACCTTCTGATGGAGAGGAGAGATGAGGCTGGAGCAGAGAAAGGTACACACTGTGACATGGCTACACAAACACGAGCACTCAAAAACTAACAAAACAAAAATAAATAACTCCATCTGAAGCGAATTCCCATTGTGCACTCCTCTGTTGACATGAATGTATTTTTAGCCTTTGTACCTCTTTAGGCTGTTAGCTCTACTCTTGGCTTGAGACCATGGATGGATTTTAGAATGGATCACTCTTTGTTGATTAAATAAATCAATCCAGCCCTTCCTATGTACTTCCTATGTACTGTTTCCTGCACTTGAACCAAACTTTATTGTCTGACCATCCTTTGGCTTTATTGAAAATGCTTCGTGATGCATACAATTAGCAAACACTGTAAAGTTTGTGGTTAATGTTTTCCCACTTACACGATTAACAACCTTTTAGTACTATTTGTAGGTAGTAAGCATGGTCTTCGACCATGTGTGAAATACATTTGACTTACATACAGTAATTTCAATAACACACCTTAAAACAATACAACACACTCAGCTGTCATCTACCAGTTGTCCTCTTTCTTTGTACTACAAATAATTGGAGCAAACATTCAATTATACCAATAATTAAATTTTTATAGCAATACAGCAGTGTTAAAACTCGCTAAAAACATTCAATCCCTTTACGCCTGTGTCACTCAGTTTCGGGTGTATAGCTAAAATGCCTGTGAGTCTGTGTACATCTGAACATGTGTACATTAGAGACCATGAATCAATCAATGTTTTGGAACAGTGTGATGGTGACACTGGCTGAAAGACAATGAGAGAAAGTGCATGCATGAATAATTACAAGGTGTCATAATAATAATACAATAATTACAAGTATCAATTAAGCCAATGAGGAAATCATATTAACAGCTTATGCCTATTTACTTTTCAAGTGTGAAAAAAGTAGTGAAATATGCAATTATATACAGCCGATTAATTCTTTGTCAAAGAGTTCCCACCCATGCATCCTGCGATGCTTCTCCGTTCTAGCTCCCCAGTGGTAGACAAAACTCCCAGTTCAACTAAACACGTCCCACTGCTGAAGTAATGAGAGGCCAGAATGGTAGACATTGGTTATTCATAGGAAACAGAAGAGGGAGGCCAACACCCCCACCTTAAACACTGGCCTGACATTTGGCAATGATTGAAGTATTTTTTTAAAGTATTTTTTTGTAAATAGTGCACATTTTTTCCCCATTTGGTTGAACTATTCCTCTCATTGTTAAAAATAGTGTTGGGCGGTATGCCTAAAATGTCTATATGACGGTATAATTCTGAAGCACTGGCGATAACGGAAGCACAATATATTTGTTTTGCCTTCAAAAGTCATAACGATGCAATTCAAACCACTGCGGCTAATCTACCACACTCGGCTGTTTGCAATGTTGCGTAGATTGATTGCGATATTTGCGTTGATGCAGTGTGACAGATCATGTGCGCACAAGGAATAGTCATGCGTACCGTTTATGTGTAACGTTTATAAATCTCAGAAAAACGTTTTAGTTTTTCTGATATTGTTTTTCCGTAAGTATTATTTTACCAATGAATTTACGTGAGGTTTGATATATTGGCCCCAGAATGTACCGTAGGTGTTACTGGAGATAGGTCTAAAGATGCTTGAAAACCAAAACACTTACCAGTCCCAAACTTTTCAGATGCTAGGAGACCTTAATTGATCATTGATAGGCTGTGTAAATAAAAGAACATTTGAATTATTTGATGTTTGTGTGGCATTTAAGGGTAAACCGTGTGAAAGTGAAAACACTGTGTTTTAAACCTTCACATGAAAATTGTTAATGATCTTGAGTCTCAATGGTTGTGCTGTTGAGCTCTTTCTTATCTCCTCTAAAAATCTTGGGTGAAGTGGAACATCCATTGAGGCCACTTGTCAGGAGCTGGAGATCATTCAGTTTCACATGGAAGATTCAAGGTTCGGGTCTTGAGCATGGCCTGCAATCAAATAAATGTTTTGGAGATTTGTGTTGTACTGAGCAGGTGGAATAAGGTCAATATCAATGTTTATTTGACCAATGCGTTATCTCTAAAGCATTGATTTCAGTGTAAAATTGTGTGACATTAAACCACATTTGCCCGGTTATGATGGTACAAAAGCCTTAGTAATTCCAAAACTGCACCGACATTCCAAAATAGTTTTTCCAAAACAGAGTACCTCATCCATTATTTAATAAAAAAAGATCTATTTCTGCATATTCAAGTAAGAGCTTCTGTTTCCATTCAATTGTAATACAATTTGTACTTAATTTGTACTTAATTATTTCATTCATCAACCTTTTTAAATGCAGTACAAAGTTCAATTTCACAGCACTTGGCTGTTTGCAATAAAAGGGGAAATTAGGTAAATGAGTGTCAAGATTGGGATAGATTTCTAAAGGTGATTGGTGGCCTGATGGACTGGAATTATATTGGACATATACTGTACATGAACATCAATAGACAAGATATCCTGACACAATCAAACAAATCCAACCTTAGTTTGTAGAGGGCCACTCATATTGGTCCCCATCATTCTGCCACAGTAATGAAAACCCGAGTGTGGATCAGTTTTTTACTTCTACAATTCTTTTAAAAGTCTGATTGCTCTTCAGGATTTCAATAAAAATGTGTGTAAAATGTGTATTTGTTTGGAGTGCCTTTCCAGTGCTTTTGTTTGCCCCTTTACAACATCCACTATGTATACTTATGCTGTTGAACCAACCTATTCCACTATCACTTAATACAATTAAATTAAATATAATTTTGTTTGTGACTAAAACATTTTTACCATAGATATTTACTAATAATAGTTAATAATGTAATTGGGTGTGCCACGTCGATGACGTGGCCATCCTTTGTAATCTCACATATATATTTCTTTATTATTATTGTTTATTTTCCCACCCCTAAAACTCGGTCAATATTTGGACTACATAGAGAACGACCCGGTAAAACGTTCCGTCTTGGTAGCGATTGAGTTGCTTGTATCAGAATTTACGTTCCGATGCATGGTTTAAGCTTAAAGTACATTTTTGTGGCGAAAAGTGAAGCTAATGTGGCTAACTTGCTAGCCACAGTCATTGACGTTCCTACCGTCACTAACGTCACGAAAACACGCGTGACTGCCAGGCTGTAGAAGAACATTCGTTTAGCAGCTCGTTAACTTCTGGGAGATAGCTAGGCTAACTTGAAATGCCAGAAGCATTACTTTACCCTTACATTGTAAGGGGACTGCAAAAATACTAGTCCGGTCACCGGTGGTGTACTGTAGACACATTTCTTGCAGCAACTGAATGGTGAGATTGTCCGAATCCTAGCTAGGTGTTGTTGAGGATAGCGTTAGCTTGTTTTAGCCATTACCTCAGTTTGCAACCGCCCAACTTTGTGTACATTTAGTCTAGCCAGAGAGGCAAATTTCAACTATACAGAAGAACGCTACCGAAATAAACGTACTGTACTGCAAACTATTTGTTTTTAACCCTTGTGCTGCCTTCGGTCACAATGACCCGAAGGTTCACAACGACCCCTCATTTTGCTGCGACAATTTTACCCAATACAAAAACAAATAAAAAGCATTTTCTTTTAACATTTGCGCTGTGGGGGGTGTGAGACAGCCCGACGGTTAAAAGAAAATGCTTCATTTTATTTTTGTATGAGGTACAGTTGTCACAACACGTGGGGGGGTCCAATGACTGATGGGTCACAATGACCCGAAGAGAACACAAGGGTTAAGGAGTTTTTATTTGCAACTGTCTGCTTTTGGACTGTTTAGCGTAGCTAGCTCTAGTAGATAGCTCTACTGTAGTGTAGTAGTAACGCTAACTAACGACTGGCTGTTCGTTCGTGAAGGCGCCAAAAGTGGATGGTAAAAATAGAAAAGGTAGTCTACAGTAGGCTACATTAAACCAATAAAACCGTTTCTAACAACGTTATGTTTTCTCCGTGTTTGTATTATTCAATTTAGTTGTAGGCCTATATGTGCTTACTTCTTTTTGCTATACAGTTCAGGTAATGCTAGCTAGGCATTTAGGAGTTGAATGATCAGATCAACCCAACATTCTGGGTTAAATGGTCAACCCATCTTGCTGGGTTAACGTGTGTTCTGTCCTATATTTAACCAGCTGCTGGGTTGGAATTGACTGGGCTGTTTTAAACCTTACCCAGCATTTTTTAGAGTGAACTGTGTCATGTAGGCTAGGCTGAATTGTGAGCTCACGGTGTCCGGTAGCCTACTCTATGCTATAAATATAGCGAGCAACTCGACATTCAGACGTCTCTGAGGTAGCTTTAAAATATCAGAAAACATTTATATATTGACGTTGATACATTTAGATGAATCAATATGTCCTACACCAGCTTGCGATCCATTTTATGACATTAGCCTATGTTGCCCGGGCAACACATACTACAGCGGTCTATGATGCATCTGTTTTCAATCGTTAAAATAAACATTACTCACAAATAAATTTTCGTTGTACGATTTATTATGACATTAGATTACAAGTAAACGATTGGTTGGTGAAATAATCATTACCTGTGATTTCAAACGAGTACTGCAACGCTGTAGCCTACGCGAGACACTGTAGCTAACAAAAACATCCACAGCTGTTTACAGTAGGAAGTCAAACGGCGACAGAACATGTTCGGCACTCCCTTAAATCAAAAGTATTTCAATAAGTGAAACTGTCTGACTACTAACCCGAACTTCATTGACACAGCCTAAACTTGTCAATCTGTTCATGAAAGCAATATTTAATTTCAGCCTAAACCGTACAACGGAACGTTCAACCAACGATCGCCACCAAGACGAACACTGTATTATACAATTTACCGGGGCAGATTCTCCACAAAGGGCTATATCGCATTTTGCGTTGTTACTGACAATGATCGCTATTGAGCTTTTTATGCATGAGCGATTTTCCACTAAATAAATGTCAAGTTTATGTACGTTTTTGGGGGCACGTCATAAGTTAGCAGATATAGAGCTACTGTTTGAATCGCCATTCCATCAGAAATATTTCCAGTGATAACGTTGTTACAGTAGCTTCTTTCCAAGGGTGTTCTTAATGAATTATTATGCAATAGACTATGAGTAGGCTAAATGCTTGAAAATATCACTAGAAGGGAAAAACTTAAAGGGACGGACAAGCAGGCACACCCTCACAATTTCCCCAGAAATTGCATGCTCTCTAGTTTAGTTTATTATACATTTCTTACCATAAATTGTTTTCATATGTTAACTAATGGACTGGTATCAACCCATAAACTCTCAGCCTTTCTGGCTGAATTTTTATCTATCAGGTTGTTGGGTTAGTTCATAACACTGTCGGGGGTCCGGTCAGAACTCCGTGTGGTCATGCAGGGTTCCAGTGATCAGACGGTTGTATCCAGAAATGTATTCTTTAGTTATGAATTGACAGGATTGGAGTTGGGATAGCAGTTTCTCTCAGATTATTTAGTATGTGGGTTTGTATGTGTGTGTGTGTGTGGCTTCTGTAAATACAAACATATATATATAAATATATATATATATATATATAAGTAATGCAGAATAGAAATTATGCACGTTCTCCTAATTTTTGTGAAGAGAAGGTCACATTTCAACAACGGTGCCATGTTGCCCCACAGCCATCCTCCTGAAAACAAAATAAACCCCAACACAGACACTAAGTCTATATTTACATTTTCCCCTGCTGCAAAAAAAGCCCCATGTCTCATCAAATGCCTATAATTTGCAATATGAAGCCATGCCACTCATTCTGACAAACCCAGCATGCAGCTAGATTAAAGTGCTTTTTTAATTTTCTTGATCACTGGAGAAGGGGGCCTTCCTGTACACATGATATGCTAATTTGTCTCCAAATTAATGCACAGGTTTCTAAAATTAAGTTTACACCGTGGGCGACATGCACAGTTGAATATTAAGTCAAACATAAAATCTTAGAACTCGTGATTCTCATGTCAGTAAGAATACCTGTTATGGAACAGATACCATAACCGTAACCTTCCATATAAATGGCATGGCAAAAGTGCCAGCCGCACTAACAAAAAGACACCTTGTGCTATAGACAAACAGTACCACATAATGGTGTACATATTGCAATGAAAACTGATAATTATGCCAATGAAAACCTGCCACATCCATAACTCATAACTCCATTCCATCCAGTTCCTGGCCAAGTTGACCCATTATTTACAGAATAAAAGATGCATCTTGAGAGCACATGCTAGTGTAAATGTATTAGGTCTGTGTTTGTGACAGCCTTTAGAGCCTTCTTGGGGAAGAAGGATGTCAGCAAGGAATTGGAAGAGGTCCACGCAGAGTGTAGAGCACAGAACAGTTTGCAGACGGCTTCCGTCCTTGAGCTTCTGCGTACTCGTGCTGTACGATGGCAGATCATCACTGTCATCGTCACAATGGCTTGCTACCAGCTGTGTGGCCTCAATGCAGTAAGTGGCACCTGTTTTCTTACTACTTTGTTATGTGTCTGTGTCATATGGAGAAAAAAAAACTATACAACACCTTGATGATAGTAATAACTGTAAGTTATCAGTACACAAAAATGTCCTCTGATTGTTGACTCCCCTGATGATTATCATAATTTGGTCAAGTATTTAATTTTACAAAACCAGAGAGGTATTTAGAATCAGAATCATCTTAATTCACCAAGTTCACACAAACAAGGAATTTACTGTGGCAGGAAGGGGCATATGATAAACAGTCTAAATATACAATTTTGAAAATGTACTACAGTTCTAAATAATTCCAAACAATACTATACAATGTATAACATTAAGAAGGGAGTCAGGTGGCTGAGCGGTTAGGGAATCGGGCTAGTAATCTGAAGGTTACCAGTTTGATTCCCGGCCGTGTCAAATTACGTTGTGTCCTTGGGCAAGGCACTTCACCCTACTTGCCTCGGGGGAATGTCCCTGTACTTACTGTAAGTCGCTCTGGATAAGAGCATCTGCTAAATTACTAAATGTAAGAATAACATAAATCTGATAAGTTATGATTGGTGCAGTGTACAATAAAGTAACAGATGGACTTTATAAATGTTGGTAGTTCTGGGCCTTGTTGATGAGGCCAGCTGTGAATGGAAAGAAACTGTTCTTATGGCATGAGGTTTTGGTCTTAAAGAATTCTCTCAGTGTGTGAAAGCACAAGAACAAACGTTTTTCAATGTGACACTATCCACAAGATTAAATAGTACTTTAATCTTTAATGCTTCCTCATAGACAGGGCCTACTTGAAAGCAGTCACAGTCAGATTCATCACACTGTACAAAGAGACTCAACAATTACAATCAGAAGCTGTCTGTAATGGAAACCAGGGCATTTGAATTAACATACTGGCAATATCATCTGATACTGACAGAGACCATCAAAAATCTAACTTTAATAAATAATTTCAAGAGCTGATATTTTCCAGATAAATATGTTTATGGAAATGTAAAAAATGCCCATCAAGCTTTGCAGAAAGATTAGGACAATAAATGAATATCTGGAATAGCGAAAATAAATAAGCAATTGGAGGCAGTATGGGATGGGTTTCCTTGCAACAGAAATTTCGAGGATTTACGATTCCTAATGTTAGGGAAAATGCAAATGTAGAAATAACATCAGAATTCAACAGTTCGCCGAGCACTCATGAAAACATTACCTTAAAATGTATTCTGTTAATGGCAATTTTGACTTGATGAGAGCTTGACAGGCAAGATAAGATGTTTCATAAGCATGAGGGCTCTGAATAGGAAGTGAAAATTATGTATCCAAAGGAATACTGAAGGTGAACAAGAACAAAAGGGACAGCAAGGGCTTCATGACATAATTATTTTACCTTTGCACTGTAATGGGGATAAAATTCACCAGCTTTCCAGTCCATTAAATTGACTACCATGTGACCATGGGATTTTAAAGGAGTACTGATCTACTTTGTCATTAAAACACAATAGTCCAGTCTATATTGTACAGAATGTCCTCACTTAGACATTAAACATACAGTTTATATTGGTTAGTTGAAATTACGGGGATTCCTTATCTTATTTTCAATAAGATAAGGAATTATCCCCTTTGGGTTCAACAGATGGCAGCAATAGCTATGTGTACAGAGTTATATCACAGTGTATGTCATATTTATACTGTTGTTTACTACGTCAAGCTAGTTTTTTTTAAGTCCCACAGTTTGCTTAGCAAGTGGCGTACAAATTATTTTGTGTGTATCGTATGTAACATATATAAATGAGACCCCAGGGTTATTTTTTACCTGCTTTTATAGCCAGCCAGCTTTTTCTCAATGGTATTTTAATTTAAATGTATTAACTGGGTAGTTAGGCTTGTCAGCTTTCCAAATACAATAACTGAATGTTTATTATGAATGATTATGTTTATTATTATTAGGAATGTATTATTTTACATCAATATGTTTTTAGTTATAAAAATACCTAAATGCCTCATACTTTTATAATAATGTTTTACCTAGCTTTAACAAATGTTATCTGCGTGCAGATGGCACATGGTAAAGAAAACTTTTCTTTTGCCACTGACCTTGGGGGCTGGACTCATATTCATGGTTATATCAGTATTCTACATTCTCTTCCCACCCCAGCTAAATACCCCAGCCACTTGCCTCTTTTCTAATTCTGTATGGTCTCACTGAAATGTTGATAAGCCTTCATGTATGTAGTGACATTGTGTTTAAAAATGTCCTTCAAACACCATGCAAATTGAATATTACGTGATGTGCATTTTGACATTAGCATGCATAATTACCCTGTATATTTTTCTACAAAATCTTGTTATTTTTCCATTATGTATAATATTTATTTGTGTATCTATTCAAAAATGTGATTGGCTAGATCTTCAAATTCCCTTGTCGAAGTAAGTGTGAATTATCTGATTGGGTTCGTGATTTTGTGATTTGTGGTTATTCTCAACAGATCTGGTACTACACCAATGGGATTTTGCGAGAGGCAGGATTTCAAGAGCAACTAATCCCATACATCACTCTCAGCACAGGTGGCATAGAGACTCTGGCTGCCATCATTTCAGTGAGTATGATGGACTCTAATGCATAAGCAGACAGCAAAAATGACACTTTAACAAACTATAGCAATAACGCTTCATTTAAAAGTAGTTTCACCTGTTATAAAAGTACTATTATGATGAAGACTAATCAGTTTCATTATACGGGTGTTAGCAGACAGTTCATTTAACTGGAAGAATGCAATCAGGCGTGTTTGAAGCTGTGTCCCTGCGAATTGTCATATCAAAGTTCATAGACTGATTGCATGTGAATGCAACGTGTGCATTCTGAGTAGCTTTGAAAAAGGTTTGAAACAGACGAGATGTGATCTTTCATTAAGATAGAGTTGCTTGGGACCTAATGTGACGGGCCTAATCAGGGCTGTATTTGCACTGGAAGGAGCTCTCGTCTTCAAATAGCAATTTCACAATAATGAAAATTCGCTTTTTCATAGGCTATCATCGAAATGAGATCAAACCATGAGTTAAAAATTTGGGATTTAATTTTCTTCTTTAAACATTGATATCAAGCAACAATGAGGACAAGGTACACAACCAGTTTTTACTGTAGGAACTGTTGTAGCGCTAAATAGAGTTTCATAAAGTAGTTGCAACATTTACTAGGAACTGACTTTAAAGATATTCTGTGGTCTTTTTTCGGCTAGATATAAATGTTTTAGAACACCCCCAGTTTTTATTGATATTCAGTTCAGGTCCAGTGAATAACCTGAAATGGTACAAAGGTAAGCTGTAAACTGCCAGAGGTAAAACAAAATAGTTTAGGTTTTTCAATTAACAAAGGAAGACAGACAGACCATTATAACCCTGAAAAGTGTAAGTCTTTACTTTAGATAGAAAGAAAGCCAAGGTGTCAGTGAGTACAGTTTCCTACACCATCAAAAAGCACTTGTAAACTGGAGGAAACTCTGACAGGAAAAGGTCTGGCAGACCCAAAGCCACAACAGAATCAGACGTAAAGACAAGTTTCTGAGAGTCAACAGCTTGCGTGAAAGGCGGACTCACAGGACAACAGCTTCAAGCACAGCTTAAAACTGGTCGAAGTATGTAAGTCTCAGTTGATGGTTGAAAGTGATGGTTTGGGGGCTCTTTTGTTGGATCCCGAGTCGGCAATACCCTCTGGTATATGCCTAGTTGGTCAGAGGTTCATCCTACAGCAAGATAATGACCCAAAACATACCTCCAGGCTATGTCAGAACTACCTTAGAAGAAAGAATAATGGAATGGCCAGCACAGTCTCCAGGCTTAAACCCCATCGAGCTGGTTTGGGATGAACTGGACAGACGGGTGCAAAGCCACCTACAAGTGCAACACATTTGTGGGAACTTCTGCAACAGTGTTAGGATGAACTTTCCGAACAATATTTGATTTCCATTGTAGAAAGAAGTGTGTTCGGCTGTTATATCTGCGATTTCAGATTACATTTGACATATTTCAGAGGACATTGAGACATTAAACAAGCGAAATCTCTTCTCATTTACCTTGGTGCAAGAGGGAATGGTGATAGACTATGTGGCAACCTCACATCGTTTAAACAGTTGCATCAAAACAAAGAAGTTGGGCAATCCTGTGTAAACCTTTTCCAAACCTATATTACTTAAACTTCCTATTAAGTTTTCCCCTTCTAGTTATATTTTTAAGCAGTTACTCATGTTGTATTCATTCAGAATAAAGAACCCCCTTTAAACAAGCTTTTTCCACGTGATACAAATGATAGTTTTAGCTATGAAGTATAGTTCAACATTAATCAAATTGTGTTATCATCTGATGGATGCCTTTGTAGATCACAAGAATCACCAGTTCGATCCCTGTGTCTGGCAAAAGTATTTAGCTTAGAAAACAAAGAAATTGGGTAATCCTGTGAATTCCTCCTAGTGATATTTTTAAGCATACTCATAATTGCATTCATTAATAAAGAACCCCTTTTGAAACAAGCGGATTCTAACAACGTTGTCACTGGCAGTATCTCAGCTGGAGATTGCAATTCAAACGGTACCATCTGCAAAATGAAAATAAGCCCCTCAAAACGTTAATATCTGAAAGCCCATAGGGGACTATTTTTAAATGATACAATTAGTATTTGGCATGTATTATCATTTTCAATATATATAGGTGTTATTTGAGGCAGTATTCAAATGAAAATGCAATCATCCAAATGTAATTTGCTTTGTCACATGTCATGACAATGACAACATTAAAATGATAATGGAATAACGGTTTGACATTTCATTTGCAAAGACGTACCCCTCTTTACAGTGGACTATATTCAAGTGTTAATGCAAATGTGTACATTAAAATGCTATATAAACAATGTAGCTGAATTTTACATTTGTGCAAGCATTATTTGAGTTGTTTGAAAATGAATATGCACTTTCTAACTATTTGAAAATGAAAACGGCATTTGACATCTCATTTTCAAAGACTCGAATATGCTGTGCAGCGTACAAAATTGAAATGCTAAACAACGCCCCCTGTCAATGGCATTTCCATTTTCAAGTCACCACACTCTTTTAGGGACAACTAAATCCGTCAGACCTCTCATCAAGGCGGGTCTTCAGTTAAAATCTTACATTGTGTCCAGAAAATGTGACGTTTTAACACATGACAACCATTCTTTTTCTTTTGCTACATATTGCTCAATATGTACCAATTTTGGCCAACCAGTAATTCACACTAGTTTATTTAGGTTTGCCCTTAGTTTGAGTAATGCACCTTTGCAAGCCTGTGTTTTCAGATAATCTTTGATCTGCTCCTAAATATTGAGAACTGAGAGCAAGCTGCCATATACAGTGGCAGACTTAATACATAGACAGTACTCTGTCCTGGGGGAACATTTGGTCCACAGAGAGAGGCCTGTTGTCTGGGAGCTGTTTTTGACGAATGAAAGAAACTGGAAATTTTCTCCAGAACCATTAGGGAAAATACTTTTGTGTCAAAGTAACCTGAACTCAAATTCTCAGTCTGTCACTCACAAGGTGTGTGTAGGAGGTGGACCCAAGAGCAAGTAGACAACGGCTGAATAACAAGAACCAGGACTTTACTCAATACAATAACACGACAGGGATACTCACAGACATTGGTACAACGATCGACAAGACTGACAAAAGGAGCAAACATATAAACAGGGCAGGGTAATCACACATGAACAACAGCTCAATCAAAACGAGAGACAGGACGTGCAGTGAGCCAGGAGAGACCAGTACTGGAACAAACACCCAGGGAGACAAACATAACACTAGGGCAGGGCAAATGCAATGGTTCATGCAGGAGACTCCAAGATTCATTCGATGTTACTCAGCACACCGTCATTACGCAGCCTGACACTCCTACTTACAGCAGGGGCAGTCTACTTAAAACCTGGTATACCACCTGGCCTCCACCCTTGGTTCTGTGTACCCTCTATCTATGGGGGAATGTGTATCGAGCTCTCTGCCACAATGTCATATGTCCTGTTGGATTTGTCTGATTTTGATGGGGTGTGGAGCTTGGCCTCTCCCTGTCTCCTTGAGGGTTTCTACCAAAGGGGCGTTGCGCCTCCGGCTGGCCTTTTGCACAAGGATTATTATTTAAAAAAATCCTGGATACCTGTGACGAGGAGCTTGTGGATCCTGATTGCTGGGAAGTGCAAGCGGGGGTCTGCTGCGCCTGCTTGGACCGGCAAGAAGGCAAAACTGGTTGTTCCGGCTCCGCCGGATACCTTGTTAATGGCGCTCCTTGATCTCAAGACTACTTTGAGTGCCACGGACATTGGAATTCAGCACCTCGAGGGTGCCCGGGCGGATGCCCTCCCCCTTGGCATGCCGGTGGCGTCATGCGTGACTCCCGAGGTCCGGTCCATTTATATGTTGGCCAGAGCTGTACCTGCCTTTCCCTCCGAGGCTGCCTTTTTGCCCCCGGTTGTCGCGATCCCAGGCGGTCTTCACCACCAGATAATTTCAGTTAAAGACGTCAATCTGGTTAGGATACTGTTGTGCGGTTCCAAAGTATTTAAAAAACGCTTAGTCGATTGTGGATCGTTGCGGTTTTTCTGAGGGACAGCGATCTCCGGCTGACTAGGACTTTGACGCCTGAATTTGTTGCGGCTTTTGGGGTGTTTCGTGACACTATTTGTGAGGTTTACCCAGAGAGGCACATCGAACTCGATACATATTTTGCTATCATCTGCGACCTGTCGCTCTCTTATGGAGGCACATTATTCAATGAGTATCACAAGAGTATTTTTTGCAAAAGCCACCCTGTACATCCAGAAGTTCAATCAACTTTTGGACGGGTCCATGGTGGATTTCAAGCTCATTGGGTGCATTTTTACATTTACATTAAATCATTTAGCAGACCTTCTTCCAGAGCGATTTACAGTAAGTATAGGGACATTCCTCTGAGGCAAGTAGGGTGAAGTGCCTTGCCCAAGGACACTGTAAGTTTTGCACAGACGGGTATCGAACCGGCAACATTCTGATTACTAGCCCGATTCCCTAACCGCTCAGCCACCTGACTCCCTATTTTTACTGGTCACCGTCCTTTGTCCTGTTCTCTGTGCAGGTCCTTTGTCCCGTGTAAACTTGCGTGATGTGAAGCCCGGGCTCAGCGGCATGGAGCGTCGTTCTTTCAAACGCCAACGTCTGGTCGAATCAGCCTATTTACATGTGTATTTCAATGAGGGGGTGTGTGCGTATACTAATTGTAAATTCCGACACATTTGCAGTCAGTGCTTGGACAGCATCACTGCCCCACACAGCCGCAGTCACGCGCTTAGTAATGCATCAACACATTTGAACGACATCAGTGAGCCGGATTCACATACACGAGTGACACTCGTCTGGTATAAGGTTCTGCCTGTTTGGGGAATGTGTATCGAGCTCTCTGCCACGATGTCGAGATGGTGTCTCGTTAGATTACTGGCGGAGAGCCAGTGCGAGCAGAACCATATTGCCAGGCACAATATGTGTATTCTCAATAAACATTATTTAACTACTACTGACTCTTTCTGCTTGACCCAGTAAACAAAACAGTTGCAGGGTCATGGCTGTGGTCGTGACAGAGCTGCAGTTTCCCTAAACTCTTATGGAGTCTTATGGCAATCCTATAAAAAAACACATTTTGTATGGTTCTTAGAAACACAATGGATGAGTGCAGAATACACACAAATATGTTATCTAAACGTCAAGATATTCTTAAATGTAATTTATATCACAAAATACAATAAATAAAGAGAGTATTGAGCCTTTTCCATATATCCATATATATTTCCATATATCTTATATTGTTATCCACTCTGTGTTTTTGGCAGATTAAAGGTACAACTTTGAAGAGTAGGCAATAGGGATAGAGCACACAGGCCTAGTGGATGGAGAACCATCTTGTGAGGATTCAGCTTAAAAAGGTAAGCAGACCTAGAATTGCCGCCTGGGGGAGAGTAAAGCAGAGTCACAAAGGGGCTGTAGCAGTGTACAGAGAAAATTAAACGGGTTCAGAGATGAATCTGGGGGTTCTTCAGCCACTTCACTGCAGCCTATCGTGTAAGGAAGCAAAAGAGAACAGATGTTATTCAGAGAAGAGTGGTAGAAAAACTGCAGACTGGTGTCTGTCCAGGACAAGAGAGCATTTAAGCTCTGTTGAGCAGGTGGTCTGAAAAACACGTTATGTTTTGAAAGCTTGTCATTTTTGAAAGTGTATCGTATTTTTCACAGAGGCACTATTGAAAGACTGATGTCTCGTAGACAGTCCCAGCTTTAACATTTACATGAACATTTCTTCATTCAGAAATTGTTTTAGTCAAAGCCTACAAATAGATATTCAAAGATGAGAAGAGCCCTGATCTTATTGTATTGCAAAGGTTGTTGCCCAAAAAATATTTGGTGTGTCAAAACCGTGATCTCAACTACAATATTGCATAATACCACAAGTCCATGAAACAACATCGGTGTTGTCAGGTGTAGTCTGTAACAAGACAGTTATACAACAAGATCTCAAATACAACATGCACAAAAAAGTCAATTTAGCAGATACCATGACAAATAATGTACATATGATTACTGTGTGATGTGCCCTGAAGTCAGTTGATTAGTCTGTGACGTTTGAAGTGGTGATCATCAAAAAGATGGCAGGGATTGAGTGGTGCGTAGTTGAACCAGGATATCGTTCCACTGCTGGGGAGAAGGACGGAGAAGCACGGCAGAGTGGGTGAGCATGAACCCCTCTTTCTGATCAACCAATAAGGTTGGATTATGTCCTAGGGGTAAGGGTCAGGTTTGAAGACCAGCTGTCCAGCTGCATTAAGGATGAGCTGCAGAGGGAGGGTGTGTGGCACAGGCTGATAGGCCTGCTAAAAGGGGGTTGCAGTAGGCAAGACAAGACAGCAGTGTGGTCAGGTGGTTGAGGGTGTCGAAGGTTTGCGAGCAGGTGAAGCAGGATCAAGGTAAATGAGAGGTTGGAGGTTCTAACTGTGTATCACACTAGTCACACTCCTGTGGAATTGGAGATAAATGCTTGAATTTAGTATAGTGTCCAGTAATAGTTGGGAAGGAATTTCAAGAGTATAGCCAGATCGAAGTGCTGTACTATAGGATAAATAATAAAAAATAAATGTGTAGGAGCAATTGAGTAGTGATGACATTCTCGGCTTTCCAAGCATATGTTATCTAGTGTATCTTTATTGCATAATATCCATTCCATCCCCAGCTTTTACTTTCTGATCTATGCTTGTTGGTCTCCTATTCTCTTTCTCTAAATGTGTAATAGGATGACACACTACTCACCCTCTTTCACTCAAAAAGAAAGAAACGAAAATACAGTATGTAACATTTTTTGCCTTGCCTGAAAAAAAATTCTGACACAGTGAAACACATTTGGCAGATTCAAATGTAATTTACTGTAATACATTTTGTCAACACTAGTTCACTTTCTGAAACTAGATCCCTTACTGTACTGTACATCAGCAATCAACAGTTGCATACTAATTAAGTTTAATGAAGCTTGCCTGAGAGGTCCATAGTGAGATGGCTTTAAGGAAGAAAAGATGATTGACAGTTGAATACATTTTGCTCATTCAAAAAACCGCCTGGAAAACAATCATATTGGCTTGTCAGTAAACTTCAACTGCTTTGAGAGGCCTCAGAAACTCTTCACTTTAATTATACATCAAAGCAATGTTTTTGATTGTTTTTGATGCAAGCTTGTAGAATAAAAAAAACAACATTATTCTGCATTCAACTAATGAATCATCAGATACAATAAAAATGGCCCTTTTCAGTAAATTCTTCTGTAAGTCTGTACAGTAGCAAGGGTTAAGCTTGTGTAAGATGAGAAATATGGAGCAATTATTTACTTATATTTGGGCTGGACTATCCATTGATGTGATGATTCCACACTTCACATCAGTGCTTTGATGTACGGGTAGAGAAAGCCCCCGCTGACTTATTTAGCTTTTAATTGGCCTTTCAGGGGAGGGGGTTTGTCTTGTCTAAAGGTTTATATCATGATGTAGCTGTCCTTACCAGAGTTTTAAAAATACACACAGTCCAGAATGCCACAGTAATGTGTCGTCATGTATTGTGTAAATACCATATTAGCTATCTTAATAAAGGTTGTGAAAAGACCTCAGGTTCTCAAGTTGAGAGGAATGAGCATGATTATCGCCTCATATATAGCCATCCCTACCCAAGATGTTTTGTATTGTCATGCCATACTAAAATTACAACTAAATGGTTGCCTAATGTCTAAATAATGCAGTTTTGCACATTTGCCATTTATCTCCCAAACATGCCATTGTCCAACTGTGCCATTGCCCTTTTACAGTTTGCCTCTGTTGCCGAGGAAACACACCTATGGGTAGCGTGTCTTACCAATGATGTCACAAAGTGGACTGTGACACATCACATTAGGGTTAATGTCATGCCACAAGCGTTTTGTTGCAGAAAAAGTTATATCAAATGTTGACAGACCATACTCAGGCAATCTGTTAACGATAACTGACCTTCCATGAGGGCAGAATGGATAGCGACTATTTTTGCAACTATTCTGTCAGGAAGTTGTGACAGTAGGGTGACACCAGAGAGACAACAATAGAATCGCTAAGGTCAACGCCTGCATGTTTGCTCTGATTTATGTTAATGTATTCACATACTGTACAGCCATGTTCCAAAGACATTTTAAACAGCAGATAGGGCTGTGCTTGAGAGATAAGTCACCTTGAGTGGTGGTCAGCTGCCTATAATTCATGTGCCCCTTGAGTGTCTTAACTGGACAGGCCTGCGGACAAATCTATCAAACACTGGGAAACTCCGTAGGCCTACGCTCCGTGCATGCATCATAGGCTCACAATATATTTGTGGCATCACCCAATATGTAAGCTGCTGTATCAGCGCAAGACAACACAGATTACAAACATTTTGACACAAATATTTTGTGAATATCAGTCATCCTATCAGTTGTGGGGAAGCATGGCAGGTCGAGCATGGTTATGGACAACAAACCTGGTGAAGATTGTAATGCTGATGAACAAATAAGAACAGCTCCCATTCTATCTACTTTATCATCCATTCTCTCTTCAACTCATTTGCTGCTCAGTGCTGCCATGAAATATTCTTGACCAAAGCTCTTTGCCTTAGGAAGTGTTAGTCAAAGGACCGCATGTATTGTAATGCAAAGCTAAGAGAACGTGCCATTAGGAGTAACCAACCAATACTCAACAACACAGGCAAGCAGATACACAGAAGCTGACACACAATGCATATTAATATAAAACTTTTTTGATTTCCAGTCTGCACAAATTAGAAAACAGTTTTCTTTTCCGGAGCTGGAGAGAGAACTGTGTGAAAACCCTCATTAATCTCTCCTCTCCATTTTTATTACTCGGGGACCCCCTGGAGAGTGACTCTAAACCAATGACCTCTGAAAGACTTGCATGCTTTGATCCTTGGCAGTGGTTATTGAGGGAAAAAAAGCCATAACTCTTGTTAAAAAACTATTTGTGGGTGGAGTTGCAGGGTTAGGATCATTACACTGTCAATAAAAGTTTGTGAACTTTGGTCATGACCACTAAAGGGGTTGAAACAGGAGAATGTGTGTTTTATTTATTACCCCTGCAAACATTGACAAACCATGTAACGGTCGGGTCTTGTTTAGAAAAAAAGACATACCTTCAAGCAAACTGTGCTTCATGACATTAAGCCAACAACATATTCTTATTCTGGTCTCTTTTTCTACATACAGGGTCTTGTAATTGAGCGAATTGGAAGAAGACCTCTGCTCATATTTGGTTTCTCTGCCATGGCTGTGTGCTTCAGTCTTCTCACTGTATTCCTCAACTTCCAGGTCAGTTCAAAGGTAGTTTTTGCATCGTTAATGAAATCCAGTCATTATCAATGTAAACGATGAGCAGACCGATAATATGCATGTCTTAGTCCACAGTCTCTTATTGGACTGGTATTCAATGAATATCTTAACCCTAAAGTAGGTTAGTTACCTGGGTTAATTATATTGGAATCTAACATCATGTGAACTACAATAGCATAATTGGTTATTGGCTGTTATCACATAAACAGTACATTAACAAAACAGTACAGGTACCGCTATAAATTTAGCATTATACTGTTTTCTTATTGTGGCAGCAAATGCACCAAATACAGTTTTCTAAAGCACATAGTGGGAACAAAGCATATGAGAGATAGAAAGAAACAGAGATGAAGAGGGAGAGGGAAAGCATGAAGATATGTTGACAGAAGCTCTCTCTCTCTTAAATATTTGATTCCGTATCTCCACTCGTCTACATGTCTAGACAGTAAGAACATATGGATTGCACTATCCCATTGACCAATTTCTCTAAGTTTGGAAGTAACGTTTATCTACAAACAGTAGATATCAGGCAGAAAGTCCTTCTGTGGGACCATTTTGGACCAATGGAATTTCTGTTCTGGCAACGCAGAACGCATTAAAATAAATTCAGTCCTTCTCTCTCTCTCCCGGTTCCCCAGGACAGAGTTTTATGGATGCCTTATCTCAGTTTCACCTGTATATTGGCTGTAATTGCCTCCTTCTGTTCCGGACCAGGTAATTCTACCTAATACGATTCCTCCCTTATCTCTCTGTGTTAAAACTACCAGAAGTGTTAGGTGAATTGGCTACAGTTAGTTCGGGAAAAGGATTTGTGTAGGAGATATGCTTTCAAATATAGGCCTACACCAAAGCCTATGCCACCTTCATACCACATCATATTATTCATCACTAAGAATATGGAAACATTTGTTGAGTCCCAAACTGCTGCATCGGCCTACTGGTAATAATTTCTCTGATTACATTTACATTTAGTCATTCGGAACCGAGAATCGAACCGGTAACCTTCTGATTAGTAGCCTGATTCCTAATTATTCTGTATAACCTTACCTTTGTTTGCATATTTTACACCACTTCCACCACTTTTTTTTATTATTAGGTGCTTTTAATGAGTTTAGACCACAGTCAAATTCATTAATGAAAATGTTGTATTTAATCTGGCTACAGAACCGCCAATACTTATCCCTCCTCGTTGTAGTTAATTTTGGTTGTTTGAACAGTTACAGAAAACTGTATTGACAGTCGATCCACTGCACTTAAACAATAGAAACAATCAGACACTGTGCCTGTGAAAAGAATCACAGGGGCAGGTGCTAGTACAGATTAGCATGCCAATTAGCAGGCAAGGCTTGTCGTTTGTCTATTTTTATCAGCCACCAATGCACATGTGTTGGGGACAGTCGTCTAGGTCTGTATGAGGAGGCCTGGCAGAAGGCTGGTGCTAAGTTTCAAGTTGTTGCAAATCAGCTACATTCTACATTCTAATGGAAGTCTGTTGGGAGATTAAATGCTGGGAACTGGCAAACCTTCTTCTCCCATCTATAGAGCTTGTGGGACATTAAGGGGTCTCTCTATGATTTATGGCTTACCAAACGAAGCCTTCGGTGGCAGAGAGAACTAATACACAGGAGTGATGACCCATGGAGTGCTTTGTGCACTTGTGCGTTAATAGGAGAGGACACCGTGACGTCCCTTCACCATGGAAACGGTGGCCCAGATACTTTTAAGTTGCAACAAGAAAATATCTGTATCACAAGCTGATCTTAAAGCAGAGTGTAGGTTTTTTTCCCCCCGCTGTGTTTTGGTCATATTATCCTTTTGAGGCTTTTCATGTTGAGCTACCACTTGTGCCACACTCATGTAAACTACAGTATATAAGGATCTGTGAAGGTAACAATTACATGTTGATCCATTAAGCATGTAAGGAGAGTATTACAAGATCATTTTAATGATTTTCGCAGTATCATATCGTACCTCAGATAATTATGTTATATCACATTTATTTAATCATTAACACCAACACTACCCTCTCATGTTATTGAGGATTACATTTTTTTTCTAATGAGAAGAATTCCTACAAACAGAAATAATACAGAAATCTAGCTTGCATGATAATCCAAATCATGCACCAACCCATTCAAAGTGGCAAAATGATACATTTATATTAATAATAATAATGAACTTGGAAATGAGATGAAACTATTTTTTGTTCATCTTATTGAGGCTCTTGTGAGGATAACTTAGTTTGCTGTGACAATCTCTCCAATAATGCCAGGAATCTCTGTGTATCTGTATTTTGAATGGGATTTTATGGCAGCGTGTTTCCTACAATTATCTCGAGAACCGGCCACTCTGCAAAGTTCATATTTTGTAGGTGTCCTTTTTATAATCCAAAGGAGTGCAGTGCTGCGATTGAGATGTTTGGACAAGCATTTTTACATTTCCCCCCCCAAAAATGCAGCTCGCACCATACGCTACCAAACACTAGTGTTAAAGTAGGACTAATGCGACTAAAGGCATTTGCAATTAAATTAAACTAAGTACTATAATTCCAGGAATCTGTGTTTATGTGCCACCAATTTTATCATGGGCACTATGCACGGGCACGATGCATAGTTATGGTTAGTTCAAGAAATCTGTATTTGTGTGTGTCACTGACATCTTCTGATTCTGATTCTTAATCACTGACTGCATCACTGACGCTGTGCACTTGTTGGTTATAAGTGTCAATCATGAAGCTATACATTTTGTGTTTTATTCTGGGGTAAGTGGTTATCTTTGATGTGCTTTTCCACCTAAACCTTAAAGTCAAGCATGTGATGGCCAATAAAGAATGATGAAAGGAATAGTGATGAATAAAGCTTTTTGAAGCTTTCTGAGCCATATTACGTTGTGTTGAAGCCAATGTTTTTTTTGGAAGTTCTAAATATTTAATGATCAGGAGACAAAGATAGAACAAAGATAGAATTATGCACGTTGTGGAGGAAAGTTCTTTCCGTCTCCACTGGAACGATGTGACTATCAGTTTAAGTTCTGGGTTGATATTAGACAACCATCCGTTAGCACCCTTTTGGGTTGGAATCCCATGCCTTTAGCCCTGATTCCACCTCAACTGTGTCTCCTGTCAGCTGATGGGTAATCGGAAAAGGGAAAAATTGGCTACCTATGACCCAAGCATCCGCCTGCAGCGCTGTCCGTGGTGCTGATCACCTCCCATCACCCAATTAGCTCTGGGGCTGCCTCAGACCACTGTGCACAGCAGACTGTCTGCAGCCAACCTATAGTGTGCTACAAAGGTGTCAAGGTCATCATTCCTTTTCATATACAAAACATTGATAAGACCAAACAGGGGAGTGATGTTATTGATCGTCCCTTTCCAATTGCCCTTCCGTCATAATACAACAGCTTTTCTAACCCTGTTTGTTTTTATTAGGAATCCCATTAGCTTCAGCATCAGCTGAAACTACTCTTCCTGGGGTCCTACAAACTATCATGTGACAATACAATTTACAACATCACATTTCACACAAGACATTATTCAGATAACAAATCATATTTTACAATTAATCACACACAAAAAGAGAAATACAAAAAATAAATAAATAATATTGAAAAGTTGACAAAATAACGCTACTCCGAATAGATTTTTAATTGTTTTTATTTTAATTTAACTTTTAAATGAGATATAACGAAAAACCCAATGACTGAGTCTCTCTAACTAGATCTTAAATATTGAAATGTCTTTGAATGTAGTAGTTCTTAAAAAATGTTTTAAACCATATTGAGTAGACCAGCTGTAGACCAGCTTTTGGTACAGTACACCTTCTGGTACAGTACACCTTCTGGTACAGGACACCTTCTGGTACAGTAGCTGTAACCCTAACCCTACACTTTCATCTGCTTTTTTCAAAGTGACCTCTAGCATCTGTAAAGGTCAAACACACATGGTCTGGAGTTATCCAAATCAATACTGTCGATAAAATCATTTTTGGAGCATTACACTTATCATCAATGCATCGACATTCCTAATTTTCCCTTCTCCAAAATGAATCTAGATTCTGTTGTCAAAGAGATACATTTATATGGATTGATTGCTTCCCTTTGAGCTGTAATGAACTGTGAGTGTTTTGGCCTGAGGGATAATCCCAGTGAACAAATACACTAGCTTTCCATTTTCACAGAACTACTTTGACATTACGCCAGTGTCAACATTGCTTGTGCCTCAACGTTTGCTCTTGGCAATGCAGTTATAATTCAGTGAGTAAAATCTCGCCTAGACACTGAGGGTGTTTGCACATATCATTCAACAAAAGAGTGGCTTTTCCTCGCATGGTAATGAGGACCATATGTTTCCTCCTGGCAATTCCCAATTCACAGGAAGTTGCATCAGTCTTTAACAAGGTTGGAGGAACTATCTACCCACACCTTGGAGTTGCAATGTATCTGTCTCCTGAGTCCTTTGAAAAGCAGACTAACAGAATACATAGATACTAGATAGTATGAGATAAATACACCCCAAAAAATTAAATAACTTTACTTTATATTAAGACATTTTAAACCACAAATGAAGGTAAGAATGTAGCTATCTTAGTAATTTTGTGAAAGGTGTTAGTTTGTTAAATAAGGTAACATAACCCCAGACTGCCATACTATGCCAATTGCACATACAGTATATCTCACCTAGCAGGCTGGGCCCACATTCTTTACAAGCTGACATTCTTGTAGGCAACTGTCACTCAGACCAGTAACGATGAATGACATCTCCCCAATCACTTTTGCCAACCCTCTCAGGCAATGCACAGCAGAACACACTAGATGTAGAAGAAGACACTCTCAAGGTTAATTGGGATTTTTCAGTGCTTGCATAATTTTGACTGACTGCGCTAAAAGCTCAAGTGGTTTTACCCATATTCTTTCACTTCTGGGAAGACAGTTGAGGGTTTTGGACAGGGATTGGTTGCATTCATAGTATCTGTGCTTCTCAAAAAAAATATATCGATAGTTGAAGTGTGTTAACATGGATATTTTGCAGATCTAGGCATATCTGATTGTATGTTTATGCTGTATTGTCTAGCATACATCTTAGATTCAGTTTATTCAGAATGCATCCACCGGTGTGTCAAAAGAAAATCCAGGAATTGTTTTCAGCCCAAAAGGGTTGAATACAAAATCCCCAAAGTGAACATGTATAGTGATCAAGCAATCTGGAGCTAGTTGTTTTCAGCATTTTAAACAACTGTTAGAGTTTAAGACTAAACTGCTACACCACACCAGTGGACAAACATTGTATTAGGCACATCATTGACCCGGCACTTATTTAAAATCATTTACATACCACAAAAAATACAGAGACAAGACATTTGTGTTGTAATTAAGTTTGAGATTGAGTTTTTCTGCACTGTGAAGAGGTAAAACCCAGATATTCATAAAGTTTGTGATGATTGGCAGGTTCTTTCTTCCTGCAAAATATATTTTGGATTTAAAATAAATTAAGATGCTTCATTTTGAGGGTTTACTAAAGGTGGCTAATTTTTTCCTTTAGAGCAAGCGGAATATTCAGAATATTACGACTACGAAAGGTGTTAAGGTCACATTAAACAACGTACAAAATAATGAAACTACTTTGGAGCCCATGTTAATTTATGAATATAACCACTAATCTGTAGTTCATAAGAATCATGTATGCAGAATCAGACATAAATCCATCTAAATAGTATGCAAACCCCAAAAAGTACATGCGTATGCAGTGAAGCTCTTTTACACTTCTTTGATTGTGTAGTGGTGTGAAAGGGCTTAATTATTCAGTCTAGGGAAACATTTAAAACGTGATAGATGTTGCCTCCATCCATCCTTTTCCTGTATTTACCTGATTTCAAGAGGAAGATGTGCAGTTCATGTCTTTGTCCCCTATAGGTCAGATAAGACTTCAAGAAAACCTATTAATTATAAGACAATAGGTGCGTTCGACATGGACTGCGGCTGAATGAAACGACCGGCGAGAGTAGCCGCTTGCAGTCGGGGAGGAGTTGAAAACGGCTCTGTGAAGTTGGACATTCCAGCTTCTCGTGATTTGCTGCGTTGATGTCAGTCATGGCCGATCAAGCGATGTTTGCTTACGTTACTTTATTTATAATTAAACTTAGTCTTTCCGTTAGTAGAAGAGGTGGCCCAAAACCCCTTTCTTTAACAAATGTTTTACTCAATCAAATTGTTTGGTCCGGATTTGAGCATTGGCGAAACTGAAGGTGTCAGAATAATTACAAAACAAGCGTCAAAGTTGTCGTGTGTGAGTCTGGCCAATCATGAAATAGCTGTGTCGTCATTTGAAGCCGTGCAGTTGCTCTTGAGAAAATGCGCTCGGCTACACAGCCGGCAGTTCTCGAATCGATCTCACGGTACTTTGATGGTTACGTCACAGTGACCTAGCCTCGGCGCCGTCTCAAGTCGGACAAAAAGTCTAACCAGAATTCACTGTTTCAAGTCAGCCGCCTGCTGCCAGCTGCAGCGCTGCATGAAGCGAGGTCATGTCGAACGCACCTATTACCAGAGAATTTTGAATGTAAGGAGAACTCCCACTCTCGGGATACTTCCGGGTTCTGAACTGGTTGCAGTTCCACACTAGTTCCATATGATGGCGCTAACGGTCGAGTGCAGAATGAATGGAGGTCTATGGAGCTATACCCCTAAAAATCCACTTTTCTCAGGATATAGTTTTTTTTCTAGTCATTGGGTGTGCACGACGTCGTCGTCACATCCTTTGTTATCTCACATATATATTTATTGTGAGAATGCTGTTAAGCATTCTCACTATTGCTTTCCTGTTTTTTTCCTTACACTTTAACTAGTCCTGCATACTTTCACCGATTCCTATAATTTTTGTATCAAAACGTTCAGCTCCTTCAGGAGATGTATGCTATGACTTTTGGTATTTCTCACTGTTATACTTTTTAAATAATTAAGGTTTTTAATCTCCCATTAAAAGTAATGGTAAATCCTTTCAAATCATTAAAAAGCTTCCTCCTCTTTCAAACGTAACTACTTTAGCATACTTTCAGCTAGAGACACCATTCAACCTTTAAAATGTTCACAGGACATTCAGCTATTCCCAAATGATTCAGCTTTTTAAAATATTCAGCCAATTTTGAATGAAGACCGTTTTAAATACATAAAAAATGTTGCTGCTTCTTGAGTTTTCGAATAAGCAGCGAGCAGAGTGGCACAAAAACTACAATAAAATCTGAGATTTCTCAACGACAATCAGGTGAAAGAGACAAATTTAGCCGTTTAGCTCCATAGACTCCCATTCATTCTGCACTCGACCGCGATCACTCCCAGTGGAACTCTGGTGGAACTGCAACAAAATTCGGTACAATGGGGCTTAATGGGGAGTGCCTCTCCTTAAACAGGCTCTGACAATACTATCTTCTTTCACAACTAAACAATAATGGCTTTGGCTGCTGTCTGAACGTGTGTGTGTACTTACTAGGAATAAGAAAATGCCACTATCTTACAAGATTCTCCTAGCATTGTTTATTGAAATGGACTACAGTTGTTGACAGTGAATCAATCTCCAGAAATGCATTTCATTAAAGTCTATAAAGACACTGTATGTAAAACACATCCTACAAGGAAATAAGTAGGTGGCACCTCGTCATCCAAATGGGGTACAGTACACATGTCCTGTATCTGTCCTGTATGTCTTCTAAGGTATGTTCTCATGCATAATGTATCTGTTTCGTCACGCATTATAATAGAATTTACTAAATTCATTTGACAGATGTGCACCCCACCCACAGAGTATATCATCTCTAAATGATCGACCTCATTAATTTCGTCATTTCAATCAAATAAAAATGCAGTTCATGTCTTCGCACAGAGAATGGGCAATAAACACATTGTTTTGCTTTTCCATCAGATCTGCACAACATGTCAATGGATTGTTGCTGTGTGGCATTTTAAGAAGAATGTTTCCATTATAGTGGAGACTCTAGATCACTGTAAATGAAAGATAATCCATCAGTTTCTTCAGATTGGATTTGTTTTTTGAAAAGCCAAATTACTATGGGCATTCAAGATGGCAAGCAAAAGGATTTTGCCCTGTTTTATGGTTTGCTAGATTAAACGACTTGCAGTCCACTGCTTACATTAGAACCTCTTCCAAAAGGTGACTATATTGACAAATAATAATGTAAAGAAAAAATCCAGACTGTATAGTTGGTCAGATTTTTTTGTTGCATGCACCTAAGTAAAAGCGGGACGTTTAAGTGCTCACAGAGAAACTAAACGGAGGAAAAGGAGCAGTGAGCTACGGTATACAGAGGAATCTTCTATCAGCCTATAAAAAAGGACTATGCACCTGATGGATGTGATGATTATCTTTATTGCAAATACACAAATTAAGTCATACAGTACATGTTGTTCAAGGTAAGCCTTGGGAACGCACCATTGTTTGAAATCCTTCCCAAAGTTTAGGACTGTTGGACCATTTAATTTTGATTCCATGCACCCCAACCATGCATTGATATATTGGCAGCTACAAATGATGGATGTGCTCCCTGTTTTTCATCATCCCAAGCAATTCAAATGATTCATTATTGTACCATTGTCTTGCTGCAGCTGGTGCTTTTGAATTCATTGAAATACCTTGATTACTTTTTTTTACTGCCGCCAGAACTGATAGAGAATATCATTGTTCACTGGCTTTAGACCATCTCTAACCAAACAACAAAGTACAATACAATCTGTCATCAAAATAATTGTCTGTCAAAGTGTCACATTCACATGTGCATCTGAACAATGCGGATTTTAAGGGAGACAGTGTGCTTTTGGGGCTCACAAACTGTTTCTGTTACGTGTCAATCGGATTCACGTATATAGACTAGTGACACCCCATTCATACCCACTTTCACTACATTTCAATTAGTCTGACAGGGAAGAAACAGATTACTTTGAAAATGAACTGACTTTTTAAGTAAAATTAACAATACAATATCAGGACTGACAACTTTTCAGAAAACTTTGGAGTGAGATTTGGTGGGGCCAACCAAAATGTTGCTGCGTACACAGCAAATGTGTGTATTGCATCAAAAGTATACTGTATTTTGAAAATGTCCACCCCTGGAGCAGGGACTTCACGGTTCCTGCCTTTTGCTTCCTGGAAGTGCATTTAGACTCTGGTTCCTGCTGTGGAAACACAGTGAGTTCCGAGGGAAATTTCCTAGTTTTGGGGTACCATGGCATCATGACCATAGAAAAGAAGCAATGTTTATAAAGGAAAGCTAAAGTGTTGACAGACAGGATGAAGTGGCCAAGACAATGGGCTCGTGAAGAAGATGAATAGCCTCTAGAACTAAGACACAGAGCAGAAGAGAAGAGAGAGACAGAGCGAGAGAGTACTCAGAAGTCAGTGGTGTGCTGGATGGTAATGTGAGGCCTGCTAAGGTGAAAATGACCTGCCACATGGCAAGGCAATGTCATCTGAACAGGGAATAGAAATAGATGGGACAGAGATGGAGAAAGATTGCCTGTCAATGTAAAGTCCAATTTGTTGAAGACAAGAGGAAGTTAAAGGGGTGATTGATTGCAAACCCGATTTTACCTTGTCATAGTTGAATAGCGAAAGTTCGGTGGGTAAAATGAACATACAGTGAACCTCAAAGTCCATTGACACCTCTTTCCTATGCAAATCTCAAAATGAAAACATTTGGCTGTAAAACGCTAGCTTGAAAACAAAGCCACCGGACTGACGTCAGTCCGGGGACCGCCTTTTTTGGCTCTCGTCAGTATCTTTGTAACGCCCCAAAATGTACATCCAGACCAGCCCACTCACTGGTTTTCTTGCCCAGTCCGAGGTAGCGTAGATCTCTGATGCTAGTTTAGCTGCGCGCTGCTCTGTGTAGGCTACTTCTAAGCAATTGCAAAGAATAACGTTGCCTATGGTGAAGTAACCTATAACAAGGATATTGAAAATGGACCACGGTCGTAAATGCTGTGTTCCAGAAATAACTGGAGAAAGGCTGTGCTAGGTACAGGATACGTAGCATTGCTAATAACTGTTACCGACAAAATCATACTACAGCTTGCGGTTGTGATGAACATAACTAAGGTCGGAACGCACCTCTTTTCAGCAACAGCTTCATAGCAAATCCTGCTTTACATTGTCCCAGGTTTTTAAAACCGTCCTTGGTGAAATGGTTCGCGCAACTGCACAGAGATCTTCTACGCTACGGTATAAACAAACATCAGCCATACCCGTCTAGTCAATGTTAACTAGACTCAAGCTCATCTGCTTTCATCGGTGATTTGCAGGGAATGTAAGAACAGCTAGATAGCGAAAACACCTATACTGTAGGCATGTAAACCAGTTTAGCTTGCTAACGCAAGAGCATGAATGTGTTATGATTTAGCCTAGTTTATTGGCAATGGGACTTACGTTATTTCTTGTTCCTGACTATGTTTCATTCAAATAAATAACCTGTGTTGTTATGTAAATCTACAATTCAGATTAATGTTTGTCCAGATCTATTTTTCAGCAAGATAGCTAGAGCTAACTGAAGCTGTGTTGAATCACAATAGTTTGCTAAGCTGTAGTGCTAACGTTACCCACCTAAGGCGATTCTGTTTGCTTCGACAACAGAAGTGGAAACTACCGTAATAATTTCAAATGATATCTAGTCAATCTGTTGAAAACAGTGTTGTGTAGACACAATAGATTTATTTGTTTGTTTTTACTTCAAGTCGCCACCCTCTTGTTTCAGTGAGTGCTGTTGGCCGTCTTTGCTCCGCAGCTTCGCTCGTTGTAAACCAACCAATCAGCGCACAGCTCATCTAAATACCAATGATATAACCGGGGAAAAAATGCTGGATGTAAAAGAGGGCATAGAACAGCACCCGGGCCATTTTCAGCCAAACCAATGTTACTAACCCTATTCGGAGACCTTAAGGAACAGTGTAAAATAACAAATAAAAACTGTCAATCACCCCTTTAAAGAGATATGGTAGAGAATAAGGTACCAAATGATTGACTGACAAGAACAAATGTGTGCTTAACAAATTAAAGATATAACTTACATGACAGAAAAAGCGAGAATAATTTGACTTTATGTTAATGGAGAAATGCATTAAGAATTGGAAATGATTATCAATGTCCACAACAAACACAGTGCTACTCAATCCTTAAAAAAGGGAAAAATAACTCCTATATGTCTACATGAATGCCCAATACTTACCAAGAAGGTTCTCAGGTAGCAAGATCGTCATTATGTACATTAACTACAATCATCTTATTGCATACAATAGTATGAGTTTCAGCAGGAGACTTTCTTTCCCCCTTTCCTGCTTGACTCCAAACCACCAAGGTGTGTCCACCTTGGTCTTGCCAATCACATAACAAGATGTAAAACATTGACTTGATTTAAAGTCTCATGCAATTGTATTCACAAGACACTACAACATGTGACCTTTTTTGTGAACTGTGCCTTTTAGATGAACAATAAAATGTTTGAGCTTTCAGCAACCTTAATATTTTTTAATAGAGTACCTTCTGGCGCTGTATCTTTGCTTTGTTTATTTAGAAAAGAGAGAATTCAGAAGTCGTTTAGCTGGGGTAACCATATGTTTGGGGGGCAGGGTCAGATCTTATGTATACTTTTTTTTCCGAACCTTGTCTGCATTTTGATATTAAAGTATGATTGGTATTGTATGTCATTTTGTATGGAAAATATAACTCTGGTCACTTATGTCCCTTACCTGTAACAATGCAATGTAAACAGTAACACAAAATGTTGTTATCCGAAGTATACTAAATGGTTATTTTGGTGCATAAGTTAAATCTATAACAAAAGCCTACACTGCTGATGTTGTACAAAAAGCTTTGTCCAATGTTGCTGGGTCTGACAAAGTTAATCTTTGGAATATGTTGCGGAGCAGGAAGTTAAAAGGCATTATTGTTTCAACATGTTTGTCATATTAACAGAACATCTGTTGAAAGACCTTGAAAGCATATACTTTACTATGTGTGACACGTCACATGATTTTGACACAAGAAATTCAAACCTCATACATATTATTCCTTAAGGACTATTTTTTATATGTCACAGTTTGTCTCACAAGAGTCACTGGCATAGACATTTACATTTAGTCATTTAGCAGACGCTCTTATCCAGAGCGACTTACAGTAAGTACAGGGACATTCTCCCCGAGGAACATTCTCAACCTTCGGATTACTAGCCCGACTCCCTAACCGCTCAGCCATCTGACCCCCACAGACCCTTCTTTGCCCTCCCTGGAGTAAAAACCCAGGTACAGTAGCTCCATGTGGTTACACCAGTGCCTGTAATGCAAAGAATATGGCATACAGTAGGACCTGCCATACACATTTATCAGCTTTGCATGTTGTGCAGTGTTATGTTTTCTCTTGATCTTGTTGGCTGGGGTCATCCAGTACATGCCTCAATGTTGGTATGCAGACAAAAGTGCTACTTCTGAGAATTAAACTGGTTCTGTGAAAACATATTTGATCTCAAACTTTTGGTGAGTGGAACCTGTTTCCATTGTTGAGGTGTGCAATAACTGTTATTTAACATCGTCTTGTGAGCACTGGATATAGAAAACTTGTCACAAGAACTTCAATGTCTGGAGAATCCCCATGACTTGACACAAAGGCAAATTGTTGGACCTCAGACCTGATCTGCTGGTTTATATTCTTGGTCAATTGATGCACATGATGACACCCTATCTTTTTTAGATGCTTTTCAATGTGCGTATGTGCGTGCATACAGCAGGAAAAACAACATTATTATAGTGTTGTCTTTATGTAATTAGTTTTATTTATAGTGTCTGTTCAAAGTTATATAATATCACTAGCCTCCAACTAAAACCCACTGAAGCAATAAACCGTACAGCTTGTTTCAGTACAAGCATTGAATACAGAAGGTACCAGGGTTATCAGAAATTCCATATGGTCAGTAACTATGAATTGTAGGGCTCCAGGAATTCTCCACTCATACTGTTACACAACAACTGGGTGAGGACTGTGACAGTGCTGGGTTTATTTTATCTGTCCTTCACCATTCCGGACTGTCAGCACCTCTCTACACTCTTGGGTACAAGGCCAAGAGTCACTGCAGCAACCTCACCCCCCTCACACTATAAACACATGCTGTCTACTCGGAAGGCCTGCAGAAACATCTGTTATCGCTGCAGTTGACACACACACCCTCATTACCACTGCCTCTTCAGACCTCCACAAAGTAAAACTCGCCATGCCTTCACAACATATGAACTCTGATTGACCTTAGAGATCAGGACACATTTTTGCAATAGAGGATGAATTTAGATGACTTTTGGTATCTTTCTTTTGTGTAGTAATATACAGATACGGGCGAGGCCTGAATTTTATAGTTGACTCTTTAAACTCTAATTGGTGGAACAGTGTTGTCTATTGTGTAAACAATCCTTAAAGAAAATGTGTCAGTTAGAAGATCTAATGTAATCAGTAATCTCATTGAATCAATGTCCACTACTTTCTGTTGAATAGTTGTGTTTCAATTAAGAATGCTAAGCTTCCAAATGTCATCAAATAGATCTTATTGATAAAATGAAAATAATAGTAATTATCAGGTTATGAGGGGTTAGATTGGAACCTAAATAGTTTATTAGGTGATTTAGGTCAGTTGAATTGATAAACCAATAACGTGAGCATTCTTTGGGGGGTCATATGTACTAGATACCAGATGTCATAACCAGTAAACTGCACATGCTCCCATGTTGGTGCAAGCATGCGTCCTCAGTATTAGAGATTGATATGCTGCTTCTGGTTTTTCCATAAGAAAAATAAGAAAAGAGAGAGAAAATAAATGTATTTGTTTATAACAGAAAAGTATCGAAGTACAACACATGACAATTTCATACAAGATACAAGTAGATACAGTACTGGGATATTTTGAGTGCAAAAATATTACGACATTCTGTCCCTCTGCTATCCTGCCTGATTTCATCATCCACAATCTTGCTGGCTTCCTATTGGTTTCAATTTGTATGCACCACGGCAACAGGAATTTGTCATGGGGTGGAGAAAGTAAGTTCAATTGGAAATATCTTGTAAATGAATCCAAAGAGGAATGGAATTGCTCATTCCTGTTCACTAAGTTTGCAATCAGCAAATGTACACACACTGAGGACATTTAGGCTTTGGGCCCTTGCAGTGATAAGAGTAGTGTTTTGTCAAAGTTTGGTTGGACTATCCTCCAAGTTTGTAGAGATTGTATACTGTGAGGTTCCAAAATAATACAAATTACACTCACTGGCCACTTTATTAGGTACACCTCGCTAGTACCGGGTTGGACACCCTTTTGCCTTCAAAACTGCCTTGATTTTTAGTGGCATACTTTCAACAAGGGGTTGGAAACATTCCTCAGATATTTTGGTCCATTTTGACATGATAGCATCAGACAGTTGCTGCATTTTTGTTGGCTGCACATCCATGATGCGAATCTTCCGTTCCACCACATCCCAAAGATGCTCTATTGCATTGAGATCTGGTGACTGTGGAGGCCATTGGAGTACAGTAAACTCATTGTTATGTTCAAGAAACCAATTTGAGATGATTTGAGCTTTGTGACTTGTGACTTGGCGCATTATCCTGCTGGAAGTAGCCATCAGAAAAAGAGTACACTCTGGTCATAAGGGATGGACATCAGCAACAATACTCAGGTAGGCTGTTGTGTTTAAACGATGCTCAATTAGTACTAAGGGGCCCATAATGTGCCAATAAAATATCTCCCACACCATAACACCACCAGCCTGAACCGTTGATACAAGGCAGGATGGATCCATGCTTTCATGTTGTTTACGCCAAATTCTGACTTTACCATCTGAATGTTGCAGCTGAAATCGAGACTCATCAGACCAGGCAACGTTTTTCCAATCTACTATTGTCCAATTTTGGTGAGCCTGTGCGAATTGTAGCCTCAGTTTCCTGTTCTTAGCTGACAGGAGTGACACCCAGTGTGGTATTCTGCTGCTGTAGCCTATTTGCTTCAAGGTTTGACGTATTGTGCTTTCAGAGATGGTATTCTGCATACCTTGGTTGTTACGAGTGGTTATTTGAGTTACTGTTGCCTTTCTATCATTTTGAACCAGTCTGCCTATTCTCCTCTGACCTCTGCCATTCACTGGATATTTTCTATTTTTCAGACCATTCTCTGTAAACCCTAGCGATGGTTGTGCGTGAAAATCCCAGTAGATCAGCAGTTTCTGAAATACTCACACCAGCCTGTCTGGCACCAACAACCATGCCACGTTCAAAGTCACTTAAATCCCCTTTCTTCCCCATTCTGGTGCTCGGAAAAATTGAACTTGTCTTGACCACGTCTACATGCCTAAATGCATTGAGTTGCTGCCATGTGATTAGCTATTTGTCTTAACAAGCAACTGAAGAGGTGTACCTAATAAAGTGTCCGGTGAGTATATATATTGTCCATATATATAAACAGTATATATATGGACAATATATATACGTACTACATATATATATATATATCCTGTGCATACTGGTGTGCTTCGGAGAGAGTTAATTTTTAACCTCTGTTGTAGATTATTTTCCATATTTTCCCATGAGTCTTATCAATTATATATTTCTATTGATTTTGTGTGAGGAGGCTGCTCGTGTAAACCCACAAAACAATTTTCCCATAACATATTTTTATTTAGCATTTCACGCAACGCTATATCTGAACTCTCACATGTTATCATTTGTTCCATTATTTTACACTGTGAGAACAGAACCTGAGCATCTATTGGGTTACTTCCATTGCAACAATCGTCATAATTGTGTCTTATGTAGGTCAATTGCGATTATGGATCTGCAATTTGTGCATTAGTGTGATGAGTAGGCACACAGACACACACACACACACACTTGATCTGGCTTGGCTCTTTGAAAAAGCCACATAATTAAGGCTTTGAGCATAGGACATGCAGCATTTTTTTAAGAGCAAATTGATTTAAGAGACCACATTTTTGGCCCATTTAACAGTTAATGCATAATAAGGAAATTGTTACATATTTCTTTCAATGTATGCCTTTTTAGGGTAGCCTACTCCGTTTTCCCAAAAACGGACACATGGCTTTCCATCTAGGTGGAGCTCTACGTGCACCTCCTGAATTTGCTAAAGGCCGAATTATACTACTCCGTTTTCACGGAGATGGACACAGGGATCGCCCTCTCCGATGTGGAACGGCCTCTCCGAGCCCTCTCCGAGCCCCTCGGAGAGTTCTACGTGCACCTCTTGATTTTCTGTCCGTGCGCTAGTGTGTAATTTTCAATAGGGTCCAATTGCAGCGCTCCCTCCTCAGGCCCCTCTAAACCGGAACTCTCTCGTCAGGCCCCGAAGCCGGAACTCTCTCCTCAGGCCCCTCTTTTCATGTGTATCAGAGGTATTAGCGCCACCACTTGTCGGATGATAACGTAGGCTATTTATATTAATAGGCTCACTTACATTGAACTTCGGTTTAAGATAGGGGAAATTAGCGGCTAGCGTTACGTAGGTCCTATGGCGTTTTGGATGTCCCATATGCAATATTTAAAATTCCCATTGGCTTACGTATATAAATGCAATAGGCTACATCTTCCGACCAACGATGGTGCTAATACCTTTTTTGTTGCTGCAAAACATAACATGATTGCTTTATGAGAAACAATAATTTTTAGCAATCTATGTAATTCACTGTAGGCTATAGATCCACTTTATTTTGATATGCTCTTTCTTTTTGTAGACATGTTCATTTGCAAGTGTCACAAAAACTGCAGGGACAATGGTCATTTCCAAGTTGAAATATGCGTTTCTATCCAAGTCTGCTAAATGACACCGATAAATGATCTCCCCTCTATTTGTATGATCATTATATCAATGTGGTGATAGCCAGCTAATTTAATCATTTTAAAACAATATTTTGTGATAATGTTCGTAATGTTCGCCATACATAGCTAACACTAGCCGCAATGCTAATTTCCCCTATCTTAAACACTATTAACTTACGCTAAAACACAATTGACTTATGCTAAAACCGAAGTTCAATGTAAGTAAGCCTATTAATATAAATAGCCTACAATATCCTCCAACCAGTGGTGGCGCTAATACCTCGCATACACATGAAAAAAGGGGCCTGGGGAGAGAGTTCCGGAAATAGCCTACAATATCCTCCGACCAGTGGTGGCGCTAATACCTCGGATACACATGAAAAAAGCATATCTCCAGAACATTCTCTGATATCTCTATGGAAAAAAGGGGCCTGAGGAGAGAGTTCCGGCTTCAGGGGCCTGAGGAGAGAGTTCCGGTTTAGAGGGGCCTGAGGAGGGAGCGCTGCAATTGGACCCTACTCGTAATTTTAGGGATACCCCTTGGCTGTTATTGGTCCCTATTAAGAACCGCTTGCATCAGGGGTGGGGGCGGGGGGGTGCTCGAAAGGATTCCTTCCAGGTCCATGGTGTTTTTTATTTTATAATGTTTTATCTCATGTTGACCTTGTGAGTGACAGGGCTGCTTGTGTTCTCTTTCAGGTGGGATACCCTTTGTTCTAACTGGTGAACTCTTTGAGCAATCATACCGGCCCGCTGCCTTCATGATTGCAGGCATTGTCAACTGGCTGTCCAACTTTGCTGTTGGACTGCTGTTTCCTTTCATTCAGGTGAGTTTAATGATTGTACAAAAAACATTACACCGACAATGTGGCATTGACTAGGGTTCTGGGGAGTTTGGCAGTCGGCTGAGAGGAGACACATGACAAGAATAATCACCAGATTAGAGGCAGTAAAGTGTGTTGCAAGGTATACGGCATGTAGGTCAGAAACCTGATTTTTATACTAAACACTGAGTAGAACACAAATATAATCAACAGTATTATCTTTGTGTATACAGGAAGGGTATACAAGAAATGCTAACTAATTATAAGTAAGAAGGCAGCCTTATATGTCATGTCATATTTGTCTAAACTCTTGAGGCCCTAAATACATGAAGATTGAACCGGATAAAAGGTGCCATGCTTACAAGACTGTAACATAAGAATCAGTATGAATTAAAAATGTTATGTGAAGATCATAATGGATCATTTGATATAAGATAATGCTAAGGTAATAGGAAAGTAATACTTGATCTACTGATTAGCATTAGCATGTGCAAATGGTAAATCCATAGATTTGTCCCACGTGCTTGAAATCTTACTTTGGGCGACACTACATAAGGATATGTGAGCTGCTATGGACCTACATAGCAACATCTTTTGTGACAACATTTTTGTTACATAGGAAGTGGTATGTTGTTACACTTCATTACTGTTTGGTGGTATGTATTATTACCCAAGTGAAACTTGGGTTGACTGTGCAGGGGTAAACAGTCAAACAGACTGTGCAGGGGTAAAAGGATGTTGACATAGATCTCATTTGATGACACCTTCAACTCCCTCTTCACAACATCTCCTCACTCCTTACACACCTCCTCCATTCTGTGTCTTCTAATACTTTTGTGATAACCCATACCACTAACACTTAATACCATTTAATTACAAAGCTATTCCTATACTAGGTTTACAATTGCTATGTAGTAACTAGGTTTGGGTATAATCATGTTGGTATAATCTATATTTTGTAGAACTACCAATGTGCAGGATAAAGTGCTTTGTTAACAGTAAACTGTTAGAAAGATAAACTATGAAAATTCATAATATGCCTTTCCCATCACCTCCCTTCTGTTTCCTGGGGTGCCACAGCAGTATCTTCTTGACTCCCCTCCTCTTCCTCTCTGGAACACTGAACCTCCTTCTCGCTCTTTTCTTTTCTCACTATTCCTGCCCTTTCTTTGAAAGTTTTGAAGATCTAATAGCCTGAGCCACTTCTCTGTATGTAAATATTGGAAGCAGATGGTGTTGGATGAGAGAGGAATTAATTTGTTGGCAGTTGGGGGTAATGCTTGATTCTTGGCTTACTGTGTGTTGTGTTTCCTCCTGAACATTGATAGGTGATTAGGCAATGAGTTGATGAGAGGATTAAAAAAACACATAGCTGATTACAACATATTATTGTTCATAAACATACCATTCTGACATCTGAATAGGTAAGCATTCAATCCAAGTTTTGGACATCTGTGAACACCTACTTTTCAGGTCCATATACTGGATATTTCGGTTGCTTATTTTACTTTGCATTTCCTTGCCCTGAATGTGTTTTGTTGTCATTTTAGACCTTAAGAAATGTTACTATATTTCAAATAAAAACAAACAAAACTCACTTTCTGTCTGAGGCATTCCGGTGGTGAATTGTCCTCAACCGTTTGATCTAGCCTAGCCCCAAGCTTGTGCTCCACACTACAAATTCTATCAGAGTACTCCCGAACCCTTCTTCAGTAATGAGCTCCCTGGTTGCTACCCTAAACGTTCCTCTTGTTGCCATGTCACTTTTCACTGCGACGGAATAAGGCTTGGAACTGAGGGCGAGAGAGAGGTTTCCCCCCATGAGAGGGATGAGAGAGGAGAACAGAACAGGCAGGTCCCAGGTTTCCCCAAAGAAGGGTAGCAGCCATAGGCTTGTTCAATTTCCTGCCTTGTCGGGGTAAAATCCAAGAGAACCTTACTTCCAATCATGTAGTTTGATATTTTTTCTTTACGATTCCCTAAAAATCGTTTTTTGCTCATGGACAGTGGGGATTTGCTGGTGTGGTTTTACAAGATTTTTGAGTCCTTCAGGTGTACTATAGTAATGTCAGCCAGTTTAAAGTCTGTATTTGTCTTTATCCATTAAAATGTGTGCTGAACATGAGGACGGGCAACTCAAGCAAGGTGACCTTGACCAATCACACTGGCAGTTCTATTGATGTAAGAATTAAAACATGTTTTGTTGTTGCTTACAGACAGGCAGTGATGTAGGGATTAAAATGGCATGTGCTTTATAGGCTAAGAGTTAGGGTTAGTGTTAGGTTTAGGGAGAATTTGGTAGAAGAAATTCCAGTGGTCACTAATGTTTATTCACATTGTAAAATCTGCTGCACATTCTCACTATAAATCTGTGTGATTTAAGGTGAGAGTACAGTATGTTGTAAAATGCATGTGAGTGAATATACTGTATCTCCACTAGATCTGCCAGATCAGTAACATTTTAAGCATCTCACTAATCAACCATGTTTATAAACAATAAATCCTTTTTACTTAATTTGATGAATGCCCTCCCACCTGTTCTTAAATATGCTGTGTGGTCCATGTATTCTTGTATATATGGTAATAGGTCAACGACACACATGAAAAGTCTGTAGGTCACGCCAACCTTTTAGTTAAGTGGATATCTCTGACATTATCCCTCTAATAATGGCAGGAATCTCTGTGTGTACAAATTTAGTTTAGTTTACCTCGATTAGCTTAAGAACCAGGCACTCCGTAAAGTTCATTTTCTGCATGTGTCCTCCATATAGTATATCTGTATAATCCAACGGAGTGCAGTGCCGCGATTGAGGTGGTTTGGATAAGCATTTTGACATCAAATAATGAAAAATAATGACAAAATCATTAGTCGCAGCTTGACTTGCTCTCTTTGAGTCCCAGCCCCTTCACTATGATTGGTCCTCTGGTCTGCAGCGAGTTTCCAACTAATATCTTGAGACCTAATATATTTCGAGAAACCGCTAAGTTAATATTTTGCGATTGAACAAATGCGATTAACAAAGGCATTCACAATTAAATAAATCTAAGTGTGGTAAGGAAAATAGGGAAATCTGAGCAAATTCGCTTTTACAACCGATATTCAGCTGCTTTCCAAGGGGCTGGTTAGCTAACAGAACAACAATATACGTGAATATACTTTCAATATAGATCGGTTAATTTTGTTACATAAATGTATGTGTTTACCGATGTCTGCACATTGCAAATGTACAAGCGCAGTATGGTGAATTAGGCCTGCAATTATAACAACTGGCTCAACCATTGTGCATGTAATGACTTCTGTTATGAACTCAATGTTTAGGTGTTTGTGGTAGTCAGACTATTTAACCGAGAATAGAATACATTTTGGCAATTTATAACATAGGAAACAGCAGACAAATTAAGGCTATATAATCATTTGCATGAATGTAGGCAACAACAGCATTGGCAAATTTAACTAGAATAGGTGTGGAGGTTGAACAAGTATCTGAGAAATATAGGTACCAAAACCACTGAGAAGAACTGTCATCACCAGCTACATCAGGGGCACTGCACTATTTATCTATAATTCCAGAAATCTGTGCATCACCAACATCATCCTGGGCACTGTGCCCTATCTATAATTCCAGGAATCTGTGTGTGTGCCACCAATTTTATCATGGGAGCTATGCACTATCTATAGTACAAGGAATCTCTATTTGTGTGTTACACTGACATCGTAATCACCGACTGCATCACAGGCACTGTGCACTTGTACTGTAAATCACAAAACAAAATGGTAAAAAGTAAGAAATACATGTATTTATGCTATTTCCAGGTGCCATTTGCGACATGCAGAGACAGCTTGCAGGCATTGTCTGCACAGCCTTGTTAATTACTGAAACAGATCATGAGACTGAGATTCTGACCTATAGTTGCCTACTGTAGAGGGTTTTGAAAGAGGGTTTGAACATGCCCGTGAAGGTGATAGAACGGATCAGTGTGCCTGTGTGGGTGTCAACAATGGTACATTTATTAATAAGAAATATTTTGCTTCTCTATTTGCTGACCTATACAGTAACTAGTTCTCATATCCGTGTATTGGATTTACGGAGATGTCGCAGTCCTAAAGAACACAATATTGTATTTTCTGTGGGAGGAATCAATGTGGCATTTAGCTTTACATGATCTGCCAGAATGCTAAAGGTCTCAGAGAAAGCATCTCTTTTCACCCCTGTTCTTAATTGTTCTCAAATATTTCTCTATATACAGTATCTAACTTTCGGAAGTATCGGTGTGAAAGTTATATTAGATCAACCATGAAAGGATTTTTTCTCCATCTATCTCTCCCAGATAAACTATTAAAAGCATTATCCCTAACAGCTCCTTAACCAACCGCCCCTCCCCCATCTACCTTCATATCCCTCTTTCCCCACCTACTTTTGTCAAGGACATGAACAAAACTGCAGTAGTTTGGCATTGGGCCATACTTCAATAATGCTGATGCCAGATCAACGTGGGAACACTTTTACATTTTTTGCCAATATGTGATTAAGTTATTTAATTTAATGCTGACCATGTATTTAAAAATGCTTCTGCAAATCATTTGAAATGACTTTTGGCATCAGATAGATACTATTATAGCTCACTACGATATTAGACTTCCAATGCCATCCTCACTAATGGCATTGGTTCCAACAAAAGTAATTTCTAGTTAAGTCAAGGTTAAATCATTGTATTAATGTTGTCTAAAAGCTTGTTTTTCTAAATGCCAAGCTTACATTCATGGAATGGGAAGCAATTTGATATGGTCATTTAGGCATTACATATGTTATAAGGTGTGTTATGTATGGAGTAATTTGTCTCACTGGTGGACTTCGAATGCGGCCTTAGAACTTATCATCCCTTTCGCTTCCACGTACTTGTGCAAGGCAGGCTTTTCCAAACTGATCACACTCAAAATAATATAATAATAATAAGACTTTATTTATATAGCACATTTCATACAAGAATTGCAGCTCAATGTGCTCAATAAAAACAGTAAACAATAATAACTAGAGAGCATACAATTTCTGGGGAAATTGTGAGGGTGTGCCTGCTTGTCCGTCCCTTTAAGTTTTTCCCTTCTAGTTATATTTTCAAGCATTTAGCCTACTCACAGTCTATTGCATAATAATTCATTAAGAACACCCTTGGAAAGAAGCTACTGTAACAACGTTATCACTGGAAATATTTCTGATGGAATCGCGATTCAAACAGTAGCTCTATGTCTGCTAACTTATGGCATGCCCACAAAAACGTAAATAAGCTTGACATTTATTTAGTGGAAAATCGCTCATGCATAAAAAGCTCAATAGCGATCATTGTCAGTAACAACCCTAAATGCGATAGCCCTTTGTGGAGAAGCTGTCCCGGTAAATTGTATACTACAGTGTTCGTCTTGGTGGCGATCGTTGGTTGAACGTTCCGTTGTACGGTTTAGGCTAAAATAAAATATTGCTTTCATGAACAGATTGACAAGTTTAGGCTGTGTCAATGAAGTTCGGGTTAGTAGTCAGACAGTTTCACCTATTGAAATACTTTTGATTTAAGGGAGTGCCGAACATGTTCTGTCGCCGTTTGACTTCCTACTGTAAACAGCTGTGGATGTTTTTGTTAGCTACAGTGTCTCGCATAGGCTACAGCGTTGCAGTACTGGTTTGAAATCACAGGTAATGATTATTTCACCAACAAATCGTTTACTTGTAATCTAATGTCATAATAAATCGTACAACGAAAATGTATTTGTGAGTAATGTTTATTTTAATGATTGAAAACAGATGCATCATAGACCGCTGTAGTATGTGTTGCCCGGGCAACATAGGCTAATGTCATGATGCTAATGCTTCAGTGAAATAGTAGACTACCGTTTCCGAAAGTAGATGTAGTTCCTCAATAATATCATCTTATATTGTACATTACACTTCACAATTGTGCTTCATATCACAAAGTAAAATGAGTAAATAGTTATCACCCTGGCCTCTTTGGTTGTGGCGTTTCTGCAGCTGCCTTGCAGTAGCGTTAAAGCTATAGCCTAGCTATCTCCCAGAAGTTAACAAGCTGCTAAACTAATGTTCTGCTAGAGGTATTCACGCGTGTTTCGTGACGTTAGTAGCGTCAGTGACTGTGGCTAGCAAGTTAGCCAGGTAAATAAAAAGACAAGCAACTCAATGGCTACCAACTTTTGACATGACGTTTTCTAAGTAATCAAAATATTGGCGGATGCTAGGGGGGCGGCACGATAATGCACGTCGTATCTAATGCGTCGTTGCTAACATGTGCCGACGCTGTGACGTAGGCTATTATAACTGAGTAGTCTACCCTTTGCCGACAAAATCAACTTTATGCCACAAAAACGTTGTATCCTCCTAAACTGTGCAATGGAGCGTAAACAAAAGTAATGCCATATCAATGGGGACCAAGATGAAACTTTTGACACTGTCGTTTTCTATGTAGTCCAAATATTGACCGAGCCTTAGGGGGGCAAAAAGAATAATAAATATATATGTGAGATAACAAAGGATGTGCCACGTCATCGAGGCACACCCAATAATAAAAAACAATAATGTAAGTGATAAAAGTCATACAAATCAATAAATAACAATTTAAAATGTTACAGAAGATCTGCTGAATATGAGGTGCGGTTGTGTTTAACCGAAATGTAATTCAACAGTTTTGTAGGACAAAGCGGGTTTCCCATTGAATGATGATAAAAAAGAATAGTGGCTAAGGCAATCGCAGGCTTCGCAGCTAGTGTGGTCGGTCCCATTTGATAAAATGGGCGCCGAAAGAAAAAAGACGGCGCTTCCAGGCGCTTCGCAGCAGATCGCAGCGTTTCCCAGGCGTTACACTAAGGGAAATTAAAAGAGAACTGTTTAATTCTACACTTCACTCTTAGTATTTTGAAGTGTAGGCTTACATGAGCAGCAACACATTTATGATATGCAATTTTCATACTTATATAAAATATACATAAATATCAGTTATATCAGTGAACGGACGCAAGAACACCTCACAATATCCACAGAAATTGTACCCTCTCTAGTTGTAAAAAAAAAGAAAGTTGAGTGCTGATTATTGAGTGCATGCTAACTGTTAGTAATTAAATAACGTATAGTTCCCAGTTATGGAAACAACAACTCATAATTGCTAACATCATCAATTAACAAACCTCATAAACGGAACACTCAACTGAAACATGCACACAACATTAATAAAACATGAATGATGCATGGAAATGTGGCACCCACAATCCCTTGCGCCTACAGAACAAGCGACCGTTCCCTTGGGTTTTTACAGTATGTTGCATTAAAACTAGTCTTACAAGTACAATTTATTCAAAAAGTAAGTAACTTCAAGTAAATGTAACAGAGTTACTATAACACGTTACTACCCACCTCTGTATTGGGTAGTGCCATTAAAATATAATAACATCATTTACATTTCCGTTAACCACCCAAAAACCACTCCAGAGACTTTAAAAAAAAGTTGCTCTCCTTGCCACACCACTAATGTCAAACGTGTCACATGACAAACTGCTCTATCCCTAAAGGGATGCTGGGGGAATACATGCATTTGGTGTGGCATTACAGCAGTAATGAATGTTGTAATGCCATTCTCTGCTAGAGAAGTCTTGCATTATGAAGTGAAGCTAAATCAGTCATCAACCCGTTCTAGCTGGTAAATGACAGCCATAGTTTCATAGTAGAACCCCCACCTGTTAACACATTAACCCAATACAAGATTACAATTTTTTTAAATGATTTGAAAGGTGTGTAGGATTTGTATGCTTTAATGCCTTTAATAAGTATGGAATTGTGTATTTTACAATGTTGCTGATGTTTATCGAAGCATTTAGAGGCAGATGAAGCTCTTAGCATGGAGTACTGTGTTGCTGGAGTGTGTTGTACCTTTTTTACTATTATATGTGTGTGTGTGTGTGTGTGTGTGTGTGTGTGTGTGTGTGTGTGTGTGTGTGTGTGTGTGTGTGTGTGGTGTGTGTGTGTGTGTGTGTGTGTGTGTGTGTGTGTGTGTGTGTGTGTGTGTGTGTGTGTGTGTGAGAGAGGGTGTCTGAGGGTGTGTGAGGGTGTGTGCGTGTAGATATCTTCTTCTTGTACGTACTTGCATTACAGCAATACTACACCAGACAGAGATATAGCAGACAGGGCTTGCTAGCCACGGTGGAGCTTGTACCGCCGACTCCTTCTCAATGACTGTCATAGAACAAAAAGAAAAAGTCTAACAAAACTATTTCACCCAAAAGTTTGTGCTCAAAGAGCAAACGTCTTGCCACCGGCGACGTGTCGGACATAGCAATGATGGGAAGTGACCTTCTGTCAAATGTCTACCATGGCTTTCAACACCGCCCCTCAAGGTCTCTCTACATTTAGCTATAGCAGTCAACACCAAAGTTAAAAACCAGCCATAGCCGCCGTTGCATATATATATATAGAAATAGGGTGGTTGTTGCTGTCCACAGATTAATTTAATCTGTCCTGTTTTATCAGTTTTTATCAAAGTAACAGTGATGGAAAATGATCACAGCGTCAGTCACCGCGTGATCCTACCATTTGTCAGAACATTCGACATTTGAAGGATAATGTATGCTAACCCAGTTTAACCTGTTTACGTGCTTCCTTTCAAATAGAAATCACGACACAATCATCCAAATTCTTATGTTGCTTGATGGTCGTTTATTACCAATCAATTACAAAGAGATAACAGATATAAGTAATCATTCATAAGTAAAATACACGTTTCAGCCTTGCCCTCTGATCCTAAACTATTTCAATCAGTTCATTTGTTAGAGAAAACTGGGAATTTTATGTGCCTTGACAGCATGATAACCTAATCTAAGGATTGTGAAGAATGGCACAGGGCACTAATTATGTCTCTTTCTCTAATTCTCACTTCACTCATGCTCTCCAGTTGCCTCTATCTCAAGATATTTCGGTAGGCAGTAATAGGAGATGTAACTGAAAGAAAGCGAGAGAAGCAGAGAAAGGAACAGACGTAATGAGAAAGGGAGATAGAGAAATCAAATAGTTAATATACAAGAGAGATGGTCTAGTCAAGAAGTAGCGAGGGATGAAGCGGGAATATAAAAGGAGAAAAGGAGTATGGTGAGAGAAAGAGAGGGAGACAAGTGAAACACTTGCTGAGAAGAGGATGAGTGTAAGAGGGAAAATGACAGGCGGGTTATTTTTAGAGCCACCACAGCAACACAAATAAATCTGCATTGACTGGCAGCACTGGTGACATTGGCAAAGGTACCCCCAGGCAGTGGATCTGTGTGTGTGTGGGTGGCAGTGAGCTCCTTGCACTAAGTCAACAGGGCACACACTGGCACCTGAACCCTACTCTGGCCAAACCCAGGTTGTCTGTCAGAACAACAACCATCAAAACATTCCTCAAACCCTGTCTCGCCCTATGGCCCCTGCCATCGTGACAATTCACCTTAGTATGGTCAGTCAACCTTTAGCTTTGACCCCTGACTTGACCTTAGGCACACTCATTCTGTTGTCAGAGGCTGGACTGAAGGCTACAAATCCAAGTACAGCACCGATGTCACCAAGGAAATGTCACCCATTCTTTTCAAGAAAATTCCCTGTTGGCATTACTGACCATCCTACTAGAGGGTTATGTATTGGTGGCTCTGACATAACTGACAGATAAAAATGTCCATTCAACCTCAAAAATGGAAGGTGAAATCAGTTTCTCTGTAATTGTCATGCAGACGGAGATTTGTAATCCTCATTTAATTGTATCATTGCATTCCCTGAAACAAAAAGTAGGTGGGTTTCTAAATCCACAGCAGAGTATAATCAAAAAAAGCCTTCTGCATGACTCAACCTCACTTCCTTGGCAGAATTACTGTACTTGTTTAGCATTTTGGGGCAAATTTGAATCTTATTTCTCCAATCACAGAACATTTTGCCAACAGAGCTATTCGTTAACTTGAGCTCTGTTGGGTCATTCTTCTTCAAAACAAAAGTAGTATAGTTTAATAATAAACAAAACAGCTAATGAGATGCATAATTATCCATATAGTTAGAAACAATATTGTTCATTAACCAATTAATTTTTTGTGGCAGACTAGTTTCACTGTGAAATAATAATATGTATTATATCTGTCATTACACATTCACTTTGCATGACATCCATATTACACTATCATCATATCCTAGCCTGGGTGCCAGCCAAACTTATCCCCGCCCGCAAAATAATTTGGTCGGGAAGTTGGGTCTGGGGTGGCTCGGTCGGGGAAAAACTATATCGAACAGGAGCTGTTCGGACCAATCAAATTGTCAGGGCGGGCTTTATACGGTGATGGACAGATGATCAACAGTAACGTAATCAACCACAAAAGAGCGCTTGAGTTGAATTCGTTTTTAACAAACATGGCTACCGCTGGAGAGCTGAGATGTTATGATTCTGCCATCGAGTCTGTTTTAAAAGACATCGACAGCGCATTAATTTTGAAAGAGGAACAGAGAAATAGGCCATTTGGCCCTGGACTAATAGGGCTCCATCCTATTTGTCCATTCTATTGGCTCCAATCATCCAGACTTGTGCTTGCTGCACAAGTGTAATTTAAGGCTCTCACAAATAAATAGTATGGGTATATTATAAATGTTCTGAATCATCAGAGTGCCTTGAGTATCGAAGTTGTTGAGTTTTGTGTCCCTGATGTTCTTTCATGCCCCAGGGATAAAAGAAAGCATACAGTTTAGGCTGAAATTGTGAGAAAATGTGTGTTACTTTTATAACTTTCCCGTCGTTTGAAACAAATCTTTTAGCTCCAGCATCGGTCTTCCATGATTTATCACTTCCAGTTTTGATTGAAAGTCCAGTTTTGAGAAATGTTTTAGCTTATATATATAATCTTCCTTTTTGCAGTCAGGGAAAACAATAACAAATATACATATTGATAAGGTGCACTTTTTCTACTTGACTTTTTAGCTAGCAACAACTGCCGACGACAATGCCATTTGTCTCTGATACATGAAGAAGAAAAATAGCAGAACAAGCCTGTGTGCTCACACAACCCCTTCAGTGAGGCAGAGGTACTGGCTGCCTCCCCTCCTGCTTTTTCACTGTGGCGTTTTTTCAGATTAGCAAGACTAATGTTATACACGTACTTAAAATATATGACCTAGACTATGGAATGTGAGAACGTAAAATAAAAGTGTGTACAAACATTACATTGGTGACATACAGACAGATCAATTGCAATAATCATACAATAATTACATTTCTATCACAGATAAAATTATAATTTTTTTACATTTCATGATGACACAGGGGAGGCACTGCCTCCCTTGCCTCCCCTGACCGCACGTGACTGCGCTCAATTGAATGTGAAAATGTACACGCTAAACTGATATCAAATTTGCGTCCCTGAACTGTTGTATAGTGGGTTAATGTGTTATGTTACTCAAGTTTAAGTGAATGACTTGATGCTTCAGTCAGTGAATTTAGAATGATGCAGTGAAGAGTCCATGGCTATTTATGGATGTAATACATCATTTTGGATGAAATATTGTACTTTTCTATATTCTTTAGACCGTTGACAGTGTAACCAGACCATTTTTGTTGTGATCTTTTGTATAACTGGACAACTGTGAGTGTCAATAGGTGAGTCATCTCTGTTTTCTTTCAGTTTGTTGACATGTTAGTGGTCGGGAAAATACGTTGATTGTACGTGCTGTTGCGACTGAATCTTGAAATGGTTTAAATCAATAGAATCTCAAGAATCGTAGCTCTCCAACGATATATGGCATGTGTAACAGTGCATGCGTAGCATTGTACCTAACCATCTGACGGACCCCCGGTGGCCCGTGGAACACTCATTTTGGAGTGTAATCAGATGCCTGCCTCAGCTAGAGTGGGAGCAAAAATTCTATTCTATTGGATTAAAACAAGGTGTTAGAATTAGGATTTGAATTAAATTACAGGTTGGGGTTAGGGACAGCTTTAGCGTTAATAAGTAGGTTTAGAGTTCAGGTTAGGTTTTTGGGTTAAGGTTAGGGGTTAGGGAAAACCGGATTGGACTGAATTCACGTTAAGCCACGCCCACCTTAATTACCATTGTTAGTCCGTCAAGCATTGTTTCTTTGTATAGCAGATACTACTGTAAACTGCTGTATAAGTAGCATACTGCACCGGTCAGTGTAAGTGATTCTTTTTGGAGTAATGCCTCCAGATCAAGGGGAAACGGAATGCAATTGGATATATTCAGAATATTCTAATTAATAAGGAAGGGGACATATCCAGAGGTTAAATTGGGCCGGGGCTGTCCGGGGCGGAGCCCCGGCACATAAGCGGCCGGGTCTGGAGTTCTGCACAGCAGATCTGCTGCGCAGCAGCTCCAGCCGATTATGGCAGTCTGCCTAGTCCATCACGAGCAATGTTGTCCTACTCATTTACAACGTTTCCATTGCAAATCTATGTTGTTTTAAAACACAATTCTAAATAATGGTAGGGATAGGCTGGCCTAGACATCTGGAGCAAGTTTGAGAAGTAGGCATATCGCGCACGAAAATTATACATTTACGCTACCGTCTTTGAAGAGGTAGATTTTGAGGTGAGGGGACTGACAAGGCAGAAGGTAAGGTGGTCCACCGGACTGGCCATCGGGAGCACCAGGAGATTTCCCGATGGGCCGAAGCACTTCTGGGCCGGAGGGCCGCTTGCCTTATAATTTTTTTTACTAGCCTACTAATAAAATGAACGTCTATGCAGCCCTTAGTGCCGCTTACACACTACAGTGACACTGACAGATGGAAAGCTAGCTATAGAGACAATATAAATATGGAAAACCAGGCTAAGAAACGTAAACGTATTACCTTCACTAGACAATGTTTTACCAATTGGACAAACGGATGTTTACATTTATTCATTTAGCAGACGCTTTTATCCAAAGCGACTTCCAAGAGAGAGCTTTACAATAGTACATAGGTCACTGATCATAACAACGAGATATCCCCAACATTGCAAGTAGTCAAACATGGATCGTACATTGTGAAAAAACCAACAATAAGTGCCAAAGGGAAGAATCATAAGAGCATGGAGTTAAACAAGTTACAATTGAACAACATGAACCTTAAAAGTGCACGAGTGTACCTGTGGAAGAGCAAACAACAGTTTAAGCAGTTACAGCTAACCAGCAAGAGCAGCAGGTCTCTAAGTAAGAGTCCTTCTGATCCTGGGAGAGACTAACATCATGTCCAGCAGATCTTTCCTAGGTACCGTTGTATTCCCGGAACAAGTGTGTCTTGAGCCTATTCTTGAAGGTGGGGAGACAGTCAGTGTCTCTGACGGAGGTGGGGAGTTGATTCCACCACTGGGGGGCCAGACAGGGGAAGAGCTTGTGTTGGGACCGGGCGGTCTTGAGCGGTGGGACCACCAGACGGTTGTCAGAGGAGGACCGAAGGTGGCGGGAGGGGGTGTAGGGCTGGAGGAGAGACTTGATGTAGTCGGGTGCAGTCCCATTCACCGCTCGGAAGGTCAGTACCAGGGTCTTGAATCTGATACGGGCCGTGACGGGAAGCCAGTGAAGGGAGACGAGGAGCGGGGTAACATGGGAGCGTCTGGGTAGGTTGAAGACCAGACGGGCCGCTGCGTTCTGAATCCTCTGGAGAGGGCGGGTTGCGCATGCTGGGAGCCCGGCGAGCAGCGAGTTGCAGTAGTCCAACTTGGAGAGGACAAGTGCCTGGACCAGCAGCTGGGTGGAGTGCTCAGACAGGTATCTCCTGATCTTCCGGATGTTGTAGAGGGTGAATCTACACGACCGGGAGACAGCAGCGATGTGGGCTGTGAGGGAGAGCTCGTCATCCATGGTAATCCCCGAGGTTCCTGGCAGAGGACGAAGGGGTCACCGTCGCCGATCCCAGGGTGATTGAGAGGTCATGGGAGATGGACGGTTTGGCCGGGATGATGAGGAGTTCGGTTTTGGCGAGGTTCAGCTGGAGGTGGTGCTTGGTCATCCAGGCAGAGATGTCTGTGAGGCAGGCCTCAATCCTGGCTGAGATCCCCGGATCGGTCGGGGGGAACGACAGGTAGAGCTGGGTGTCGTCAGCGTAGCAGTGGTAGGAGAAGCCATGGGAGGTGATGATTGGTCCAAGCGAGGTGGTGTACAGGGAGAAGAGGAGGGGTCCAAGGACGGAGCCCTGTGGGACACCAGTGGAGAGCTGGCGGGGGTCAGACACATCGCCTCCCCAGGAGACCCGGTAGGATCTTCCCGACAGGTAGGACGAGATCCACTGAAGTGCAGTGCCAGTGATGCCCATCTCGGAGAGTCTGGCGAGCAGGATCCGATGGTTAACCGTATCAAATGCTGCAGAGAGGTCCAGCAGAATGATGACGGATGACCTCGAGGCCGCTCTGGCAGACTGGAGGGCCGTGGTGACCGACAGGAGGGCAGTTTCAGTGGAGTGGCCCGTCTTGAAGCCCGATTGGTGGGGGTCAAGCAGGTTGTTCTGAGTGAGAAAGTTTGACAGTTGGTTAGATACAGCGCGTTCAATTGTTTTAGAAAAGAAGGGTAGAAGTGATACCGGTCTGTAGTTCTGGAGGACAGCTGGGTTAAGGGAGGGTTTTTTGAGTAGGGGTCTAACTCTGGCCTGTTTGAAGGCAGAGGGGAAAGTGCCAGAAGTAAGAGAAGAGTTGAGGACATGGAGAAGGAATGTTATGATGGAGGGAGAGATGGTTTGAAAGAGAGGGGAGGGGACTGGATCAAGGGGACAGGAGGTGGGGCGATGAGAGAGAATGAGGTCAGAGATCTCTGCCTCAGATAGGGCTGAGAAAGAGTTGAGACATTTAGTAGGGTCAGTCATAGAGGGTGAGTGAATAGGAAAGGTTGGTTCAGGGAACCGACTGCTAATGTCAGCCACTTTTTTCTCAAAGAAGGAGGAGAAGTCGTCTGCTGTCAGAGTGGAGGGAGGGGGTGGGGGAGGTGGGTTAAGGAGGGTGGAGAAGGTAGAGAAAAGTTTGTGAGGGTTTGAGGCAGAGTTAATTTTGTTCAAGAAGTAGTGAGTTTTAGCATCAGTTATATGGGCAGAGAAGGATTTGAGGAGGGAGTGATACTTATCAAGGTCTAGACTGTCGTTAGACTTGCGCCATCTCCTCTCAGCCGCTCGAAGGGTGGAACGTTCTTCACGAATAACATCAGTGAGCCACGGGCAGGAGGGAGAAGATCGCGCAGGCCTAGTTGACAGGGGGCAGAGGGTGTCAAGTGATTCAGTTAATGTGGATAACAGCATGTTAGTGGCAGTGTCGGTGGGGTGGGACATGAACTCGTTAATAGGAGGGAGGGAGGATGTTACAATGGAGGAGAAGTGTGAGGGGGATAGGGAGCGGAGATTGCGTCTGAAAGTTACGAGGGGAGGGGAGGTAGGAAGAGTTGGAGGGAGAGATATAGAGAATTGGATAAAGTAGTGATCAGAGATGTGTAGTGGGGTTACAGAGGTTAGGTCAGTGATACAGTTACGTGTCAGGACGAGGTCCAGCTGTTTTCCTGCCTGGTGGGTTGCTGGTGTGTTGAGCAACGTCAGGTCGAAGGAGGTCAGGAGAGACTTGAAGTCAACAGCCTGCGTTCCATCGAGATGGATGTTGAAGTCCCCAAGAAGTATCAGCGGTGTTCCATCATCCGGGAGGGCGCCGAGGAGCATGTCCAGCTCCTCCACAAAGTCAGCTAGGGGCCCTGGTGGGCGATAGAGGACAATTAAAAGTGCTTTGATAGGATCAGTTAGCATCACATAGTGGTGTTCAAATGATTTGGCAGTAAAAGAGAGTGGGGTGGATGTGCATTTAATATGTGGGGAAAGAAGCAGACCCGTCCCGCCTCCTCGTCCAGTTAGGCGAGGAGAGTGGGAGAACGAGTGGTTGACAGAGAGAGCAGCTGGAGTTGCAGTGTTCTCTGGTAGGATCCATGTCTCTGTTAGCGCGAGGGCATCAAGAGAAGCATGGGATGCTAACGCTGGAATGAAGTCGGCCTTTTTCACAGCAGACTGGCAGTTCCAGAGTCCTATAGAAAGAGAGAGAGCAGGTGGAGAAGATCTAGAGAGGTAGCTAAAGTTAGAAGTGGAACGTATATACTTCGTGACATATCTACGTCTACGTCTGCGGGTGTTGCAGTGAACGGGAATGCTAAGGAAGCACATGCTAGCTATAAATGTGTTCTAGGTAGAAAATAATAAAAAATAGGGTGATACTTATCAGAAGAAGTGATCCGCCTCGTCGTCCTTCCTCGGATGACTCCCGCAGGACGACTCCCTTTGTCTTGTTGACCGAGTCTTAGTGCCCGAGGCTGCCAGGCGAGGCTGCCACAGGTGTGCTAGCTGCCTTAAATGCAGACCAGTGCTTGGCCACGCCTCTGTTTCTGTATACAATGGCCCGAGTTTCTGTTCCACTCGCAAAAATAACTGGCTGTAAACCCTATCTTACAAACTTCTAGCCTGACACACTGTTAATGTTTGTTTGTTTTACATCAAGCTCCAAAAACTATTTTTCGCTCAAATCAGCCCAAAAAAATCTCTCGCGCGCTATGCGCGCTCGCATTAAGCATGGAAGTCTCTAACTAGCCTCATGACTCATGGCTGAAGTTACGTTTCTCCAGCTCTCCCCAGGTTGGCAAAAGAAGTATCTCAAAATGCATCAGATTGATGCTTTCAAATATGGAATATTTGAGGGGTAATATCCTTCTCACCTTTTTCACCCCTTACCCGTTTTCATGCCTGTTATTTACTGCACAATCCATGAAAGATTTGTGAAATTTGCCCTTCGGTCAGAGCCCCCCCACATAGAAAATCCCAATTTAACCCCTGGACATATCAATAATTAAAGCAAAGCATCCTGTACTACACTACAGTACAGTAGTACTAGTAGAGGGTCAATGTTAAACTGCTTCAGTAATGAAAGCAAATTAATTAGTAATTGGTTGTTATGGCATCATGTTTAAGTTTATAATCTATGATTACAAATTAAATTAGGCAATGTGAAGTTTCCAGCACAGTCCCACTTACTAGAGCTAAATACACACTGTTGGAGTGTTAGCTGGCTAGTTATCTGTTGTCATGGTCTAGCTAGAGATAACGCAATGTTAGATGTGGGATAATATTTGTAAAACTGGATTTTAAAAGATTACTTAGTATGATTAACTACTGCTAATATTTTCCTAATCCAGTTTTGGATTAAATTATAACCATCATTTGAAATCCAGTTTTGCAAATGTAATCTCACATCTAATAGCTAGCTAGTGTAGGCCTTCAGAGAGTACAATAAACAGTACGTTGAAACAAACCAAAGTATGTTTGTTAATTTTTAAGATATTCAGCTGAGAATGGGGCATACCACATGGTTTTACTGATTTGTATGTTCCATATGGCATTTTGCGCCTTAACGACTGAAAGCTTGATGGATCAAGCATCAAGTAGTGACTGGTAGCTAAAGTAGGATTTAGGGGTTTGGTTTTGGGTTATGGCTTTAGCGATACGTCAATTGGGAGTCCTCACAAGAATAGCAATACAGACTTGTGTTTGTGTGTGTGCGTACGCTTGAGGCTAAGTAGAGTCAGGCTGATTCAGCACCACAGATGAAGCTTGCAGGAAAAAATAGCTCTCTTGTCCTCCTTAATCCATAGGGCCAGCAAAAATTGTATTAATGACAGGACAGAGGATAGGGACATTTATTTGGTCTATGACTCATCGTGTTATTGTGATACGAACCCTGAGGTATTTTAAGAGGAGATTTTTTAACTTTGCATACAAGCATTATGTCACAAACGCTGTTTTCTGGGTCAGGCAACACAACGTTGCCCTCTTTATTCTGTTAGAAAATATTCGAAAGAGAAAGACAGCCCGAGAATAACATGGTGGTGATATAACCTATGGTTGCCATTGAGGTAATTAAAGTTGAATACAAATATGAAGTACTTTGAGTCCATTGATGTTTGGCCACAGGATGGTTTATTACTATGGGTAATAGCTTTTATAGGCATAATATCCTCATGAACAACAGATTAAAGTTCCGTCAGTGACATCACACACAGGGTTACTCAAGTTTCCTCATCTCTGGTAATCTCTCTCCCTGGGTTTAAAATCTGTCATTAAAGCCTGTTATTGGCAGACAGCATGAGTTCATGATTTAGGCTATTTCTGGGATTCCAACTGAAAATGCAAGTAAAAAATATACACCTGAAAAGCTGTAACATGCTGATAATTAATTGATATACAGTGCCAGAATGGGAAAATGTGTCCAAACCTTTGACTGGTACTGTATAAACTAAGTAAACAATGGTTGTTCTGGCCTGAACTTGCTCACTGCTTCGTGAACCTGTCATTGTAGTATTTAAAAAGACCAACCAAACCCAACATAATATTGGGTTCCTCCTTAATAATAACTTTGATGGAGCTACAGCATTGCAATTTTAACTGAAGTTTTACTACCTTGAGAGCTAGCCTCTCAGATGTCCTCTGTTCACCCGATTTGCTGTCTTCACTGGGTGTCTATTTTTAGGATGTGATTCACCAGAGTCGGGATGCTCTTTTGACCCCCTGGAGGTGAACAGTGGACCCTGAGGTGCTCGGTGCATGTGTGTGTAACTGTACTGTGTGTGTGTGTGTGTGTGTGTGTGTGTGTGTGTGTGTGTGTGTGTGTGTGTGTGTGTGTGTGTGTGTGTGTGTGTGTGTGTGCTTGCGTGCGTGCGTGTGGGCAATTGAGCTCCAGTGCTCAATAGGTATGCTACTTCAGTAGAAACAAAATTAATGAGAAACGTCTCTGGGCTTTTATGGCATGTCCCACTGTCAAGCTTTGAGTAACAGACAAAAAAACAAATAGATACTTTATGTGACTTTGCATCCTGTTGGAAATTGCTGCACAGGAGGGCTAAAAGCTGACAAAGATAGCATATTTTTTGTTTATTTGGTAGGAAAATCTTTGCTCAGTTGAAAATCACCTTCTTTTTTAAATCAACTTGGAAATTATCTTAAAAGAAAGATACAGAAGATCTGGTATGATCATGTCTATAGTATAATTACTTTAAAAACTGGTATTTTTTCTGATTCTATCATTTTTTTGCAGGAAGGCCTCAAGACCTATGCTTTCCTGGTCTTTGTGGTGGTCTGTGTGATCGGGGCCTTATATCTGTACTTCATCCTCCCTGAGACCAAAAAAAAGACTTTTGTTGAAATCAGCCAGAGCTTCGCCAAGATCAACAAGATCCAAGATCAAACTGTTTTGAAAGACAAGGAAATGGAAGGAGTACTGGATGTCAAACCTGGAACCAAAGAAGTGGAGAACGAGATAGAAAGCGACATAATCGAGATGGAAAGTTCCTTCTAATTAGAACAAAAGCTGCTCAATGACAGTTACACTACTCTGAAATGTATTTGTATGTACTGTATGTATATATTTATTAGGCTGGTGCAGGGATGCCATTTTCTGTATCTGCTTCGCAAACCAAAGTATATGTTTGTATTCAGAAGTGTAAAGGAAGTGGTTTGTAGTTTTTTTACTGCGGTTTGAAGCCTCAAGCCTAATCATGATAACTCATCTAAGTTAATCATTAACTATTTTTGAAAACAATGTCATATTTGAAATAAATTGTCTTTAAAATCAATATTTATCAATTACTTAGCATTTTTTATTGGGGTGGCTGTGGCTCAGGGGGTAGAGAGGGTCGTCTGCTAATCGCAGACGGTATTTGTGAGTATGAATGGGTGAATGAGAGGCAAAACATTTAAAGTGCTTTGAGTACCGCTAAGGTAGAAAACACACTATAGAAATGCAGTCCATTTACCATTTCATGATATTGCATTTACCGCCATTGAGCTGAATTTGTCCACCTTATAATATTGTCAGGTAATAATCTTTTGATGCTGTTCATATGTATATTCCACTATGGCTAGAACAAGTCAGCCTTATCATCAATGTCAGTGTGTGCTGTTGAGTTATAGCAACTGCCTCCTCAGATCTGGCCTCAAAGAGGCAACATCTATTTGTGTCATAACAAGGCACTACATTACTAACCGTTTAGTCTTCTGAAAGTGGAATAAGTGCGCCCAAACACCGTTTTACAAGGTCAAATCCAGACGGGCCACTAAAAAAGTGTAACTTCTGCAAAAGACAGCGATACACCAAACTGCAATGCTGGAATCTAGGCAAAGGTAGCCTGCACCTGCCAGTAGCGATTTTAGACCCTTTTTAGGGGTGCTCAAGCAGGACACAAAAGTTCACAGATTGCAGCCATAAGACGTGTCGCAATCCTATTAGAGAGAGAAGCATGTATGCGCACATGTATGAACCATTTTCCGAAGAGATTTAAAACAATGATATAGATGAAATAAGAGCGGAGAACCTGGATCCCAGGAGACACACATATTTCAGAAGATTAAAGTGCAATTACTGGAAATAATGAGTAATTGCTTTATTAAAACCCTGTGAGAAGGCCTGCATTTAGGGAGGGAGATGGCATTGAAAAGGAGAGAAGCACGTAGTAAAAATTACAGACATGTGATCTAGATCCTCCCTAAATCTCACTGCAGTCAAACTACTTTTCAACACATGGGCTCAACGTAGAGGGGATGTGTGACCAGAGTGATGTCAGTCACACATGGCACCAGAAAGGGGTTACTTTATTCACATGTGTGTAGAGTGTCCAAAATGTTTTGATGCCCATGGACCCCTGCCCATGGACCCCCCCATGGAACCCTGAGATGCACAGATGGACAATCAGTTGTGACACAGCAGTGTCGCAGTGTCATAGTGAAACATCATGAATCCAAACAAGGCTCCATGAAATTATCACCTCCTGAGGCAACACATTTTCTGCATTGGCAAGCCAGCAGGTGGGTGAGGAGAAAGATAATTGGAAGTGTCAGGTCTGTAGCGCTGTTTCACATTTGTGAAGAAGAATCACTTTGTGTACAGTTATTCTATTCTATTACAGATAGGATATCAAGAAGCATAAATACCCACATTCACTTGAGGTCTGGAGCAGATGAAGTTTCTGATATGACATTGTCTCAGTCAAAATCAGAAATGAAAAGAGACTAAGAATGCAGGGTGTAATTACTCTGACATTATGCAAAGTGGCACTGGTGAACTATGTGGGGGTGCTATGCAAATTGATTTAGTAACATCTGTTAAGGCTGAAGTTAAAGTATTTTTAAATGTAGGCAATAGGAGGATGCCTTGTAGTTAATTACATAAAAAGGTTTGCGAGACAAAATGAAAGTTGGACAATTTGATTGCAAGGCAATTTCAAGTCATTTAATGTTTTAAACCAAAATATCACTCAAGATGAGACAACAATCAGCAATATCAAATTGATGTGTAGAACCAGGGTTTACAATATTAATGTGTAATAGCATGTTTTCGTTAGTCATTATGGAGTATTGTGTGTAGAATAAACATCCTATAATACAGCAATATATGTAAAGTGTAGTGATCTAAATACTTCCAAAGTAAAAGCAACCTAAAATGCTTTTTGGTATGTTATGAAAATATATTTCAAAAAATATATATAAATTCCTTACATTCCTTCACAGTTACTTGAAACAAAACTATCGAAGCAGATCACCATTGACTGCTGACAGCAAAAGCTGTTGGAAAAAAAGGAATTGAAAAAAAAACTTTACTACTATTGTGGCATCAATCTTTTCATCCCCTTGTTGTGAGTGGGTTTATTTTGATCAATAGGCAATCCACAACCTTGGCTGTAATCTTGACATAGATATACTGTAACAATTGTTGTGTTAGGATGAACTTTAGTCCTGTGGTGATACTTGGTGTCTGCACTTGATAACAAATGCCTGATTTGGCCTGAAGGCTATTTTAACATGATCAGTTTGTGATCATAAAGCAGCTGTCAGCTCCTGAAGTATCTGCCCTTGTGGTTAGGAAGAGTGGGCTGGACTGAAGAGCTCTGGACACCCCAGAGAACTGTCATACACTGTGTGTGTGTGTGTGTGTGTGTGTGTGTGTGTGTGTGTGTGTGTGTGTGTGTGTGTGTGTGTGTGTGTGTGTGTGTGTGTGTGTGTGTGTGTGTGTGTGTGTGTGTGTGTGTGTGTGTGTGTGAGTGAGAGTGTGTGTGTGCATGTCTGTTTACCTGGGACACCGTTAAGGAGAGAGATGTACACCATGTATATTTACGGAATAACCAGTCTCCGTCTCTGTTCCTGCAGTTTTTCACTTTCTCATACTATAAATGGACAGTAATTAGCTATACTATAAGTACAATTCCACTCTTCACCAAGCCCCTGTCAAGTAGTACCAGTGTGTATTTATGAACCATCAGTCATCCTGGTGCATCAACTTTGCATAAAAGTGTCTCAAGTCTGAAATACTAACCTGTGATGGAATAGAGAACTGTGTTATGGTTGTTTTACAAAACGTGAGGAAGGCAGTGCACGTGTTCTATACAATATAAAGCCTTTAAGCAGTGCACAACCAGGTAAAACATTTAGGGAAGGAGAGACTTTAAAAAGAGCAATACAATAGAGAGGGATTAAATGACTCTGTTTTTCAGTTTAATACTTAAGGCCACCACACACGGCAGGCGAGCATTGATAGTATAATATCATTGGAAACAGTGACGTCTCTGATATCACTATGACTGCCGTTGGGAAATGCTCAGTGATGCAGCATGCCATGCTGAAGAACGCTTTGTGACGTGTTGGCAAGGTTTGCCACCAGCAAGTGTGTTCACTTTAGATTTTGGTATCATGAGCGCTTTCTCATGAAATCCGAGTGAATTCTGTTGTCATGGTACCGTCAGTGTTTATGGTGAACTGGATTATCTCTTTAGATAATAGCTCTTTGCAAAAAGACAGGATATATGCCTTTTATTACACATACATTTGAATAAGATGAACTTTAAGACAAATATTTTATATAAAAATTTAAATATCAATGTTAACTTAATGTCTATATAAATATAATAACTATTGTCAAGCAATAATGTAGAGTGAGTTTTGAAACTGTTATGCAGGTGTTGGTCATCGTTTTTTTTAATCTATGTTCTCTCTAGAAGGACACACTGAAGGAGCAACAGTACAGTAAACATGCATCTAACAGAAAGAAGAAGTTCTTATTCAGAACACAAGCTTCACTCCTTTTTTAAAGTCTCTCACTCGGAAGTGGTTGAAATGTTGTCAAGATATTGTTCAAAATAAGAAAATTCTGGGATGAAGCTTTCCCCAGCGCTTTTCTTTCACATAAAAGTGCTAGAGTTATATGCCATATAACTCTAGCACTTTTATTCTACATATAATATGGACTTACATCATAATTAGAATTGCAAAATCATGACTGTAAAAACTTGCTATCAGGGGGGGAAAGTAGGACTACCCAGGGCCCCAATGGGTGCAAGGGCTTAGGGTTAGGGTCATCTTGGAATTAAAATGTGTTGAATAAAAAAAACAGACATGACCAAAATTGGGGAGGGGGGGCACACATTTCAACTCTTCATCGGGCCCATAATGTAAGTGGCTCCCCTGCTTGCTATGCTTGCTTCCAGCAAGGCACACTACTGTTATCTTACATTTGTGACAGGTGCTGGGAGTTTCGTCCGCAAGTAGGTCAATGTCATTTTCAAGCATGTTCATAAAAAGAGGGAGGAGGATGTCTTCCCTGTTACGCACAACATTGAGATTGCCTGCAATGACAACAAGCTCAGTCCAATGGATGATGGTGTGACACACCACCCCTTGCTTGCTTGTAGTTCAATCAGGAGAGACCTGGGATGAGTAAAGTGATGTTTATTTACATAATGATAAATGTACTACAAGTGTTTGGAGCTTAGACCCCATGGGGAATTTGTGATCAAAGGGCGCCTGCCCAACATCCGAAGAAGAATCCCCCACGGAGTCCAGACACTAGTGGCGGTGGCGGCAGCCGACGACCAACGAGTCGAAGAGCAGAGACGAGGAACCGGGTGGCGACGGGGAGGTGGAGGGTCGCGCACTTGATAGCATGGACAAACTACACAGGGAGAGGATATATATGGCATATAACTCTAGCACTTTTATGTGAAAGAAAAGCGCTGGGGAAAGCTTCATCCCACAATTTTCTTATTTTGAACAATATCTTGACAACATTTCAACCACTTCCGAAATTAGCCAGGGAGCCCAGAAACCCTACCATATAGTAGTGCCCCTGTCAGTACCCTGCCACTCCAGGCCTAGATGTAGCCTATATATGAAATGTACATGTTATTAGATTATATTTATTAATTAACTAAATATAAAGTGAGTGAACACTTTGCATTTAGGACATTTGTATATATAATCTTTGAAATTCGAACATCTGGAGCTATTTCTTTTTTGTGAACCATGCCCTTCCTGAATTCCATAGAGGCGGGACCTTACTTGAAAACCTAATCCTGATGCAGGTTGGCATAAGAAAGATACTAAATCTGAGGACTTAAACCTTAGCAGACTGTCAATGTCAAAGGTGACTGTGAAGCACATGGGTATCATTTGACTGACAGAACCTAAGAAATGGTTGAAATGCGTGAGACTTGAGAGCCCTGGCTATGGACTATGTGGACTTAAGTGCTGCCGTACTTGATCGAGACACTCCTAACTCACGCCTCACTTCCCGACCTCCCTTTTCTTCTCCAGTTAAGTGGTCACTATATGTTCATTTCCCCCCACTGTTGCTAAAGAAACCACAGAAGTAACTAACCATATTGACTCTGGACTATGATCCACTATGGGTTGGTGTCAAGGAACACATTTGGTCTATTTTAATAAGGGGTTTAGTTGGGCTGGATGGTTAGGGTTCGGGACTTTTATACAGACAGCCCTAGGCTGCCTTTTGTACTTTAAGAAAGCTATATATTTCTTGCAATTCATCTCATTCATCATTTTCTACCCTAAACAAAGAAAATACATTTAGTCGTGAAAAATGAAATTGCTTCATTTAATGTTTATTTTCAGCAAAGTGCACACAAACATATTCATCTTTGTAATTGATAGCATTGATCATCAATAGGCAATGTTAATACAGAAGATAAACCATACAGCAGAAACATAAAAGACAGACACCAAGGTTTTCACATTCTTTTACTATACTGTGAACTCTGAGGTTTGTCAGAAATCCTCCGCTGTTGCTTTAAAACATTGTTGGTACATTACTTGACAGGTTTTTGAACACAATACTGGCATTTGGAATGTGTTTTAACTATAACAGTCTCCAGTCCTCTGAACTGTTTTTCCACCTGCTGAGAGGCTGGAAATAGTTACTGCACTGCTCATAGTGGACACATAAATGAGTGTGAGGCACCATTTAAGGTTTTCTGCTGTCATCTCCGGGGAGCAGCCCTGTTGGAAGTATATTGCCTCCCAGTTGATGGTGGTACCACTCCACCTGAAGGAAAGTACTGCAATTGGGCTGATATTTGCCCTTATTAGTAATAAAGTGTTTGTAACATGAAACATCGCAAAATATTAAACAATAGGCCCAATGCAATGGATAGAACCAACATTAAAGAAAGGTGACAAAATAAAATGGATCGTGACCACTGAGTGACCACAATGGTTGTGTCAATGTTCCAAGAGGTCCTTTTTTCACTGGCGTTTGCGGCTCTCAATGACTGGCTGCAACCCTGGGGAAATGGACTGTGCAGTAACTCTGTGGAAATGGTTGTTAGTTGAAAAAGGGTGGGTGGGTAGGCAGTTCCCAGACCCTTCTAGCCCTTAGGGCCTCATTGGCTTTCCTGTCGTGTCTCTCAGTGTATCTGTGTTTACCAACAGCTACTCTCATTTCCATGTGCACTATGCTTCCTCTGTCAGGAGGAGGAAATGAGGAAAGCAGCTTATTTTTGACACTAACACCCAGAGAAGCTGATTAGGCACCAACCATATGTACTATTTGCCCACAGAGTCTGTCGCTCACTTTCTCATTTACAGACTCACACAGAAATTCACACTCTTCATGCACTGTTCACAAATACATGCATATGTATATGGTGTTTCTGACACCCTCCGTTTCAATACATGTGTAGAGGTCATACATGGCTGTTTTCCTCGTTATTTTTGGTACCTGCTGGGAGACATCTGGAATTCTACTCTTGTAGGTGAAAATAGTATCAAGTTGGTTGTTAGAGATCCCCGTGCAACATCGATAAAGACAATCCCAATCAACAAAACAAAAAAGCAATACTTTGTTTTTTAAATAATATTTCACAAATGAATAATTATAATAAAAGATACAATATAGCAACAATTGATGCCAAGAAAACACCAAGAGTCATTTCACTGAACACGTTGGTAGGTCCTGGATGACATAATTGTCTCCCCATCTCCACACTCACCCCTTATTTCTCTTGCAATGAAGGGTATTAAGAATGTAGTCCTGTTCCCCTTGCTATGACCTTCACATTTTCCATTGCTGTCATGCTTTGTTCATGCATTTTCCTTTTCCTTTCTCTTTAAATGTACTTTCTAAATTAAATGTATCTCTTTCTCTGTGTTTCCACTACTCACAACTCAAAACCATCTGAATTCTCTCTCTCCGATTCTCTCACATACTCTCCCTCAATACCTCTGACTCCACTAATATTAATTATATATTTATGCTGTGCTACATTTTCATATATTCACCAGACATTCTGTCTTTGTGAACAAATTCCATGTCAGGCCACAATGGTTGTAAACCTTAAAAATAGTTGCATTCACAGGCGACTGACGTATATGTTATACGTAACATTCTACCATCCCTTTCTTTTAAATTAAAGATGCCTGATGCCTGTTGAATGACTTTGTTGCAGATTTCAAGGGCTGCTTAGTCTATCTCCCAGTACCATAAAAAATTGTTAAAGCCAATTGAAGGATTGTTGATTAATTATCCTGAAAACACAAGACTATGTCCGTTGTCAAACATGTATAAAAAGTAATAATAGTTTTTAGGTTGTTTTCAGATCAAAATAACATGTTATATACTATTCTTAATTACTATCCACTTCATATTCACATAATGTACTAAATTAATTTCTACTCTTTTCATTTTACTTACAATAAATTGATTAAGGCTATAGAGGCAGGTAGGTTACACTCAGTACAGATTTTCAACATTCTATCCCAACATGACCAATTCAACAATGGTACGCTCATTGAGTAGAACAAGCACAAACATGCAAGATTACAGAGGTGCCAGGCTTACCCTTGGCATTGAATTGAGCTTGTCCTCAAAAGCCATGTTATTGTACAATCAAAAGTAATTGATTTATGGTTAAAGATCACCCTGTTCCTCCACTGAAAACAATTTCATGGCTCCCAAAGTGTCACACCGCTTGTGACATACACTCTCTTTTTTTATCAGTGCCGAGCTCCTTAAGGATTAAGACTGATAGAAGAAAGCATAGCAATGTCAGTACCAGTTGAAAGGGTGTTAGGTTTACTTGGATTGAGCTAGATTCATTCAGGATAGGGTGGCCATATACTGTTAAACACAAAGACAGTCTGATGGAATCGATTGAGTGCTGTCAGGACAGATGGAGACCATTGGCATCTTACTCTCCACAGTTGTCTGGTTGTGTCTGTGCTTAATTGCTATACATCTCTGTCCTCTGGCTCCATCTAATTCAGAAACCCCTAGAGAAAAACATGAAGATTCAAGAAAAGGGGGATTGTGTACATGCCAAACGTGGTAAATGCATTGAAAACGCTAGACAGGAGCTGAAAAGCACTTTAAAGCAATACAAAACTGAAAGTCTCAAAAAAAGAATCTAATGAGTAAATCTTGTCAGTAGTATCTTGATTAGTTCATATATAGTTGATTTGAGTCAGTGTGGCCTGTTTTAGGCTGAAATCTAAGCACTGTCATGTAATGAGAACCAGTACAATGCACATGCTTTTACTGACTAGGAACACAGAATATCTATTCCAAAACACCTTTACCATGTATAAACCAGTTTATACCATGTAAACCAACATGTGTATCTAGTGAAATCACAATCAGTTTGTATTTGGTAATTATTATTAACTATTTAAACTTGTTGCAGTCTTGCCAAAAGTAATTGATTATGTCGTCTTTGTAACAAACAACAACAAAAGTTCAATAGATTACAGAAGCAATTATTTTAAATGAATATCAAATCAAATTAATATTTGATTAACTGTGCTACAATGTCGCTTATTAAAGTTAGTTTAATCAAATAAATTGATTTATTACTTAAAATTGATAAGTCTTTAAAAGTACGTTTTCAGTGCCATTTGAAAATCGTACAAAATACCTGGGTTTCTGGACAGGTCCGTAGTCTCCACAGGGTTTTTAATTGTGTTGGAGTTTACCCTGCAAACACAATTCAGTTTAAAAAAATCTTTCTGCATTCCTATAGAGTTCTATGTTCTTTTAACTCTATTTCTTCTTAAATGCTCCTGAGAATTTTTCATTTTAATTTTCATCCAATCTTTCAAAACGTTGACTACCATATTCCTTATATATTATTGACCTGACAATATGGGCTTGGTTACACACTTGGGTTACTGACTGTTGAGGAGAAACAGAGATGGATTTTGGTACCCTGTTGCTTATGACCTACGATGAGACCTTTCAAAATGATTCCGTTACCAATACATCATCAGGATATAAAAATCTTATTTCAGACAGTACGCCATAGAAATATTTATTTTATTCCCACTTCTCTGCTCTACAAAGCTATCAAGTGGAGGAAAGTGAAAGTGAAGTTAAGCGAAAGTGCTCGTGGAAGATTGCAAAACCTTAAAGATCCTGTAAAGTGGATCAATCTGCATTGTACCAGCTGAGTAACAGAATGCAACCGTCTGTGATCTGATGTAGATAGGTCGCTGTGACGTAGATCGGTCGTGTTTTGGCTCATGGCTTTGCACATGCTTTCAGTAACTAATTTCACACATATAGAATGTACTGAGAAGCAAACCATGGAATTTGCTTTACAGGATCTTTAAGGCTTTACACGAGTGCACTCCGTTATTGTAGAAACTATCAAATGTAGGGTTACTTTTAGCTTCACATTTGATCAAATTGAAGTGCCCAAAGCAGAGGTGGATTGCACAGCTAAGCTTAGTATGGATGGTTACCACAACAAGAACTGTAGCTATGCCGAGTGCAGACATTTTTGTCTATGAATCCAAGGAACTCTGAGGTTTCCCTGGGTGCAAAAGGAACCGTTAAGGCTGCAGTACTTCCTAAGGTTCTGGGATACAAGCCAAGGCATTGGTTAAACAGATGAAATTATACAAATTTGATATCCTCCATACACGTCCTCTACACACACCCTAAACTTTCGAGGCCTGCTTTGTGTCACTTTTTGCAGAAAAGATGCAAACGCGCCATTGGTGGCGTGAAAAACATTGAATGATCAGAGCGTGACTCTGATTGCGGATAGTCTAAAGCAGCAGAAAAATATTGCCCTCTATCTTAAAAGTGAGGAAAACATTTTTCAATGCAGACTTGATTGCGCTACTATACATAATTAATTGCATATGCAAATCATTCACTAGTTCAGCAAACGGAGCCAGTATCTTTATTACTTCAAAATGTTGCAGGATTGTCCCTCTTCTTATTCTATCGCATACATTTCAGCAATGCAGGGACAGTTGGAGAGGCTGCACAAATGAGTTCTGGGGTGTACACAAGCATGTCATTTCTCAGCTTTCAATTGAGTCCACCGGGAAGAGTCTACTCTGGTTATGAATAATGAATAAGATGTTGCGATGGGTCGTATATTTATTTTTGGTCACTGCATTGAGTGATGACAAGATCACTCATACCTGTGTGCTGGAGAATAAAATGAGGTAGAAACAGAGCTACACCTTTGTCGGATCTAGACTTAAGAGGAAAGAAAGCCAGAGGTTTACACATGCGTAGGGAGTCACAGAGCCTATGTTGGGATTGTTTTTGGACAGAGATTGGTGATCAATTGTTCGAACAGCATGAGTGTAATTGATTGGCTCTGTATTTCTAATTGAATGAAGTGAGTAAAAGTACTGACAATAGTAAGTAAACATAATTGTATTGGTTTTCATTTCAAATGTAACTTTGTGAGGCCTTTTAACAAACTGCTTGTATTGTGATAGTATTGTAATGGTCTATTAGTGTGGTCCAGCTTATCTTTTAGATAGTGGTGAATGGGATGCTGAGTAGAAAGCGAAACTGCTCTAGTTGGAATGAATTTTAACCAAATGATGGCAAAACACATTTCCAATAATATAAAATACAGCAACTGAAGTCCTCATTTGTGTTTTCAGTTTATGAAATAAACTAGATGTTAAATATATGCATTGTATTTGATAAATACAGCTGACTGTAACATTGACAAAATATCACCCACTAAGTAGTCCCCATATTCATTTTTGAATCCACTAACTGTAATTAGTTTGCTCAAGCAGGCAATAAAACGTACAAGAACAGACACAATTTGTAGCCTTTATTGATCTGTCCAATTTCTTGACTTGAGTGTTTCCCCAAAGCTGTCTGTTGAACACAGTAAAGCAATGAATAACCAAGTACCAAGACTCTTAATCCTGAAAGCTCATTCACTGCTTGTCCATGAGCTACAATTGTTTGCAGTCAGCAGAGCCCATGATTAACTAGGAGCAATTTATGACTAGTAAGAGTTCTAGGAGAAGACTGATACCCTATTCACAGGTCAAACCCCGTCTTGGAGTGTGACTGCGCACTTTACAGAAATTCAATACAGCCACAACAATAAACCACCCTTCAATGAGTTGAATAAAGAAAACTGTGTGCCCATAAAGTGAGATGAAGATAAAAAATCACAGCGAATCCAATACGCAAATTTTTTACATCAAAGATTTGTATTGTACTCATTGATTTTCCCAGGCCATCCCATACACTTCCATGAATGTCAGACAGTACAGAACTGTGGGTATTGTGTGCCGGACTATCTGATGTTCAAATCTACTCTAAAATCTTGGTCCTCCCTGAAGTAGAATGTGATGTGTGGTTGGTGTATGTATTGGCAGCAGACCTGTGCTCCTGGCAATATCCATCTCAGCATTGATTTTGTGTAATAGAAACCTGTGAGCAAAGAAAATAATGGGGACTTAAAGTGAAACAGAAATAAATCCTTAGATTTTGGGGATTTGGATTTTGGATTTCAACACAAATCTAATTCATGTTAATTTGATATCCGAGATCGTTTTTAATTAGCAACAGTTACATATTCAATTCAATGCACTCTCATTTGAACTTTCTTTATAGCTGATTAATCTCAAGTGAAAACCTGGGAGACAGGTAAGTAAGATTTGAGTTTTTGCTTACTATGTCCCTTGACATTACTATGTCCCTTGACATTTTTGTAAAAAGAGGGCCCCTATAAATATACAGGATGGATGTGGCATTTCAGTAAATACAGGTTGAGCACAGGTTCATTTCCTGTGGGGGAATGCTGTCTGAGGTGTAACCATTTTATTCACATTTATCACTCGAAGAGAGCTTATACAGAGCAGGCCTTGGGCAACACACGGGCACATGAAATGAAAGCAGCTTGATCTCATGCATTTGAAAGTGTTACCGCTTGACCCCGATTAAGTCTGCACGTTTCGGTTTGGCCTCAGGTGTAATTTACACACATGTGAACTGCATTGCTAAAATCTAGGGGTGGATCTTTCATGAAAAAATGATTGGAGGGTGATGGAATTTTAATACAATAGCCTTACATGCATTAGCCTACAAGGTATTATTAGGTAAGTTAACAAGATGAAGACTTTTATCTGGCCTAAATGTATTAACTGTAGCCCTTTATGTCTTGTTATAATGGTCTTAACCCAAACCCTAGTAAGTCATTGACGAAACCAATGCAATGACAAAACTGAACCATTCACAAATTTGACGATTGAGCAGTAGTTACATTTTTGGTCTTTACACATGGATTAATATTTGCTGGTTAAAAGTCAGTGGTAGCCTTTGCGTTAAGTTTGTAAATTGTAAATGAATGTGAAAAGAATAGTGATCCAGCAACAGTAATGTGTTTTGCTTTAATCCATAAAGTGGTTGGTTGAGTTATATAAAATGTGTGCTGTTTACATGTTCATTTTGGAACGATCTTTCATGACATTTCATGAGAATGGTATCTTGTAAGAATACAACTCATTTGTCAACCCCAAATTGTTGTTTAAAAGTCTTATGGTAAAGGGGTTTTACGGATAATTATTTACTCCTCCCAAATTTGGGGAGGGATTTCCAATCAGTTTTACAAGTTTGACTCTAAATATTTAGTGTCGTATTTCGTGTCAAACTTGTACATTTTCGTTCGTATTTTGACTACACAAGCGATTTGCTTTTTCCAAAGGATTATGTAACGACAATTTTAGACCACATGTTAAGTTTAGTAATGTTTCCTTTATTTATAAAGGAGAACTACTTTATATTGCAAAGACACATAGTATTCAGCCATGTTTATCCAGTTGATATATACAGTCGTATGCAAAAGTTTAGGCACCCCTCTGAGGCTGCATGATAATTTCCTGTCTTCACCAAAAAAGATCAATATAATATTGTAATATTACTTTTCTAGTTAACACTGAGTGCTGGGGTGTTTTCCAGACAAAGATATTTGGTGTAGCAGTATTTAGTTGTGTGAAATTAAATCAAATGTGAAAAAAAGGCTGTGCAAAAGTTTGGGCACCCTTATCATTTATTTGATTTGAATACCTCTGCCTACTAAATGCTGATTAACTGCAACACATAGTTAGTCTGGTTAACTCGTTAAGCCTTCAATTACATAAAAAGGTGCATTCAATCATTAGAAAGGGTATTTAAGTTAGCCAATTGCAAGTTTTGCTTCTCTTTGATTCTCCTCTGAACAGTGGCAAAATGGGGGCATCAAAACAGCTATCAAATGATCTAAAAACAAAGATTGTTCAGCAGTATGGTTTAGGGGAAGGCTACAAAAAGTTATCCCGGAGGTTTCAGCTATCAGTTTCCACTGTGAGGAATGTCATTAGGAAATGGAAGGCAACAGGCACAGTTCTTGTTAAGGCCAGAAGTGGCAGGCCAGGAAAAATAACAAAGAGGCAAAGGCGAAGAATGGTCAGAATGGTCAAGGACAACCCTCAGATCACCTCCAAAGAGCTGCAAGGTCATCTTGCTGCAGATGGTGTCACTGTGCATTGCTCGACCATTCAGCGCACATTGCACAGAGAACAGCTGTATGGGAGAGTGATGCGGAAGAAGCCTTTTCTGCACACGCGCCACAAAAAGGCTCGCTTGAGGTTTGCCAAACTACATTTGAACAAGCCAGGCTCATTTTGGAACAAAGTACTGTGGACTGATGAGACAAAGATGGAGTTATTCGGTCACAACAAGAGGCGTTACGCATGGAGGCAAAAGAACACAGCATTCCTAGAAAAACACTTGCTGCCCACAGTAAAATTTGGTGGGGGGTCCGTCATGCTGTGGGGCTGTGTGGCTAGTGCAGGAACTGGGAATCTAGTTAAAGTTGAAGGTCGTATGGATTCAACTCAGTACCAGCAAATTCTGGACAATAATGTTCAAGAATCTGTAACAAAGCTGAAGTTACGGCGCAGTTGGGTGTTCCAGCAGGACAACGACCCGAAACATTGCTCCAAATCCACTAAGGCATTTATGCAGAGGAACAACTACAATGTTTTGGAATGGCCATCCCAGTCCCCAGACTTGAATATAATTGAAAATCTATGGGGTGACTTGAAGCGGGCTGTCCACGCTAGGCACCCATCAAACCTTACTCAACTGGAGATGTATTGTAAGGAAGAATGGTCCAAATTACCTCAATCCAGAATCCAGACACTCATCAGAGGATATAAAAAGCGTCTAGAAGCTGTTATTTTTGCAAAAGGAGGCTCTACTAAATATTAATGTGATTTTTCTGTTGGGGTGCCCAAATTTATGCAAGTGTCTAATTCTCTTATGATGCGTATGGCATATTTTCTGTTTATCAAATAAACCTTATTTCACGGCTAAAATATCACTGTCCATGACGTATGTGTATATATATGACAAAGACGTTCCTCATCCAAACGCCCAACATTTTATAGATGAAAGTAATGGAGATTATCAGGGGTGCCCAAACTTTTGCATACGACTGTATATAGATAGGTCTCCAACATCTAAAAGCTGTTGTCACAATGACGGACGTGCACAGAAAAAATGTTCAGACAACAAAATTCCCTGGTTGCTCCAGTGTCCCGCCCACTGAACTGGAAACTTTTGGGGCCTTTTGAGAGCATAAATCAGTAGAAAGGGCTTAATGTACAAAATGTCATCAGAGGCAACAGTTATATATTTTTGATCCTTTACTGTAGACCAGTGTGTATGAGTGTGTGTGTGTGTGTGTGGTAGTGAGTGAGTGAATGCATAAATGAGTGAGTAGGTGTGTATGTGAGAGAGAGAGAGAGCGAGAGAGAAAGAGAGAGAGAGAGAGAGAGGGAGAGAGAGAGAGAGAATGAAGCCATCTGTTAATCTCTTTGTGGCATTTGTGGATTTACAGGATGGTTGTGTAAGCAAAAGGCTGCCACATATGATATTCCTTAAAAGACACAGTTGTCAAATGCAAACAACAGACTGACAATTTTCCTATGCTTTACATTTTATGTAAACATGTTTAAACATGTAGTACCTGAAAAAATTAATGATTGTTTAACACTTTTTAAAATGTATTATTAGCCTATACTAAACCAGAATATAGCATGCACATAAATAAGGAACTACTACAAATAAAGACAGCATAATGAATACCATGAACAGAAATACAAAATATTTAAAATACACTTATTATTATTATATTTAGTAGACATGTTGAAAGTCTGGACTTACTGTTGTTCACCTATTTCATTAAGTTCAAATACTACATTACTACAGATGATAGGGTTATATGACAGGGACACATCTGGGTTCAATAGCAATTATTTGGCAATTTTCTCTTTTTACAGCAGACGCCATTGCACCTTCAGGTGTTTTCTTTCCTCTCTACTAAGCGGAAAGATATGCTTCTGATGCAGGATATTTATTTATATATAGTATCCATATGTCTTATTACATATACACTATATTTGCTGTGGTTATGTATAAATAGGTCTGTTCACTAATATCTAGCACAGCTTTTTATAGGAAGCCTACATTTTTGCTAGAAAAGTATTTATTGGTCACTGTTGATTTATGTAAATACTGGATTGGATTCTTCAAACCAATGTTCCTTCTGATGTTCTATTTACTTTTATCATTAATCAAAAAGTTTGCCACCTGTTTTGTGATGGAAAGATTAATATCTGTATTTTGTTTTTGTTTGCACTTATGTAACTTGAACCTGGCCTGTCTAATCTGACACTGTGGCAAGAACCTACTTTACCTCTTCCAAATAGAATTGCCTTCCAATTATTTTAAGTATGTGCATAATCTTATTTTAACTATACTGGATGCTTCCAATTCATGTCCCACTCATAGGCATAGATAATGGATCATTTAAAGTATTGACTCAACTTTTCAATTTGTCTGATTGAGACTTGAGAAAATAGCACAACCAAGGCACCAATTCTTTATAATAGGGTGATGTACAATCACTACTTACGCTTAAACACTAAGTAGAAAATACTATAGGTAATTATTTGTGACTCCATTTCTAACTTCTAGGTATGTCTGCACCAACCAGTTCAAATGGATTATAGTCAGAATTGTCTTCCATCTGGGACTCGTGCTCAATTTCACACCAGTTCTAAGAGTTCCCAGAGTGGAAGTTATGCTGACAGAGTGCCATAAGAGAATCAGCTACCCATCAACCCTCATGGGCAGCAAGGCCAATCAATAATGCAGCACATTACAATCTCTCACTGTGTAGAACAGGAACTTGGTGTTCATCTCTGCTGAAATAGCATCTCTTATTATTGCAGACTATGTCTACGTCTGGAAATATGAACTGGGAAATGTAACAGTGTAAACTAGAGAGGGTACAATTTCTGGGGAAATTGTGGGGTGTGCTTGCGTCGGTTGCAGACGGGTATGTTTCCAGGCTGTGAATATCAACACCCTGTATTTTTGTACGCCCTTCAACTGGTAAGCTCCTGTGATTCCCAGACAGCAGAAGCCTAGTAGTTAGCTAGCTCTACAATTTACCGGGGCTGGGTCTGAATCTAGGAGCAACTTGGAACACAGCTGCCGGTTGTAGGTATATGTGTCGCCGAACCTGACAAGCGAACCCACTAAGCAAGGAATCCCAGGACACACCACAACAAAGAGTTTTTTGATTTAGAAAATTTGTTACACTTTTATTGCAATTCATAAAATACCCCTGGACTACCAATCAGGTTTAGTGGAGGGCCACAGGCCAATAGCGGTCACGCAGTAAGGCTAGGGTCTTTATAAATAGGATGAAAGAGAGCACACAGAAGGGGCACAAAGCAAAGGTTTCACCGGGCATCAGGTGGCTGAGCGGTTAGGGAATCTTGCTAGTAATCTGAGGGTTGCCAGTTCGATTCCCGGCCGTGCACAATGACCTTATGTCCTTGGGCAAGGCACTTGCAATGACAATGTCCCTGTACTTATATAAGAGCGTCTGCTAAAATGGCTAAATGTAAATGTAAAGTCTAACCCACGCACAAGATTAGGAGTATAGTATAGCACTCAATAACACAAATAGGCTACACACAAATAGCACACGGCACTTCAGTCTTCACACGTGCATAAGGACCACCAAGCCTCCAGTAACTCCCATATAGCCCAGCCCCAACACTATCACCTGTCTAAGCAGGCAGGCTGGCACAAAGACAAACAGAAAAGAACATCCGTTCGGTCTGGGTCCCTCCCGACCGAACAAGTAAAAAATAAGGAAACTGACCAACTAAGGACCGGATCAGTCAGGCTGCAACACCAGTCCACCTAGGTGTAGGGCCGGCAGAAAGTTCTCTTGCCACTCTTAGTTTGAAGTATGGCCAGTGTATTTAAGTTCATTCACGGGTGGCCTGGACTTTTAACTTGACGCCCAGTCACTACTGTTGGCATGGGGACGATGCGGCTTCCCCAACCTGGATGACGTCCCTCCTCGGGATTCCTGGAAAACGCCAGGAGTTGGATTTTGTGCTACTTCGGAACCTTTTGATACGTTTGAGAGCGCAGAACAATGTATCCGTCAGATGTCTCCACTCCGCTCACACTCCCTAGGGACTCGGACGTTGCAGTCGGCGTTGGACCAGTACGCAGCAGCGATAATAGTGATGAGGATAGTGAGGAGGCTCGCAACCATGGATCACGCAGCCCGTGGCCTTGGCCCGGTCGTGGAATCCTCTCCCCGGTCTCCCACATCTCGCCGCTGTAAGCCCTCTTATTTACACCTCAATTATGGCTCAGCCAATCTGTGCTGCGGCCACCCAAACTCACTGAATGCCTGCAGCCGTGTCCCATTAGTTAGTCCTCGAACAGCAATCATCGGAATATCTGTCCATGAGAGGGTAAAAGAACAAGGCTGCAGAAAGCACAGACCCATGCTGGGTATTGTTCAGTTCATATTAAAAAAAAATTGTTATCCCCATTGTCCAAGGGCAGATAACCTACAAAATCAAACTCCCAACATTCAATCACAAGTTATACATATACCAGGGTTTCCTGCAGCACTTTGCAGTTAAGGCGGCCGCCATAGCAACATACGCCTGCCGCCTGCCGTGTTTCCGCCAGTTTTCTCCCTTTCATTCCAACGGCAGTCTCCCTTCTCGGTTCTCCCCTCCCAGTCTGATTGCAACCCCCCTCCCCCCCCGGTCCGTCAGAAAACCTCACCCTACCACCTTGACTAACACATTTTCTGTGGGAAACCCTGTATACTGTAAGTATACATAGGACATCCTTCATAAGAAAACACACAGGGCCCACACGACATATGCAGGTAGCAATGCAAGTACTAAATAACTATTTAACTGGTCGGCTCCATGACGCCAGGTAAATAAGGCTTGTGAGACTGCTTACCAAAAGAACAAAGGGGAACCCACAAGTGAACCCACCAGATTAAGACATGTTCGGTACCAAGCGAAAAGTAGCCTGTAGGGAAAATTGAAGATGTAACATATTTATCCTGTATAAGAATGATTCTGTGTTCAAGTATTCCTTGTGTGCAAAGATAGGCCTAGCCCCAAATCTGAACTCTGGGTAACACTGGGCTTACATAAACAAAGGGGACCTGGGCTTGACCATTATCTTTCTGGAGAGGCCATAAAAGAAGTGGTGAAGGCTTACAGGGGTCAAAGAGCACACATGCACACACTCACACACGCACGCACACACGCGCGCAAGGTCTATGCAGAGGAGCCAATGAAGAAGAGCCATGGAACATTTACATACTTTGTATTAGCCAATTACAGTCCTGAGCGCTGGTGTTTAAAATGACTAGAAACAACGGTTGCTAGTTAGACATATTTCTAGCACAATGGCGTGTGATGTTTTTGTCTCCTTGTGGCCGCAAGCAATAAAGCATTCTTAACTTGTTCACCGACTGACTGTGCAATGCTTGATAGATTAATATCTCTGACAACTTGGTCCTTCGAGAGCCGGATTTCAACATCCTTTCCACATCCATACCCAAGAATTGAAATCATGCAGACGT
>CAEFZP010003804.1:0-10000 GCA_903064625.1 Mallotus villosus
AGGTCCCTTTTTAAAGACTCTGAACCCACGCAAAACACACGCACACACACACACACACACAAACACATATACAAAGTCAACACACACACACATTGAGAACGAGAATAACACATAAACACACACAAACACTGTACGCCAAAACAAAACACACGCTAGCAGACTGAATCCCACGGCACCCGCATACATGTTTTCATCACACGATATGAATTATTGCTGCTGCCATGGGAACACAGCAGCAGTAGGAGTCGTCCTCAGAGGGGAAGTCTAACTAAACGGCATCTGCTCTTGAACTTCTGATCCTTGATTGTCCTACATTAGCTGCGGCTGCACATGATGTCTATTCAATTAAAATAAAACCCAGCAGCCGAACATGCCAGAGTGCGGCTTTTGTGGGCCGTATCGTTCAGTATTGAATTAGAACATTCCGTTACACACTGATAAACTCTATCTTCTGAGTTCTCCTCAGACAGACATACTGAAACTGTACATCCGACTAAAAAGAAATTTATATATGTGGTGTGTGTGTGTGTGGTGTGTGTGTGTGTGTGTGTGTGTGTGTGTGTGTGTGTGGTGTGTGTGTGTGTGTGTGTGTGTGGTGTGTGTGTGTGGTGTGTGTGTGTGTGGCTGTGTGTGTGGTTGTGTGGTGTGTGAGCATGAACACGGTGGTGGTGTGTGTGTGTCTGTCCATGTCCTTCATTTATTAGACGGAAAAAATACGCATTTATTTCATAACGACGTGAGAAACGTTTGGACATTCCTTCAGAATTCACGTGAAGCAACAACGCTAAGCCTCTGTCTGCCTCTCCCCGCCCCGATCTGGGCCGTAGCCGACAGCAACAGGCCCCACGGTTACGTAATGATAGGTGAACAACATGCCGCGACTGCAAGAAGGATGGCAGTCAGGTACAGACATGACACACGTAGTCCTGTCGAATTGTTTTAGCTCAGTCATTCTGACCACCCCTTTCGGGAACTGGGGGAAACGGTTCTGGGGAAGCAGGACATTTCTAGGAGGTGGTTGTGTGGGAGGATTTCAGAGAATCTAAGGATTGAACCTCCAAGAAGGTGTCAAGTGAAGGTGGAAGCATGTGTGTGTCCACCAATGTGTTGCCACACATGAACACAGAACACTCGGAGTGCAACATCCATGTTTTCGTGCCCTGGCCTTTCCTCCAGTCTGCCTGACCTGGTTCCATTCATCTGTGACATCACGCTGCACCAGCACTCTCAATAGTCACATGACCTGCACCTGTGTGTGGGCCCATCCTCTTCACTCGGCTCACGCACACTGTCCTCTTCCACATGTGATGTCAGTGTCACGCACGCACACCGGGGTCAAAACAGAGGTGGGGCGTTGTGTGGGTGAGGACAGAGGTAGCTCAGAGCCAGCGGTGAAGGCCATCATCTCCGGGAGGGAGGAGTCACGTAGCTGCTGATTGGCCCCTCCCTGGAGGTCTGTGTGCAGGGTTTCACATGGCACAACCCCCTCTGTCTGTCAGCATCCCTGGGCCAGACCAGACCGGCCAACACGGTCGGCTGGAGCTCATAACCCGAACCAAAACACAAACAGAACCGGACGGTTAATTGTCTGTGTCAGCTTTGTTTTTACTCCTAAAGTCGTACTCTCACTCTTTCGCCTTAATTTAGTGGTCTCTCTTTAGCTATCTCCCCACCCTCCCCTATCTCTCTCGAACACATGCATCTCTGGTGAATAGGGTGGGGTGTCCAGCGCTCGCGAGCGCGAGCAGCGAGCGCGAGCGAGGCGAGCGCAGAGAGAGCGAGAGCGAGAGAGCGAGGAGAGAGAGAGAGCGAGAGCGAGGAGCGAGAGCGCGAGAGAGCGAGCGAGCGAGAGCGAGAGAGAGAGAGAGAGAGAGAGATCGAGAGCAGCTCTAGAGAGCTGAGCAGAGGAGAGAGCTACTCGAGAGATCTCGCTCTATCTATCTCTCTCGCGAGATGATCGCTCTCTCTCGCTATCTATCTCGTCTACTATCTCTCTCTCTCTCTCTTCTCTCTCTCTCTCTCTCTCATCTCTCTCTCTCTCTCTCTCTCTCTCTCTCTCTCTCTCTCTCTCACTATATCTCTCTTGCTGTCCGTCCTGTCGGGTCTGTATTACTGTTCAGTGGTGCAGCTGTCAAAGACCCTGCCAGACATGTTCACAATTCTGACAGTATGCTGAACTAATCTTCAGCGCATCACCCAGGAGGGGGTCACGATTGCTTTATAGCTCACTGCAGAGCGAGTCAGACAGAGAGGGCAGGAGAATGAGGGAGATACCGAAGGAGAAAGAGAGAGAAGATTAAAAATGAGAGAAGGGGAAGATAAGGAGATAAATGAGGAGCGCGATAGAAGTTAGGCTGTCGAATCAATAAGAAAATTCTTATTTCCATGATAGGCAGTGGAGCCATGTGAGAACTAATGAGGGTTTTATGTGAGGAGAGGGTGGGGGGGAGAGGGGGGGGAGAGGAGGGCTTGAAGAACAGAAGGAACTGCTTATACCATGCTCCCTGAATTCTAATATCCACTTATTGAGTATAGAGCATCCTACCCTAGTGTGTCTGTATGTGTGTCTGCGTGTGTGCACTATGCAGGCATGTGTGGATAAAGGCTAGCTGGCTCGATTACAGCATTACCCCACACACACACACACACACCCCCCACACACCACCCCCACACACACACCCCCCACACACACACACACACACACACACAACCCTTCCAACCACTTCTCTGTGTGAGCACACTCCCCCAGGCTCCCTGACTAACCTGAATGGGTGTTTTTGTTACCATTGAGGCAGCATGAGGGGAAAAAACAGCCAGGCTGGGTCCTTCTCTGCCTGGGCTTCACAATGTGGCCCTACTTGAGTGTGTGTTGGATGTCAGAGCAGCAGAGCCATGAATGAACCTCTATCTGGCCTGACTGAGGTTCTGTACCCAGCCAGCACAAGGCCTCTCACAAACAAACAGTGCTGAAAGCGCTGGCTAGGAGCTAATAGGGAGGTTTCTCTGTAGTACGTGTAGGAAATTATAAAGCACCATCAAAGGTAAAAGTAACTGATTATAATAATTTAATTAAGTGGTGTGTCCTGTGTCTTGTTTATGAATTCTCATTGACAAACACACACCCTCACACACACGCACACAGAAACACACCCTCACACACAGACACACACACACACACACAGATTAAGCTTGGCCCTGAAGCCTGTTATAATCTTGAGTTGGAGTCAATCCCATCAAACATACTGGATTTTCTTAATCCAGCACAGATTGTACCGATGTGAAATTTCACATTGTACAATAAAGAGAATCAAACCACATAGATAACAGTGGCAAATAAGTAGGGCCACATTGTATTGACCACATTTACCACATTAACCACATGTGCTCAATGTAAATACAGTACAGTGTATACAGTATATTAAATGTATATATACTACATGCAGATACACAGAGGTCACACGGAGGTCACACGGAGGTAAACAAACCACAAAGACAGACACAGAGATGACACACAGGGCGGTTAGGAAGCGTGTGTCAATGACACGCTTCGTGCCGGTTCGATTCCTGGCTGTGCCAAATTACGTTGTGTCCTTGGGCAAGGCACCCTACTTGCCTCGGGGGAATGTCCCTGTACTTAATGTAAGTCTGCTAAATGACTAAATGTAAATGAGAGCTGATCAGGCCCCAGATGAGCAGGCGTAACTTCATTCCTCTGTGATCTGATAGAACTAGAACATTAACTAAATAACTAACTCACTGGTTTGCTGGGTTACTGGGCTAAATAACAATTCAACTATTATACCTTAACCTTTCTCTGTCTCTCACTCTCTTGCAATGCTCACCTCCTCTAATAGCACGACCCTCCTGAGCAAATAAAAACGTGTGCTAGAACGTCTTCGAACACTTTGTTTCAACATGGCTGTGTTCTTTCGAGTTTCAAGTTCATCACGAGACAGAACGTGCAGGCTACAACCTGTAGTCATGACGTCCTGATAAAGCACGCACGGAATGAACTCAGGTGTGAGCGACCTACGCTAACGGTGTATCCCAATATCCACACCACCATACTGAATACAGTGTATCCCAATACCCACACCAACATACTGAATACAGTGTATCCTAATACCCACACCACCATATTGAATACAGTGTATTCCAGTGGCGATTTTAGACTCTTTTTAGAGGTGCTCAAGCACACATAAATTTGATCTCAGCACCCCTTTTTTTAAATGTAATCATTATGAATTATTATGATCTTAAATAAGTTTTAGTGCTCTAACGTGTTAAAACAATGTTTATTAAAAGTTTCATTAGCCCCCCCCAAAAAAAAATCTTCATATTTTAAATCTAAATGTGTTAATTTCTCTTCCTAAACCCCACTAGCGGACACTATTTAAAAGGATATTTTCCTACATTTATTCTGGGGAAACATGCCCCAGACCCCCCTAATTTTCCTGGGTCACAGGAAAAATAATAGGTTTTATCTAGGGGGCTTAGCCCCCCCCAAAAGTGGGAACCTAGATTCGTCCCTGGTTGGGACAAACCGCCAGTGTTGTTTGGGACTTGGAGAGGGAGCGCATGCGAAGTACAGTCAGATCCGTCCTCCTCGCCCTCAGGTCAGGAATGCTGTCTGTCGGCTCGCCTCCCTCCTACCCTGGTATGCACCTGGAGAACGTGTGGCAGAACGGGGCAGAACAACCGCCCGAAGTGGATCGTGTGTGGACGAATGAACGACATGGCCCACTTCTACATAACCAATTGGTTGTGGTTTTGTTTATAGTTATCGGTCTGTTATCAACGTATAAACCGCATTAAAAAACATGTCCCCAACACTTTTGTTCCCAGTAGAACATATTTATGCGAACGGGGATTGGGAATTCACCAATGAGACCGTTGTGACCGATGTAGTCTCGTCGGCCAGTTAAATCGTTCATTTGATAAAGTGGCGTAAAAATCAACCAATCGCAGAGTAGTTTCCTGGGTATGTCCTCCAATGGTTATAAGCTATTTCGTAGAGTGGGCGGAAATGTTACAGAGTGGCTTTTGTGCACTCCGGATACTTTTGTAGCTGAAACATAGTTGTGAATGTGGCAGCAAAGAGACAGGGAGGGGTAGACCGGGTATTGTCATTCTAGATATAGGGATTATATAGTTAGTCTCACTTTATTTGTTACTATTTAGGACCAAAAACGCGAAAGAGTTACGGTGACGACGTTTGTTTGGATTATTGTCTATAACGCCGAGGATAAAGAAAACATGGGGCGATAGGGCAGCAGAAATGATTCTCTGGTAGGATTCTTAGTGTATTTATTTATTTATTTTCCTATTTTTCCCTTCTTCGTATTTCTTCTCCACGCCGTGGGACAACCGCGGGACTGCGGGTTGTGAGGATGGACCAGGCAAGCATCCTACGAAAGTTCATCCAGGGGGTCCAAGCTATGCGAACCGGAGACCAGAAAGGAGAAGATAACTTTGGCAGTGACTTCATGGTGAGACGGCTATTGGGCTCCTTCGGCTCCTATTGGGGTTGTTATTTTTGGCTGAACTGGGCTATGGACCCTTTCCTTAATTAAAACAGTGGAAAGCCTGGTCAAAGGCGACGCAAGGCACCGCGGGATGGTCATGGTGATCTAAACAAATGTTTCATGTTCTCTCAAACACTAGCCTACCCCAACAAAATGCTGGATTCTGAGTTCAGACTACACAGTGCTACCCACTGTGTATTTGGTTTAGACTGGTATTTGTGATAAACTAGCTTAGGTTAGCAAAGCAAATACAACGTTGTCCTCTCTCCGGTATGCGAGTGTTCCATTTCCCCGAGTAAACGGTTTGTCTCGTTTGTCTGACTGTCTGGAGGCGAGGTAGACGACACGTCTCACGCGAGCCCCTTACTCATTTTTCCAGGCTTGATATGCGGCCTGGCATTGTCGCCCACCTTGGCCATGTAGCCTACCATGTTCGACTATTCTATACATTGTTTTACAGCTGTGGCCCTGTAGACGCCCTCACATATTAACACTAAGCGGAAAGGTTGGTTGACTCGCTAACCACATGTAACATTAGCCATGCGATTGTTATAATGTTGCAATCAATGCGCCCTGAGGCTACATAACTGCTTGACATGCAGGCTAAAGGCTACGCTGGAAAGGTGTTGTTGTTTTATTGTACACGGTCTCGTTGCCACACGGGTTACCAGTTAGATATCGACATAGATTTCATTAAGATGTAACAAGCCATTCAAATATGGAGCTATTGTGTCGGTTGCTCCCCTGACCAGGAATAGTCGGTAGCCTTGCTGTTGAGTAGCCTAGCGTTGACAACAACTCGGCGTTTCAACCCTTAACCAAGCCTTTCGAATTCAAACGTATGTGTAAAAACAATACACGCTTTGACTATCTAGCTCTCCAATTGTAACCGATTTGTGTTCGCGTCAAGAGGAAAATCAGTGAAGTAGACAGACAACTTTTCTCCTACACGTCTCCCGCAACAACATACATTTCTCCCGGTTGCTTTCTTTGTCTTATCGTATTGTGTGACTTTAATCTTACATGTTGAGCTCGGGAGCTGTTAATATTTTACACAGTGGATTTGCCGTGTTAAAGCAAAAGGGTCATTTTGCTAGGGAGTGTTTTGCTGTAGGCTATGGTGTGGTGGTAAGTGATGACCCGTCTGTCTGAAACAGGGAGCGTTTGCGGATGTTGCGCAAGAACCAGGGGCGTTGTAGCTTCGCAGGAGCCTGTTAGAGGAAGCGCTTTATGGATTTGGGATACGGGCATGTTCTGGGCTTCTTGTCAGACCACGTTTAGAGACTAGCCTTTACTTGCGTGTATCCTCAAATGCTCTGGAATATTCTTAGTGAGGCCTACACGTGAATGACTCATTTGACAAAATCGAGTCCCATGTGAATTATGTTTAGGAAGAAGTGTGTCAGACCTGCATTGTTCAGAATCAGATTCAGAATCATTGTTCACGGTCTTACATTCATTAGACTAGCCAATGACTCCAGTTATCATAGCTCATCATTACCATTCAAACTCCCCCAACAGCTTCATTCCCTCCATATGTTACCCATGCTACAGATTAACAGTGCAAACTGGCCATCACACCAACGTGATTGTATTCATAATGATCCATCCAAACTAGCGTAGAATGGAAATCTATACTCTGCTAGTCTGGCCTGGCTGCTATCGATGCACTAATGCCTCTGGATGATGCACCGTACCACAGGGAGTTAGCCACAACCAAATAGCATGCAAATCAATATGCGGCTAACAGAGCCTTCAACCTTTTATCCGATCTAGTGGGTTGACAATGGATAACGGACAGCAAATCACACACTCACACACATCTAACATACATACACATACACACACATCTACATACATACACACACACATCTAACATACACACGCACACATCTACAACATACACACACATCTCACTTACACTCACCTCACACACACACACACACACACATCTAACATACACACACACTAACATACATACACACACATCTAACATACATACACACACATCTCACTTACACTCACCTCACACACACACACATCTCACATATGAGCACGCACGCACACACACACACGCTATCACTCAGGCAGAGTAGCCTGCATGCTGACAGTTGGGACGGTCTTCTCTGGGCTGCCGTCCTGAGAGCAAACGACCGTCAGGGCAGCGTGGGGTTAATGCTTGTACAATGTGACTTTGGCCAGATTGTCACGTTCGATTAGGACGTGCACTGATTGATCCAGCGCATCACAAAGAGGCGTGTTGGGCGGTGAGGGGAGCCTCTGGGCTCGGAGGGCTTAGGGGACTTGTGTGCGAGACTCCGCATTGTGTCTCGTTCTCAGACAGGAACTCGTGGTGTCTTCCGCTGGTCCTAGATCAGCCATGCGTCTCCGCGCTACAGAATGAGCTGAGTGTGTGAGTGAGTCAGCTGATTCAAGATCTGCACCTGGGAGGGTGGGGGGGGGGAGGGGGGTTTAGTCAGGTTTGAGATCATGCCCGGTCAGTCAGAAGTGCCTCTGTTGTTGTAGCCCAGCCTGGTGTGTCTGTGGTGTCTGGCCCTAGGCCGGGCCAGGCCCAGGGGGTGTGTGTCATCCGGTTATCTGGCAACCCAGTCTGTCCAGGGGCGAGAGGCAGGAGGCAGGAGGGGGATGTGTGTCATCCGGTTATCTGGCAACGCAGTTATCTGGCAACCCGGTTATCTGGCAACCCAACCTGTCCAGGGGCGAACACTGGAGTGTCTCTCCTTTCTATCTCTCACTCTCTCTCTTTCTATCTATCGCTCTCTCTTTCTATCTCTCTCTATAATTTTTTTGCTGTCTGTCGGTCTCTATGTGTCTTGCTATATCACATGTGGTCTGCATTTTCTTTTTGTAATCTCTTACACCTTAACAAGCACCATTACACAAGCAGAGACATGAGGATGTCCTCTGGTCACAGGGAGCATCGACTTCACCACATCAGCAACACACCCACACACACACACACACACCCTCCACACACACACACACACCCGCCACACACACACACACCCCCCCCACACACACACACACACCCTCCACACACACACACACCCTCCACACACACACACACACACACCCGCCACACACACACACACACACACACACCCGCCACACACACACACACACACACCCTCCACACACACACACACCCTCCACACACACACCCTCCACACACACACACACACACCACCCTCCACACACACACCACACACACCCTCCACACACACACACACCCTCCACACACACACCCTCCACACACACACACACCACACACCCTCACACCACACAATAACACACACCCTCACACCACACAATAACACACAGACACTTTCCACTTAATTCTCACGCGTGTCCTGTCCCTCCCCCACATTAGTGATGTTCCGTGTGAGTGTGCCAAAAGGTGGCAGGTTTTGAGGAAGACCCAGAACAGCGTGTGTGTGTGCTCTGGGGTAATCAGCGTGTACATGCAGTACACACACTCTCACACTGATCCCTTACGTCTGAACCATGTCTAGACTGCCAATGTGTGTCTTAAACAAGGTGTCAACGCAGATAGTAATGATCGCATGGTGTGAATTTTATTATCCGCATCTCTTAATGATTGGAGATCATTATCAAGGGATGACCTAACGGTTTCTACATTTCATACAATAATATAGTATTCAATACACGACTGTGCTTTGAAGTGCGTAAGCCAGCGTTGCTGTATATAGTTCTAATGGATCACAGCTCTGCATTATGATGATCCATTCAGTTTCAAGAGTGTTGGGCTAAACCAGCCTGGTTTACATGGGGATAGAGATGAAGGAGGGAGAGAGAGAGAAACACTCTGTGGCTTTCGGTGTTTACGGTGAACATCTTCTACTTTTAGCTTCTGTTTGTCTTGTAATATTAATAGTGTGTGACCCTGTCCTTCCCTGGCTGGACCCACTGCTCTGAGTCTGTCCACCGCAGACTGGGGGAGGAGGAGAGGGGTTCCTGGAGGAGGAGGAGAGGGGTTCCTGGTGGAGGGGGAGAGGGGTTCCTGGTGGAGGAGGAGAGGGGTTCCTGGTGGAGGAGGAGAGGGGTTCCTGGAGGAGGAGGAGAGGGGTTCCTGGTGGAGGAGGAGAGGGGTTCCTGGTGGAGGAGGAGAGGGGCTCCTGGAGGAGGAGGAGAGGGGTTCCTGGTGGAGGAGGAGAGGGGTTCCTGGAGGAGGAGGAGAGGGGCTCCTGGTGGAGGAGGAGAGGGGTTCCTGGAGGAGGAGGAGAGGGGCTCCTGGTGGAGGAGGAGAGGGGTTCCTGGTGGAGGAGGAGAGGGGTTCCTGGTGGAGGAGGAGAGGGGTTCCTGGAGGAGGAGGAGAGGGGCTCCTGGTGGAGGAGGAGAGGGGTTCCTGGAGGAGGAGGAGAGGGGTTCCTGGTGGAGGAGGAGAGGGGTTCCTGGTGGAGGAGGAGAGGGGTTCCTGGAGGAGGAGGAGAGGG
>CAEFZP010003805.1:0-12642 GCA_903064625.1 Mallotus villosus
CCCCTCCTCTCTCCATGGACTTTTCTCCATCAGAACAGCACATAAGTCCAGCATGGAAGCATGATGACATGCTGTTCTACTGGAATACAAGGAATGAAATATGTATATATACTGTGTGTACAATATCAATATATATGCTATACTATACGGATACTATGTGTCGTATATATACATACATATACACACACACACACATATATATATGTGTATTTCCATATTGACAGTGGCAGTGTAGCATGCATGAAGGGTCAGTAGCGTAGCATGGTGTTTCTGACCTCACATCCTGTGACCTCACATCCTGTGACCTCACATCCTGTGACCTCACATCCTGCATGTGGAGGCGGGTGCTCTGTAGAACGCCCTGTGTGCTGTACAGCAGCTTCCACCAGCCCCACATCACACAACGCACATCCTTCAGGGAACAGGAAACACACTCTTAACAGAGGACCAATCAGGCCTTTGACCTAGGTGTGTTTTGATTGGCCACTTTGATCTCCTCGTTCTCTCTTCAGCGATTGGTCAGGATGAATATGCCCATCGCCGACGACAACACGGTGCATTTCACCTCCACCCTGATGGCTCTGATCCGCACTGCTCTGGATATCAAGCTGGCGTCAGGTGAGAGCTTGAACTACAGGCCCCACAATGCACCTGGCCTGTCCTGTGTGTGTGGTGGAGGTGGTGGGGGGATAGGGTGGGACGTTAGCGGGAATGCTGACGGGTGATTGGTGGAGGTGGGGGGGATAGGGCGGGACGTTAGCGGGAATGCTGACGTGTGATTGGTGGAGGTGGGGGGGATAGGGCGGAACGTTGGCGGGAATGCTGACAGGTGATTGGTGGAGGTGTGATGTTTCTGATGCTGTCTGCAGGGGTGTTGGCCCAGAGGCTGTGTGACGCGGAGCTGAAGAGAGAGATCTCCAGAGTCTGGCCCAACCTTCCACAGAAGACTGTCGACCTGCTGGTCACACCCCATAAACGTACGTACGTGTGTGTGTGTGTTTAGGTGTGTGAGAGACCAATATGGTGACTGACTCGAGTGATAGTGTTTCCAGGAGGTTCTATCATCTTGTGTAAAGCCCTCTGGTCCTGAGGCTTAGTGTCCAGCAGTGATCTGCTCCACCCTCAGGTCCTTAGTGTCCAGCAGGGATCTGCTCCACCCTCAGGTCCTTAGTATCCAGCAGTGATCTGCTCCACCCTCAGGTCCTTAGTGTCCAGCAGGGATGTGCTCCACCCTCAGGTCCTTAGTGTCCAGCAGGGATCTGCTCCACCCTCAGGTCCTTAGTGTCCAGCAGGGATGTGCTCCACCCTCAGGTCCTTAGTGTCCAGCAGGGATCTGTTCCACCCTCAGGTCCTTAGTGTCCAGCAGGGATCTCCTCCACCCTCAGGTCCTTAGTGTCCAGCAGGGATCAGCTCCACCCTCAGGTCCTTAGTGTCCAGCAGGGATCTCCTCCACCCTCAGGTCCTTAGTGTCCAGCAGGGATCTGCTCCACCCTCAGGTCCTTAGTGTCCAGCAGGGATCTGCTCCACCCTCAGGTCCTTAGTGTCCAGCAGGGATCAGCTCCACCCTCAGGTCCTTAGTGTCCAGCAGGGATCTGCTCCACCCTCAGGTCCTTAGTGTCCAGCAGGGATCTCCTCCACCCTCAGGTCCTTAGTGTCCAGCAGGGATCTGCTCCACCCTCAGGTCCTTAGTGTCCAACAGGGATCTGCTCCACCCTCAGGTCCTTAGTGTCCAACAGGGATCTGCTCCACCCTCAGGTCCTTAGTGTCCAGCAGGGATCTGCTCCACCCTCAGGTCCTTAGTGTCCAGCAGGGATCTGCTCCACCCTCAGGTCCTTAGTGTCCAGCAGTGATCTGCTCCACCCTCAGGTCCTTAGTGTCCAGCAGGGATGTGCTCCACCCTCAGGTCCTTAGTGTCCAGCAGGGATGTGCTCCACCCTCAGGTCCTTAGTGTCCAGCAGGGATCTGCTCCACCCTCAGGTCCTTAGTGTCCAGCAGGGATCTCCTCCACCCTCAGGTCCTTAGTGTCCAGCAGGGATCTGCTCCACCCTCAGGTCCTTAGTGTCCAGCAGGGATCAGCTCCACCCTCAGGTCCTTAGTGTCCAGCAGGGATCTCCTCCACCCTCAGGTCCTTAGTGTCCAGCAGGGATGTGCTCCACCCTCAGGTCCTTAGTGTCCAGCAGGGATGTGCTCCACCCTCAGGTCCTTAGTGTCCAGCAGGGATCTGCTCCACCCTCAGGTCCTTAGTGTCCAGTAGGGATCTGCTCCACCCTCATGTCCTTAGTGTCCAGCAGGGATCTGCTCCACCCTCAGGTCCTTAGTGTCCAGCAGGGATCTGCTCCACCCTCAGGTCCTTAGTGTCCAGTAGGGATCTGCTCCACCCTCATGTCCTTAGTGTCCAGCAGGGATCTGCTCCACCCTCATGTCCTTAGTGTCCAGCAGGGATCTGCTCCACCCTCAGGTCCTTAGTGTCCAGCAGGGATCTGCTCCACCCTCATGTCCTTAGTGTCCAGTAGGGATCTGCTCCACCCTCAGGTCCTTAGTGTCCAGCAGGGATCTGCTCCACCCTCATGTCCTTAGTGTCCAGCAGGGATCTGCTCCACCCTCATGTCCTTAGTGTCCAGCAGGGATCAGCTCCACCCTCAGGTCCTTAGTGTCCAGCAGGGATCAGCTCCACCCTCAGGTCCTTAGTGTCCAGCAGGGATCTGCTCCACCCTCAGGTCCTTAGTGTCCAGCAGGGATCTGCTCCACCCTCAGGTCCTAGTGTCCAGCAGGGATCTGCTCCACCCTCAGGTCCTTAGTGTCCAGCAGGGATCTGCTCCACTTGGATGTTGACCCTCTGATCCCCTCTCCTATGAGGTCAACTCTATTTCTGTTTACCTCTCAAACACAGACGCGCACACACATGCACGCACACACTTACTCACAGACGCACACACTCACTCACACACTCACTCACAGACGCACACACACACTCACAGACGCACACACACACTCACAGACGCACACACACACTCACAGACGCACACACAGACACACACACACTCACATACACACACACACTCACTCAAAGACGCACACACTCACTCACAGACGCACACACACACACACACACACACTCACAGACTCACTCACAGACGCACACACACACTCACAGACGCACACACACTCACAGACGCACATACACACTCACATACACGCACACTCACTCACAGACGCACACACGCGTACACACACACACGATAACAGACTCATAAAGAAGGGCCTTGCAGGGAGGAATGCCTCCCCAGACTCTGGTGCTCCTCTGGTGCCATCTAGTGGTCAGACGGAGCAAATGATCGTCTAATAAGAATGTGTTCATCTGTACAGCATGTACAGCATGTACAGTCAAACATACTAATACATTATTAGAAAGATACACTTTCTCATATGTTTTGTGTCAGTCCAACCCTGATAAGTTCGAGACATCAGGAAGTAGCGTTGTGGTGGTGAAACACGTCATGTGATCAAACTACAAATGATGTCACAGCTGTGCAGGGCGGGCGATGTGTACGTCCTTCAGTGTACCATGTCTCCCGCTCACCTGCATCCCCCTCACCTGCCTCACCTTCCTCCCCCCTCACCTGCCTCACCTTCCTCCCCCTCACCTGCCTCACCTTCCTCCCCCTCACCTGCCTCACCTGCCTCCCCCTCACCTGCCTCCCCCTAACCTGCCTCACCTGCCTCCCCCTAACCTGCCTCACCTGCCTCCCCCTCACCTGCCTCCCCCTCACCTGCCTCCCCCTCACCTGCCTCACCTGCCTCCCCCCTCACCTGCCTCACCTGTCTCCCCCTCACCTGCCTCCCCCTCACCTGCCTCACCCTCACCTGCCTCCCCCTCACCTGCCTCCCCCTCACCTGCCTCCCCCTCACCTGCCTCCCCCTCACCTGCCTCACCTGCCTCCCCCTCACCTGCCTCACCTGCCTCCCCCTCACCTGCCTCACCCTCACCTGCCTCCCCCTCACCTGTCTCCCCCTCACCTGCCTCCCCCTCACCTGCCTCCCCCTCACCTGCCTCACCTGCCTCCCCCTCACCTGCCTCACCTGTCTCCCCCTCACCTGCCTCCCCCTCACCTGCCTCACCCTCACCTGCCTCCCCCTCACCTGCCTCCCCCTCACCTGCCTCCCCCTCACCTGCCTCCCCCTCACCTGCCTCACCTGTCTCCCCCTCACCTGCCTCACCTGCCTCCCCCTCACCTGCCTCCCCCTCACCTGCCTCACCTGCCTCCCCCTCACCTGCCTCACCTGTCTCCCCCTCACCTGCCTCACCTGCCTCCTCTGTCTGCAGACAAGGAGCTGACAGTGGGGAAGGTTTACGCCGCCCACATGATCTTCGACTACTACAAGCAGAACCGAGACAAGAAGCTCCAGCAGCAGCAGGGTCCAGGGAGCACGCAGGTACGGCTTGCCCACCAACAGGCCCTCTGGCTGGGCACAGTCTCACAGGGGGGGCCCTAACCACCATCCCATCACCATCCCTCCTCAGGTCGCTGGAGCTGTGACCTTTGACCTTTGTGTCCCTGCAGAGACAAGGGGGTTGCCACTTTAGAGCCATGCTGCCCCTCACCCACATACTGGAACAGGACACGCCCCTCTCAGCCTCCAGGCCGACGCCCCCCTCGCAGCCTGAGGCCCCGCCCACCACCACCTCGCTAACCAATGGCAATGCAGTGTGAGTGATCGTCGTGGGTGTGCAATGTTCTCACCTTCTAATATTTGAAGGAATAAATGAGTCCTATGAAGTACACAACCCCATTGTACTGATAACTGTTATGTCCTGTGTTCACCCTGTGTGTGTGTGTGTGTGTTCATCCTGTGTGTGTGTGTGTTCACCCTGTGTGTGTGTGTGTGTGTGTGTTCATCCTGTGTGTGTGTGTGTTCACCCTGTGTGTGTGTGTGTGTGTGTGTCTTATGTCCTGTGTTCACCCTGTGTGTGTGTGTGTGTGTGTCTTATGTCCTGTGTTCACCCTGTGTGTGTTCATCCTGTATGTGTGTGTGTGTGTGTGTTTATCCTGTATGTGTGTGTGTGTGTGTTTATCCTGTATGTGTGTGTGTGTGTTTATCCTGTATGTGTGTGTGTGTGTTTATCCTGTATGTGTGTGTGTGTGTTCATCCTGTATGTGTGTGTGTGTGTGTTCATCCTGTATGTGTGTGTGTGTTCATCCTGTATGTGTGTGTGTGTGTGTTTATCCTGTATGTGTGTGTGTGTAGAACAAGCCAGACAGGTGCCATAAGGGAATCAGAGGATGCCACCAACTTTACAAAACCTCAGGTAGGAGACGAACGACTCGACTCTCAGAGAAGCCTCGGTGAGTTCTGCCTCAGACCCGCTGCCTCAGCCCGTGGCGTGTGCTTGCTGCAGGACTCTGTGGAGACGAGTCGGCTGGAGACCGACTCAGACGTGGAGGGCTTCCCCCTGGAGGGCCATGGCAGAGCCGCCTCCATGCCCAGGCTCAACGCTGAATACTACGTAAGCTCTGCCTGTCTGTCTCTCTCTGTCTGTCTGTCTGTCCCTCTCTCTCTGTCTGTCTGTCTGTGCCTGTCTGTCTCTCTCTGCCTGTCTGTCTCTCTCTGCCTGTCTGTCTCTCTCTGTGGATCTCTCTCTGCCTGTCTGTCTCTCTCTGTGGATCTCTCTCTGCCTGTCTGTCTCTCTCTGTGGATCTCTCTCTGCCTGTCTGTCTCTCTCTGCCTGTCTGTCTCTCTGCCTGTCTGTCTCTCTCTCTCTGTCTGTCTCTCTTTCTACATTTTTTCTTTCTCTGTCTGTCATTCTTTTTCTCTCCCTCCTTCAGTTTCTCTTTGTCTCGATATATCTGTCTGTATTTCTCGTTTTCTTCTCTTCTGTTTTTTTCTCTGTATTTTTCTCTCTGTCCTTTTCTCTCCATCTCGCTGTCTCTCTGCTTGTCATTCTCTCCCTCTATCTGACTGTCTCTCTCTTCCTTTCCTCCACATCCTCTCTCGCCCCCTTTCTCTCTATCTCTTATTAACCTCTGTCTGTCTTATTATTTCTCTGTCTCTCTCTTCCTCCGTACCGTGCCGAGTAATCTGTGCTCAGATCAGATAGCACCTGTCAGGCTCAGACCAGTCAGCAGCAGGACTGGTCAGGGAAGACAGAGAGAGAGGAGGTCTGAGAGAGAGTGGAAAGAGAGAAGGAAAGGTATGAGCGGAGTGGAGAGAGGAAGGGGGAGAGAGAGGGAGGTCTGAGAGAGAGTGGAGGAGAGAGAAGGAGGTATGAGAGAGGATGGAGAGAAAGAGAGCAGGAGGGAGGTATGAGAGGGAGAGAGGAGGTATTGGGAGGGAGAGAGGATGTATGGGAGAGAGTGTGAGGAGAGAGAGAGGGAGGTATGAGAGGGAAAGAGAGAGACTGGATCGACAGGTAGAAATGGGATGAATAAGTGAAATGAGCCCCAGGCTAACCTGAGCAGAGGATCCCTGTCAGCTCCCATCCCTTCATCCTACTGCCCTGGCAGCGTGGGCCGCCACAGTGCCCCCCTCATACTGGAGGTCTGCACTGCACTGCACTGCACTGCACTGCACTGCACTGCACTGGAGGAAGTCCAGGCAGGCTTTCCCATGTACGCTATTCCAGTTAAATAGAGAAACTGTGTTTGAACACGTATAGGACCATCGATTACAGCTACCTCACATTTTCTGTTTTACAGTTACAAGCCGATGTTTGAATAAAGGCCTTTCAGTATTCCCATCTCATCTCGTTCAACACGTTCTACTACTGTTTATGGATGTCAAACGCCAGATCACATGTTCCGCTCGTTCTGCTTATGTCACTTCCTGTTTTAGCACACCAGACATGATTTTCATCTTTGTCTCCATTGCGTTCTCACAAGGTCTTACTGCTGTCACTGTTACTGTCATTCCATGTCTTCTGTCGTTTGTTCTCCAATCTCTCCATCTTCCTCCATCTCTCCTCACGGCTTCTCTCTGTCCGTGTGATTGGTCCACCTGTGTAAACCAGTGAATGATGTTTGTCTAGCTTTGCTGTCAGTTTTCCTTTGCCCCCCTCCTCTCCTCTCCTGTCTCCTCTCCTGTCTCCTCTCCTGTCTCCTCTCTACTAATACATCTCCTTATCTCCGACCCTCTCTTCCCTCTCTCCTTCCTCTGTCCCCCTCTCTCGCCCCCCTCTCTCCTTCCTCTGTGCTCCTCTCTCGCCCCCCTCTCTCCTTCCTCTGTCCTCCTCTCTCGCCCCCCTCTATTTCTTCTCTCCCTTCTCCCTCACTGCTTCCTTTCTTTCTCCTTCTCTCACCCACCCCCTCATCTCTCTCTTCTCACTCTCTCCTCCTCTTCCCCTCCCTCCCCCCCAACCTCCCTCCTCCCTATTCTTGATGCCCATGGCTAATCTGTGCGCTGGTGTGCTGTCTGATACGGAGCCACCTCGCCACGCCACCTGGGACCTACCTGGCAGTATGTACCACCTGTTCGCTCTCCCTCTCTCTCTTCTATCGGTCTTTTCGGTTTATTGTCTCTCTTTGTCTATCTCATGCTCTGCTCTCTTGACTCGAGATGTCTATAGCTCCTCTCAGTAGCTATACTTCTATCTCTATGTGATATACGAGATCCTTATATATAGCTAGCTAGTCTAGATATCGATGATATAGATATCTAGATCGATTCACAATAATTCTCATCTCTCTCATCTCTCTCTCTCTCATCTTCTCTCTCGCTCTCTCTGCTCTCTCTCCCTTCCTCTCTGCTCATCTCTCTCTCTCATCTCGCTCTCTTCTTCCTCTCATTCTCTCTCTTCCTATCCTTCTCTCTCTCTCTTCCCTCCTTATCTCCATCTCGTGTTGGCCCATGTGGCCCCTCCCATCCCAGTGTCCACACACTGTCCCCCCCCTGTCCCCAAAGACAGGCTTGTGTCTCCCCCGAGGGTCGAGGTCATTCAGTCACACATTCAGTCACACATTCAGTCACACCCCCCTGCCACAAGTCACACTCTACCACTAGATTATTCCATACATGCAGCCATGGTAACGCCAAACACACTTTTTTGCTTCCTTGCTCTAAAAGTGTCTCCTGACATCAGTGTAAGTGTTGTACGGTGATGTTTAGTGTCTCAGTAAGCGCTGGGTGTTGTGTATGGTAGGTACAGCGATGCTAGTTTCTTACTTTTGACTTCCTTTTCTTAACTTAATTTTCTCTCTATGTCCTTGTGCTTCATGTGTGTTCAAACCACTGACTGTTTGCTGCCGATCAGAAACGTGTGTATGGACCCCCTGGAAACAGATACAACCTACATTACATTTAGTCATTTAGCAGACGCTCTTATCCAGAGCGACTTACAGTAAGTACAGGACATTCCCCTGAGGCAAGTAGGGTGAAGTGCCTTGCCCAGGACACAACGTCAGTGCACGGCCGTGAGTCAAACGGCAACCTTCTGATTACTAGCCTGATTCCCTAACATTCCCTACATTCCTCTACGATCTAGTTAGGATCCCACGCTTACCATCACCAAGCACACAGCATAGTCAGTTATAACAGACTCCAGATCAGTAATGATCTGGTCCAGAGAGCCTGGATCACTTACCATCACCAAGCACACAGCATAGTCAGTATAAACAGACTCAGATCAGTATGATCTGGTCCAGAGATCCTGGATCAATTACCATCACCAAGCACACAGCATAGTCAGTATATAACAGACTCCAGATCAGTAATGATCTGTGGTCCAGAGATCCTGGCCGTCTGTTCCAGGGGTCGTCAGCTAGATGTCATCTCCTCTGTGGCCACCAGATGGGGTGAGAACTTAGCTGGCGTTCCAGACACGTCGACTGTCCAGGCAGCGACAGTCAGTCACTTAAGATAAGGTGGGTGTGGACACTGTGGCCTCGAAACACCACTGATGTGGGGTTGGGTCGGGTGTGTGTAGGTGTGTGTGTGTCAGAGTGTGTGTGTAGGTGTTTCGGGTTGGGTGTCAGAGGTGTGTGTGTGCAGGGTGTGTGTAGGTGTGTGTGTCAGGGTGTGTGGGTGTGGTCAGGGTGTGTGTAGGTGTGTGTGTGTGTGTGTGTCAGGTGTGTGTATGTGTGTGTGTCAGTGTGTGTGTGTGTCGGAGGTGTGTGTAGGTGTGTTGTGTTGTGTGTTCAGGTGTTGTGTAGGTGTGTGTGTCAGGTTGTGTGTGTGTGTTGTTGTGTGTGGTCAGGTTGTGTGTAGTTGTTGTGTGTGGTCAGGGTGTGTGTAGGTGTGTGTGTCAGGGTGTGTGGTGTGTGTGGGTGTGTGTGTGTTGGGGGGAGTGGTGTAATGAAGCGACTGACAACCTGTTGGTTTTCACCACTTGTCAGTGGAACCGTCTCAAACTTATTATGGGATGCGCGTTTCACACTTCCCTCCAGGAGAAGTCACTTCCTGTGACGGTGTGCATGTTTTACCACGGCGCACGTCAACACCCCGCCTGTTCTTAGATCCCCAGCAGTAACTTCTGCCAGTTGATGTTCTGAGGAACATGGTGATGTTTATATATAGCTCCACTCCAGACCTTTTAAGTGTCCGAATCGCAGAGTGTTTGTGGTGGAAATGCTGTTTTTTCCTTTCAGTCCCGCTGACAGGGAGAGGGTGAGCGTGGTGTGTGTGTGTGTGTGTGTGGTGTTGGTGGTGTGTGGGTGTGTTGTGTTGTGTGTCTCTGTGTGTCTGTGTGGTGTGTGGTTGTGTGTCTGTGTCTCTGTGTGCGTGTGTGTGTGGTGTTGTGTTGTGTCTGTGTCTCTGTGTGACGTGTGTGTGGTGTGTGTGTGTGTCTGTGTCTCTGTGTGTGTGTGTGTGGGTGTGTGTGTGTCTGTGTCTCTGTGTGTGTGGTGTGTGTGTGTGCGATGCTTCTGGGTCTGTTCCTCCGTGTTGCTGCCCTCCTCAGCAACACGACGACGCGTCAACACCGTCCCTCCCTCCTCCTCCTCCTCCTCCTCCTCCTCCTCCTCACCCTCTCTCTTCTCCCGTCCCGCCCAGCCCATCGCTGACATCAGCCCCATCCGCCGCTCGGCGTCCACGCTGACACAGCGCCCCCTGGAGGCCGGTCTGGGGGACTACGCCCTGCAGCGGCCCGCCCAGGACCAGGGCCAGGACAGGGCGCATCACCGCCATCACCACCACAGCTGCCAGCGACGCAGAGACAAGGACAGGAAGCAGAAGTCTCTGGATGGAGCGAGCGGAGCTCAGCCTGCCGCAGCACGGGGAGACACGAGTCCTGCCAACACCGCCCTGGGTGAGGGAGAGAGGGATGAGGGGACTTGGTTTAGAGGCGAAGGAGAGTGATTGATAGGTGGAGTGTACGGGAGGAGGAGAGAGCAGTAGGGATGTCGTGAGGGAGGGTTGGAGAGCGCGAGATCGGTGTCTGAGATAGCGGTCGAGAGGTTGTGAGCGATGGTGGGCGCTCTCTATCTCTCTCTTTTGTCTCGCTGCGCGTGTTTCTCTCGCTCTTTTCGCTCCTGATCTCGTCTGTCTCTCGCTCGTGTTTCTCTCGTTTTTCTGGTCGCCTCTCTCCTTGTCCTTTCTAGCTCTGTTTTCTCTCACTCGTCCCCTCGGCGCCCTCTCTGGGCCTGCTCTTGTTCGCTCGCGCGCGCCGTGTGTTTCTGCGCGCGCCCCGCGTCTCGCTTTGGTGTGCGCGCGTCTGCCTCCCGCGTGGCTTGTCGCTGCTCTCGCTCTCTCGTGCGCGCGCGCGCGTCGCCCCTGCTCGCGCGGGTGGGGTTGTCGGTCTGCGCGCTCTGTGGCCTAGGTGGGCCGGTCTTGTCTTTGTGCGCGCTCTTGTTCCAATTGCTGGATGCTTAGTGTGCAAATTCCTTAGATATTCACGGGTCTGTTGCTGCGTTATGTAGGAAAACTGGTCTCTGATTCCCATCCCGCTGGGCTTCAGTCACGAGCGTGCGTGTCCAGCTTCCCCTCAGATCGAGACGAGCGGAGACTTTCGCCAGGGTCCTCGAGACAAGCTCCTCTGTGGGATTAGACTTTCTGATCGTGTTTGGTCTCGCCTCTTTGTGTTCCGTCGTGGAGAGTGACGGTTATGAAATCTGATTTATTCTGCCCCAAAACAGCTCTTTTGGAGCCGTGTTGCTGCTCCAGCTGCCCCGCTCGCTTGCCATGTGTGAGGCGTGGTTCATGTTTCTTAACACGCCGTGACTGGAATGCGCCTACGCACTGAGACGCAGCTCTACAGCTGAGCACTCCTCTCTGCAGAGACGCTTCCAGACTAGCAGCTCCTCTCTTCGCTCCCAGGCTGCCTCAGACATGAACAGTGGCGTTTCAATCAACAGCAACTGTTTCTACTATCGTCGTATGGAGGTTTTGCACACTAGATAGTCTAAAGTCCACGTTCATCACACAGACCCACTCAGGCTTTACACCCACACACACAGACATGCTGACACACACACACATGTACACGACACACACACAGCCCAGATGTGTTTGCGCTGTATGAGGTCATGTCTCTCTCGTGTGACCCCCACATGCTTCAGTCTTAGCACCTGGTCCAGAGGCTCTGACTGCAGCCTGGGAGGGAGGGAGGAGGGAGGGAGGGAGGAGGGAGGGAAAAGAGAGAGAGGATGGATATAGGGATTGAGTGAGGAGATGAGTGAGGGAGTGTCTTATGTATGTAGTTATTGAGTTATGTTATTGATTGATTTATGTCTTGCTCTAGTTATTTATTTATTGAGTTATTTATTTACTTGCTTGATAGCATGTCGCTCTTCTCGATATCTCCGCGTTTTAGTTACTTTCTTCTTTCTCTCTCCGTTCTTTGCTCTCTACGTCTCTATCGTCGATACGAGCTTATCGAGATCGGGCTTGATTTCTTTCGTTCTGGAGAGAGGCCTCGGGAGAGCGGGATAGAGGGAGAGCTAGAGTGCTAGAGGAGAGGCGCTTGATGTCTCTCTTGCTTTCTTTCTCTCGGTACTCCCTGTCGGGCTTAGCCTATGTCTCTGCTTTCTTTCTTCATCGTGTATTTGCTTTGCTCTGTCTCTCTTTCCTTTCCTTCCTCTTTCTTTCGCTCTTCTCTCTCTCTCTCTCTCCTCTCTCTCTCGCGCTCGCTTCTTTCTTTCCTTTCTTCCGTTCTTCTCTTTCTTTTCTTGCATTTTTCGCTTTCTCTCTTGCTCTCTCTATTTCTCTCTTTCTCTCTCTCTTTCTTTCTTCTTTCTTCGTGTGCTTCGATCTTCTTCCTTTATTTCTTTCTTTCTCTCGTGCCTTCTATCTTTCGTTCTTCTTGCTGTCTGGCGTTCGTTCTCTCTTTACTCTCTTTCTTCTCCTCTTCCTTGCGTTCCTTTCGTTCTTTCTTTTTGCCACCCCCCCCCACTCTCTTTCTTTCTCTCTTTCTCTCTGCTCTCTCTCGCTCTCTCTTTCTCTCTTTATGTCTTTCTTCTTTCTTATCTGTCTTTATGTCTTTCTTTCTTTCTTCTTTCTTTCTTTCTTCTTGCTTTCTTTCGTTCTTTCTTTCTTTCTTCCACTCTTTTTTCTTATCTTTCTTTCTTCTATTCATCTCTCGTCTCTCTCTCTCTTTCTTTCTTCTCTCTTTCTTTGCCTCTCTTTGTCTCTCTCTTTCTCTCTTTCTCTCTCCTCTCCTCTCGTCCTCTCTAGAGGGAGAGAGGCAGAGAGGGAGGGAGGGAGGGAGGGGAAGCG
>CAEFZP010003810.1:0-15330 GCA_903064625.1 Mallotus villosus
TGCCGGGCTCCCGCTCGTCCCCCTCCTCGCCCCCCACCCCCACTCCTTTCCCCCGGGCTACTATTTGAAGGGTAAAGAGGTTCTGGTTTGTGTGTGTGTTGTGCGAGCGTGTTTGTGTTTATCTGTGTTGGTGTGAACGGGGTGTGCAGGTGGGTGTGGACGAGGGGCTCTGTTCAACACTCTGGTTTTTCCCTTCCCCCCAGGTTAATATGAGCGTCTGGGGATCTTTCGAGCCTTCCTTAAACTCATTAGATCAACCCTCTGGCGAAACAGTACAATCGCGAGAGATGAGAGATGAAGGCCTGGAAGAATGAAGGGGGACAGAGAGGGCTGAAGATTAGGAATACGAGAGGGTCTGAGAGATGAGTTTACGAGATAGGGCCTGATATTCTGAGGATGAGAGGCTGAGTGAGGGTGCCGATATCTTATCATGCCCGCCTGAGAGATGAGGCTGAGAGATGAGTGGGGTCATAGAGAAGGCTGAGAGATGATAGCTGAGAGTGAGAGGCTGAGAGAGGAGGGGGACAGAGAGTCTGAGAGATGTCCGTTGGGAATGAGCTTGAGATAGGAGAGGGGACATTGGGCCTTGGAGAGATGCAGGAGGAGGCATTCTATGATTCGTCTTACGTGTTCGACAGGATGATTATGGAGGTGATGCGAAAAGTGTAGTTTTTGTCACTCATGTGATTAGTCCCAGAGGTCTGAGACTTATGAAGGTACTTCTTCTCGGGTATGTCAGAGATGTTCTAAGAGTATGATAGACAAGGCTTGGGGACAGAGAGGTTTGTCTCCCAAGCTGCTCTTGTGAGCTTTTTGAGGGGACTCGGATGATGCCTCTATGAGCTTGAGTAGTATTGGGAGAGCTTAGTGGAGGTAAGTGTAGGGACGAGCTCAGATCGCTTATAATATGAGGGTGTCGGTGACAGAGAGGAACGCAGTGCTGGGCTTTTCTGGTCGTTTCTGAAAGAAGATGAGAGATATGGGACCTAAGTGCTGAGAGCGAACTATTATGCGGTCCAGAGCGAATTGCTATAGAGCGTTAGCGATGAGAGTTGTGCTTCGACGATTATTGACCTCCGTCGTACAGACCAGAGTTCTGAGATAATTATTGCCCATGCGTTGAGGATGAGATAGGGTGGCATAAGAAGTCTATAGATGATGGGGGACAGATAGGCTTATATGCTTAGAGATTAGATGTCTTTAGCGATTTATGTGTACGTGAGGGGCTCGATTCAGTCTTAGAATTGAGCCAGTCTGCGTCGCTGCTTTGGTTCGCCTCCGCTAAAATGCTGCTGAGCGATGCTGGTTGACATCGCCAGATGTCTGCAGCTCTGATTCGTTTGACAGAGGAGTTCTTATAGGATATGAAGTTGGTACGAGCGGCTGATGAGATGAGGAGGAATAGAGCTGAGAGGCTTAGGAGCTATGCATTGCTGAGAGATGACAGGGGGCCAGAGGTAGCCTGAGAATATGAGGGGTCATATTCCGACAGAGATGCTGCATATATTATGTTTCCATGAATAGCTGTTCTTAGGCTCTTGTAATAGTATATTTGTTCCAGATATAAATTGCTTGGCTCGGTGAGGACGTCTTGAGCCTCTTACTTTCTGCCTCTCTTCAGTTGTACCGATCTTCTTCGCTCTTCTTTTTCCCTCTATTCTTGCTGTCATATTAGGGTTCCCTCTCTTCTTTCTGCTATTCGTGCTGCCCTCAGCTGGCTTCTCTCTTCTGGTTTCCCTTTCTTTTCGGCTGCCTGCCCGCTTCTTTTCCTGCGCTCCTGCTTGGAGGGGACCAGAGAGCTAGGAGGCTGAGATGAGAGGCTGGGAGATGAGGGGACAGCAGCTTATCAATAACACATCGCCGGGAGCTGGGGAGCAGCGTGAGAAAACACACACACGTGTACGCACACACACGCTTGCAGACACATACAACACACACACACACACACACGTGTACGCACACACACGCTCGCAGACACAAACACACACACAGACATGACTAGGCATAGGCATGTTGGCACGCACAGATGAGCAATGAAGCATTTACACACACACACACGTGTGCACACACAAGCATGCACACACACGCTCGCAGACAGATACAAACAAACACACACACACACACACGTATTCGTACACAGAGCCAGATACACACAGCTCCTCAGGCTGTAACCGTCCTCATCCTGATATCGGAGACATGGCACTCCTCCTTATCTATGAATAAGCCTGTGTGTGTGTGTGTGTGTGTGTGTGTGTGTGTGTATGTTCATGTGTGCATGTGTGGTGCATGTGGGGCCCATCCTTCTATTCAATTATCTAGCCATCCCTTCATCCCTTCTCACTCTGACCCTCTAAAGCTGATGGACACATGCATACTGGATCAGGTTTGCTGCCTCTCCCTCTCCTCCCAGCTTTCATCCCTCCCTCTCTCTCTCCCTCCATCGATCACTCAACTTTCTCCCAGTGGATCATTTTGAAGTACTTACATTTCGGACCATTGTTGCCTCTCCCTCCCTCACTCCCTCCTTCCATCATTTTCTCCCACAGAGAGTGTTCAGGTATTTATGTGACAGGCTATCTCCGAATCTCTGCCATCCATCCCTCCATCCCTTCATCCCCCCATCCTTCACCAAGCGTGTTCAGTCTGCCTGACACAGAGACAGATGGCACTCAGGGACAGCTAGACCAAAGACAACAGGAGGATGGAGAGAAGAGGGAGGGTGAAGAGTGGGGGGGGGGAGAAAAGGAGGTATGGGATGACAGGAGTAAGGAGAGAGGAGGGAAGAGAGAGGAGATGTGAGAGGAGAGAATCACGGGGAGGGAGCAGAGGAAGAGAGAAGAGATCAGAGAGGAGAAGGGGAGAGCAGTGAGGACATAAGATAGCGGGAGGAGGGATGAAAGTGAGTGAGAGAGGAGAAAGGTGAGAGTCATGAGGAGAGAGGAGAGAGGGGAGGAGAGGAGAGTAGTGAAGAGAGAGAAGTAAGGAGACTGGAGAGGAGAGAGGATGGAGGGATGAGGGAGAAGAGAGACAAGAAGGAGTAAAGAGATATGGATTTTGACAGCTTCCCTGAGTCCTCTCCTCTCTGAGAGGAAACCAGCTGCTTTACCACACAAACCCAGATGAATTATTGACAAGGAGACGATATGGAACCACTTCATAGTGAATAACAGATAACAGATCGTGCTTGTCCTCCTGTCACACTTTCCAATATGCTCTCTTTCATTCTTTTTAAATCTCCATCTCTACCTCTGTGGTTTATAATGTACTTTCACTTGAGCACACACACACATACCACACACACACAAACTGCAAAAGTAGCAAACCCTGTATCCAATTCCCTGCTACTTCGAATTCGACAGATTCATCGAACTTAATAAAAAACGACACTGATGAACTGACCGAGAACTACGCAGCATGGCGACAGACGACGATTGGCTGGAAGGATTGAGAGACAAGCAGTTTTATTAAGACAGGGAAAGAGAAGGGGAACAGACAATGGCTGTTCACATCCCCTCTGAATGGGTGTGTGGAACCAGCCTGGGAGAGGCACACTGACGGACGCTTTGTCTCAACACCCATTTCATCATCACCACTCTGGTGTTCATTGTTACATCACCACTCTGGTGTTCATTGTGATGCTGACGGAGGAACAATGCTTATCATGTTCTTCATGGGAAAAGTTCCATTCCCAAGTTGGATGTTTCAGGAACAACTAATCATTTCAAGACATGTTTTACACAAGGTCGCGGGGGGAGAGATTCTCTCCACGCACACGCACACGCACACGCACACGCACACACCTCTGTAAATTCCAAAGACAGTATTTAGTGCTGAGCAAATCAGCTTGGCACAGAGCGTAGAGTGTGGTAGGTACTCTCAGAGTGCACACTGCCTGAACACGGACCCTGTGCCAAACAGCCTGAGTGGTCTGCACAGGAGGACGGATTCATCACCCCTGACAGCGCAGAGGGAGGAATGATAGAGACAAGCAAACACAAGTGACGGGTATAAATCTCCACGGGGACGGAGAGGCGAGGTGCCAGGGAGGGGCTAGCCCGACTGGCAGCAGTTCTGTTATGATTTGTGTCTCCGTGACAACCATTCACGCAGTTCCACGCAGAGATTCTTTACAAAATGGACGCCTAGTCCACAGATGGGGAGGAAGAGGCCGAGGCAGGAGAGAGGCCCAGGCATGTCAGGGAGACACTAAACAAGCGCACACACACTGTCACGAATGCTGACTGGTATATTTCGATGCATGGGAGACGATTCTGTCTGTCTCCACTAGAATGGTGTGGCTGTCAGTTCTAGTCCTGGGTTTATAAGTACTAGGACAACGAGCTGATTGGAGAAAGAGAGTTTAACAAATACCTTATCATAGAATTTACCGGTTTAGACACACAGACGTACTAGCAAAGACTCTCCGAGCCATCAAAGTGAGACGACGGAATGTTCTAGGCATGGAAAACAAAGATAACATGCACCCAACAGGTGTTCATTAATCAGGTGGATACCACAACACAGACCCGTGACTATCGTCAGAGCACGGGTTAGGTTACAGTAGGAATGCCTAAATACGAATGAAAAGTAAGACAGAATACATGTACAGATAAAAGGCCATCGCTGATCTATTGCTTGTGATGAAAAGATCATAATAAATCTCTGATTGCTCTCAAACATGATTCAGCTGTTTAGGACAGGCATGGAAAAACACGCAAACTCAAATGCCAATCTGACTGCTGACAGACAAGCGGAAGTCAGAAACAGGCCCACCCTCTCTTCCTCCTCTAACCCTCTCCCCCTCTCTTCCTCCTCTAACCCTCTCCTCCCCCTCTCTTCCTCCTCTAACCCTCTTCCCCCTCGTCTTCCCTCCTCTAACCCTCTCCCCCTCTCTTCCTCCTCTAAACCCCTCTCCCCCTCTCTTCCTCCTCTAACCCTCTCCCCCTCTCTTCCTCCGCTAACCCTCTCCCCCTCTCTTCCTCCTCTAACACCCTCTCCCCCTCTCTTCCTCCTCTAACCCTCTCCCCCTCTCTCCTCTCTCCCCTCTAACCCTCTCCCCCTCTCTTCCTTCTCTGCAATTCCGAGGATTACGAGAGGAAAGTCCATCAATAATTCTTGTTTTGAAAGAGCCAGCAAACTCATTAAATATTAACTCAGCATCCTTGGCCTTCCTGGATGCATATGATTAGCATTCGCATATTAATTTAAGACCAACAGTCGGACGTTAAGAAGTACACGTACATTAGAAACAATGGGAAAGAGAAAAAAAAATAACGGAAAAAAAACGAACTTTAACAATTCTTCTTCTTGCGTTTGTTACTTTTTAATTACCTGTGCTATCCTGCTGAGGCAGCAGGGGAGTGCGGAAGCAGATAAGAGGAGCTGACGGAGCTTCTCCACCACGTCAGGGGGACCTGAGCTTGTCAACGGAGACAAGCAACTACCTCCAATTAGCGAGTCTGGGGTTTGAACAGGTTGTGTCGTACAGAGCGCTCTCCAAACGTACTTCCGGAAAGCCGTCTCCCTCGTTTGCTCAGGAGCTGGCCATTTGCACTCCGGATTCCCCTTTAATCCCAAACGTTTTATTTTTGAATTGGAATGTGCCTTTATCAGATCCTAGGTGCCTTTAGCAAATCCCAAACCTAGATTCCAGACCTCACTACTAGGCCCTTGATCCCAGATCTAGATACCCGGCCCAGATTCCAGACCTCACTACTAGCCTTGATCCCAGATCTAGATACCCGGCCCAGATTCCAGACCTCACTACTAGGCCTTGATCCCAGATCTAGATACCAGGCCCAGATCCCAGACCTCACTACTAGGCCTTGATCCCAGATCTAGATACCAGGCCCAGATCCGATCCGGGTTCGTTACACAGAACCTTTTTTTTTATTAAATATTTATGTATTAGCTATGTTGGATGCTGTCCTCCTCCTACTCTTTCTTCAATGCCTAACACATATATCTCTTTCTCTTCCTAGCCCTGTATTTATGCGTGGGCAGCACTGGTTGAAGCCTGAAAATATTGTTAACAATTTCGGCATATATGCAGGTAACGCTAGTGCTAAATAACTATTTAGCTGGTCGACTCCATGACGCCGGGTAAGTAGGGCTCGTGAGACAGCTCACCAAAAGAACGATGGGGAAGCCACTTGTCTAGCAGCTTAAGACATGTTCGTAGGTACCTAGCGAAAAGTAACCTCAACTTTCCTAGACTTAGCTACGGTACTAATGCTGAAGGGTCGCTGATATCGCATAGCGTCGTTGCTAATGTGTGATGCCGTTGTGACTGTGTATGTGAGAGACGCGCGAGTGACAGAGAGACGGAGGGAGAGCAGGGAAAGGAAATGCTTCTGAACGAATACGCTGCGTTTTTTTTAGATAGCGTTAAAAAAAATATATAACGAAACGCAACCTGTGGCGGCCGGTGTTGATTCTGTGGCGCATGTCTGTGTGGGAAACACTCAACTACCAGGCCCAGATCGTAGACCAAACTAACAGGCCCAGATCCCAGATCTGGAGGAATGTATACCTGCAGCTGTGACGTCAGCTTGTTTGATATTCCAGCCTGTTCCCAGTCCCCAGGCGGCCCTCTCCCTGCCTCAGCGCCTGCACAGAGGACATGTTTACCAGTCTGATCTGGTTATCAATAAGTCAGCTCCTCCCACTGTGTCTGGTAGAGCTTGTCAAGTTCCTACTGACACCAAGCACCACTGCTGTGAATTATGGAAAAGCGTTGATGGGTGAAATATGAACATCAATCTTGTTCTCCTCCTGTCTGTAGAATAAATTACTTTTTAGAAGTTGGGCCGTGCCATGTTTGAAGGCATGTACTTTAGTTCAGGCTGTGTGCTTGGTTCTGTCTCCATGGTGACTGACTCTAGTTTCAGTTTCACTCTCTCTCTCTCGCCCTCTCTCTCTCTCGCCCTCTCTCTCTCTCTCTCTCTCTCTCGTCTCCTCTCTCCTCTCTCTCTCTCTCTCTCTCACCTCCCTTTCTCTCATCGCTTTTTTACTTTCTCTCCCTCTATTTCTTACTCTCTCTCTTCCCTCTCTTTCTGCCTCTTACTCTCTCTCTATCCCTCTTCTCTCTCTCACCTCTCTTTCTGCCTCTTTCTGACTCTTTCTGACTCTTACTCTCTATCTCTCTTTCTCTCTTACTCTCTTTCTGCTCTCTTTCTGCCTCTTACTCTCTCTCTATCCTCTCTTTCTCTCTTACTCTCTCTTTCCCTCTCTTTCTGCCTCTTTCTGCCTCTTACTCTCTCTCTATCCCTCTTTCTATCTTACTCTCTCTTTCCCTCTCTTTCCCTCTCTTTCTGCCTCTTACTCTCTCTCTCTATCCCTCTTTCTCTCTTACTCTCTCTTTCCCTCTCTTTCTGCCTCTTTCTGCCTCTTACTCTCTCTCTATCCCTCTTTCTCTCTTACTCTCTCTTTCTTCACTCTTCTTCCCAAGGCCAGATCAGGTCTGTGCTCAGTGTGGGAACGAGCTGCCACACATACCAGTTGGCTCATGCCAGGAAGAAGAGGAGAAAGAAAACTGAGACGTAGAAAACAAAGTGTGAGAGAGAGAGAGAGCGTGGAAGGGAGAAAAGTTCAAACTAATCATTACTGTAAATGAAATGTGTCCAGTGTGGAGGTATCGAGTTTGGTGCTGGTAGGTATTAAACACACACACACACACACACCAGTCAAAAGGTTCTGATCCACCAGTCATCAGGTTTATATGAATATATTTTTATTATTATTACAACAAAAAATGTTGATCAAACATGCCTGGGCGGGCCAATGAGGAATGTGGGCGGCAAACCTGAAGCATACATCGTGAAAACCCAAAAATAAGTGCCAAAGGGAAGAATCATAAGAGCATGAAGTTAAACAAGTTACAACTAAACAACATGGACCTCAAAAGTGCAAGAGTGTACCTGTGAAAAAAGCAAGCAACAGTAAACTACTTCACAGCGAGTACAATAATTTTAAATCAGTTACAGCTAACCAACAAGAGCAGCAAGTCTCTAAATATTAACACCATAACAACCCTTCACCAACACTCTGCTAAGAAGCAACACCACAGAGATTTTTTGTTCCAATCCAAGAAGTGTATATCGACCGATTCTACGCCAAAGAGTACACAACTATACTCTGCTCATCGCTACTCTGGATTTCTAACACTTTGGAATGTGCAGAGTAGTACTTGGCCGTTCCCCCTGAGCTGCTGGAGGTGTTTTCTGCTGAAGCAGCATAGAAGACCTCCACCCAGCACCAGCAGCACCCCTCCAGCCCAGCCAATGAAGATGCAGGCGCCCAGCTCCTTCTTCAGAGGCACCATGGGGTTGTAGAAGTCCCGGATCACAATGTGAGCAGACCAGCTGACGGGGATGATGAGCAGGATGCCCGCCAGCAGCAGACCGATCCCAGACACCAGGCTGATCTTAGGCTTGGCGCTCTCGTTCTGCACACACGTAGTGAACTCGGCTCCGGCGCACAGAAGGAGCAGGCAGAGGCAAGTGATCATGCAGCTGATGATGATCAGAGCACGGGCAGCCTGGAGGTCAGAGGACAGGACTAGGAGGGAGTCGTATTTCTTACACTGCTGCTGGCCTGTACTCTGCACCACGCAGGTCATCCACAGGCCGTCCTCAGTGGTCTGTGGAGAAAGAGTTGCGTCAAAAGCATATTCCAAGCCTTTGCATTTGCCAACACGACTGTACAACGGTCGATATTTAGTTAACTGTTTGTTACCCCCACCCCCGGTCAGTTACGATGTTGGATCCAACGAATGGCGACACTTTCCATCTTGGAACAGCACAGCAGACAATGGTGCCAACAAGACCCAGGATCCCAAGGGCCACACATACAATCTGCACTCCAGCAGATCCCATTCTGGAGTGGGTGGAAAAGGTGGGTAACACAAGAGTAATTAGCATTTATTGTGAAAATGTAGTTATGAAAAAAAAGTGAAGCATAATTATTGTACACGATAAAACACAGCAGTACGACCACACAAACCTATAGTTTCAGGTCTCAGCTCTATAGTCCTAACTCTCTGATGCGATGCCTACGGAGCCCTTGAGACGGAGATGCAATCCGGAGTCAGATGGCTGAGCGGTGAGGGAGTCGGGCTATAAATCAGAAGGTTGTTGGTTCGATTCCCCGACCGTGCCAAAGTGATGTTGTGTCCTTGGGCAAGGCACTTCACCCTACTTGCCTCGGGGAGAATGTCCTGTACTGATGAAAGAGCGTCTGCTAAATGACAAAAATGTAAAATCGAAATCCTTACAGAGCTCCCGCGGCTGATGTGTCTTGAGGAAACAAACTATCAGACACAAGAATACAGGAAGGAAAGATAATACAGAAAGGATGAAAAAGGAGAAGAGCCTTTTTCACATGCTAGTTCACGGCTACATGTGGTAGCCAGCACAAGCCCATTGGGCCACGTCCGATAAGACGGCCTTAAAAGACCTTAGTTCCCCAAACATACATTTGCTGGAACTAATTATGGATCAAGTGTGTGCGTGTGTCTGTGTGGTGCACAAAACCCTTGGAGAGAGGGATGCAGAGGCCTACCTGATTTGGGTGATGATTCAGAGTGTAGCGAGAGAACTTGGTTACCAGAAGGAGGAACAGCCTCTGTGCTGGAGCTGCAGGGCTGTAGATCTCTATATGATGGAGGAAGTGAGCGTTTCAGTGGTTGTTTCGCTGCAATATTTTTGACCAGTTTTGACAGGATGTGGCCTCTATACAGTTAGAAGTCACTCGCCGAAACCCTGTTCAACAACCATCAGCAGTTGTTCTTGTGACTTACACAAACAGATTCTCACATTTCTTCCCTTTTCACAGATCACCATTTGTTCTTTAGTAGTTACAGCAGTACCGGTAGTTACTAGCTCAGCTAAGTTACTTACCTGTCCGGGGGTCAGGTCTGAAGCTAGGAGCAAAACCGATCACAGCCGGCTTCTCCAGGTGAGCGACATGGTACATGATGTCTTCTAGGATGGGCTCTTCTGTAGCTGATGTCCTGTTTTCCGAAGCATTCAGGCTCCATTGCCTAAACTATCCTTGGTATCCCGGATGTTGCAATCAGACATTTTTCGGGTCAAATATTTTCGGTTCGAAGTTTTTGGATCTGAATTTGACCATTCGAATTTGTGCGGCCTGAATTTCTGGATATGAATGAGGATACATAATTTACTTACATACATCCTTCATTTTAACTGATGAAAATCACGTAATGATGTACAATCAACATCTCGTTCGATTATTTAAAATAATACAATAACATACAATTAACAATGGTTGTTCATTAAAACGAGGCAAATAATGTACAATTAACACGACCCACTCACACACCTGTGGTGATGTCCTGTGCTTCTGTGGTTTGAGGAACATGTTCTAGTTCATTTGGGGGTGTGGGAGGGAGGAACATGTTCTGGTTCATTTGCGGGTGTGGAGGAGATTGTCAAAGAACATTAACCCCTCGTTGACACCAGTGAGAGGCTGGGAGATGCTTCCTCTGGGATGACAGGAGGACCCAACATCTCATCCAGCTATTCTAGTCTGGCTTAATGCATGCACACACCACACACACACTAGTCACATACACACACACACACACACCCAGGCATGCCTAGTCCCACACACATACAGGACCGTACACACACTCACGCACACACACACTCACACACACACCTAGTCACATACACACAGGTGTGTACAACACACACACACACACCCAAGCATGCCTAGTCCCACACACATACAGGCCTGTGCACCACACACTCACACACACTCACACACTTGTACATGCAAACACGAGTCAGAGGACAATAGTGGGAGGAAGCTATTCTGATATTTATATTCGTTTAGTGGACACTTTCATCAAGGCCACTTATACATTATGGTGAGGTGACGAGTGACACATTCAAGGCTGTCACACCCCCAGAAGGCTGGTTCTCCGAGAGTATAGTTGCTGACAAGGCGTACCCTGCGTTAGCATACTGTCATCAACAATAGCGTACACCGCTGGACAAGCGATGACCTCAGTCTTATCGGGAGCTGCTGTGTTTCAGCGGAGAAATGCTCGAATCTAGCAGTTTCTGTAGATCCATGCTTTCGACTGGAAGGTTTTTGAGAGACGGGTTGTTGAGAGGCGTGTTTTAGGCCGATGTTTGGGAGACTGGTTGAAAGGTCAGAGGTCAAAGACAAAAGGGCACCAGGTGTGTCTCATGTCATCTTGTGTCTCCAGGCGCCGAGGAACCCTGCCCATCTTACCTTACTTTCTTCCTATCGACTTTGTTACTTTGCTCCTCTCTGAAGCTGTGTTTTCTTTCAGATAAACAATAGTATTATTTCACATTCGCCTTCCAGCTTTATTTTCTTGGTCAATTTCATCTCCTCTGTGCTGTATCGATCTGGTTCGCTTTTTTTTTAGAGGACAGTGAAAGACTCAAATAACAGACTTCTCCTTTTGGAAATATGTTGTGTGTGGTCCTGAGGACCAGCTACCCACCCACCCCCCCTCTGAGGACCCAGCTACCCACCCACCCCCCCTCTGAGGACCAGCTACCCACCCTACCCCCCTCTGAGGACCAGCTACCCCACCCACCCCCTCTGAGGACCAGCTACCCACCCACCCCCCTCTGAGGACCAGCTACCCACCCACCCCCCCTCTGAGGACCAGCTACCCACCCACCCCCCTCTGAGGACCAGCTACCCACCCACCCCCCTCTGAGGACCAGCTACCCACCCACCCCCCTCTGGCTGATCACCCTGGGTTTAGTTTCTTGTTTTCGGATTGTTTTGCATCCATCCATTACTTCTGTTGTCCTGCTGGTCTGGCAGTCACATGGTTTCAGCCTTTTAGAGAGATCGATAAGAGAGGGAGAGAGCCACAGATTCCATCACAATGACAGTCTTTGATGTGGACCGGAGAGAGGGAGAGAGAGGGAGAGGGAGAGAGAGGAGGGAGACAGATGATAGGGAGAGAGAGGTAGTAGAGGAGAGAGAGAGAGAGCCGAGAGCAGCGAGATGAGAGGGAGATCTCTCTCGCTCTCTCTTTCTCTCTCTATTTCTCTCTTTCTCTCTCTCTCTCTTCTCTCTCTCTTTCTCTCTCTTTCTCTCCTTTCTCTCTCTTTCTCTCTCTCGTTCTACTCTCCTTTCTCCTCTCTCTTCTTTCTTTCTCTCTCCTCTGCCCTGCTGACCCGACTCGTGCTAGACTGGTAGGACAAATTACCTCCTTATTTTACACAACTGTCAGAGAGCCAACTCTCTCTCCTCAGAGAGCAGTGTTGGTTTTGGAGAACAGGACAGTCATAGAGGATGATGAAGAACCACTGAATAAAAGATCTTGCTTTTGCTCTAGACCACCTCTCGCTGTTTCCTGCGGCTGGTGCGACGGATCGGGGAGAACGTCTCCCTAAGATCACGAAGAGGTCCGCGGAGGAATGGAACACAAACTCACAAAGTCGGGAGCAGAGCGAGCAGATCGAAAGCACGGCAGCAGCGGAATGCTGCGGGGTTCTAGAACGCCTGAGCGGTTCCTCACCTGTCTGGCTTCAGGCCCGCCTCTGACTCATCAGTATTCATGGGCGGCGCTCGGCCTGACAGAACCCATTGGCCGTCAGTCCTTAGCTGCGGCCCCCTGATTGGCCGTCAGTCCTGCGCCGTGCCCCCTGATTGGCTGTCAGTCCTGCCCTGCACCTCCTGATCTAAATGACTTTCTCTCTGTTGTGGGCTGAGTTCCAGACCTCAGGGGTAGCACACTACCGTGGCATTCAGACGGAGTATTAATGCGACAGTATGCACAGTCACCCGTGGCGTCCATATTTTCTTCTGCCCTGCCACCCCAGTTCACACCCCCCCCACACACCACACACACACACCACACAACTAGCCACACACACACACAGCCGGCCTCCAAATTCCCAGCCCCGCCCATCTTCAAGATAGATCTCTCTATGATTGGACTGATTTGCTGTATCGCCTCGCTGCCATTGGACAGATTTATCCCACAAATATCTGTCATTCGTCAGATGTACCGATTCCCTCACTAATCATGTTCGCAATGGACATGACGCGTGCTACTGTTTCATTGGACAGATTGACTACCTGCCTTGCTGTCATTGGACAGATTCATTTTCCTCATTTTAAACTCGTCAATTCTGTTGTCAGGCGCAATGCTTCGTTTCCAGGGTCTTATATGGCCGCTCACAAATCAAAGAGTGTCTTTCTGAAACCCTGCAGCGCTGCAGCTGTAGTAGGGCTGGTTCCAACACCTCAAGGAAGTCTTCTCAGCAGTGCAGCTGTAGTAGGGCTGGTTCCATTTCCATTTATTGGTTCCTACACCTCCAGGAAGTCTTCCTTGGTCTAATAGCAGATCTGTTGTGTGACCTGGGGACAGCATGTACACTGGAATCTCAAAGCTCCTAACATCAAAGATGCTGCTCCTGCACCTCCTCCTCCTGCACCTCCTCCTCCTACACCTCCTCCTCCTCCACCTCCTCCTCCTGCACCTCCTCCTGCACCTCCTCCTCCTGCACCTCCTCCTGCACCTCTCCTCCTCCTCCTCCTCCTCCTGCACCTCCTGCACCTCCTTCTCCCACCTCCTCCTCCTGCACCTCCTGCACCTCCTCCTACCCCTCCTCCTCCTGCACCTCCTCCTGCACCTTCTCCTCCTCACCTCCTCCTCCTCCTCCTCCTCCTCCTCCTCCTGCACCTCCTGTCACCTCCTTCTCCACCTCCTCCTTCTGCACCTCCTGCACCTCCTCCTGCACCTCCTCCCTGCACCCTCCTCCTCCTGCACCTCCTCCTGCACCTCCTCCTCCTCCTCATCCTCCTCCTCCTCCTCCTCCACCTCCTCCTCCTGCACCTCCTCCTGCACCTCCTCCTCCTCCACCACCTCCTCCTGCACCTCCTCCTCCTGCACCTCCTCCTGCTGCGCCTCCTTCTGCAGAGGACCACCTTACTGTACCACACCATACACACACACGCACACAACTGACATACTTCAAACACACCCGCATGCTGTACACTTATTGTACATGTGCATGCTTACACCCAGTCAGCATACCCAAACGGCACGTTGCAACAACAGAATGTAAAATAAGTTGAACAGCATAAACATTTTGCATCCACTCCATGGCACCAACCCACGCACACACACACACACACACACGAGAGAGAGAGTGAGCCAAAGGATATGCTCCAGATGTCACGTACGGTGAAGAGTGTGCAGTGTGGAGCTGTGCAGTGTGGTGCTGTGCAGTGTGGAGCTGTGCAGTGTGGAGCTGTGCAGTGGGGTGCTGTGCAGTGTGGAGCTGTGCAGTGTGGAGCTGTGCAGTGTGGTGCTGTGCAGTGTGGAGCTGTGCAGTGTGGAGCTGTGCAGTGTGGTGCTGTGCAGTGTGGAGCTGTGCAGTGTGGAGCTGTGCAGTGTGAAGCTGTGCAGTGTGGAGCAGGGCAGTGTGGAGCTGTGCAGTGTGGAGCTGTGCAGTGTGGAGCTGTGCAGTGTGAGCTGTGCAGTGTGAGCTGTGCAGTGTGAAGCTGTGTAGTGTGGGAGCAGGGCAGTGTGGAGCTGTGCAGTGTGGAGCTGTGCAGTGTGGAGCTGTGCAGTGTGGGAGCTGTGCAGTGTGAGCTGTGCAGTGTGGAGCATGTGAGTGTGGAGCTGTGCAGTGTGTGAGCTGTGCAGTGTGGGAGCTGTGCAGTGTGGAGCTGTGCAGTGTGGAGCTGTGCAGTGTGGAGCTGTGCAGTGGGGCGGCGCAGTGTGGAGCTGTGCATGTGGCGTGCAGTGTGAGCTGTGCGTGTGGAGCTGTGCAGGGCAGAAGTGGGCTAGAGGACAGTCCTGCTCGCTCTCCGCAGCCTCTGAGGACAGAGCCTACATACTCCTCAGATAACCTGCATATCCAGCTCTCAATCTGCCACACGCTCGCCACCACCAAATAAATAATCCTTCATGTGAGTTTTGTTTGCGCGGGTGTACACAGCAGCACCACCTCCCCCCCCCACCCCGCACCCCCCCGCCCCCCCCCCCCCCCCCCCTCCCCCCCCCCCCCCCTGCCAAACTGGGCCAGGCCCACTCTCTTGGGGGAGAGGGGACAGCCAGGCACTGGAGCAGGACCATAAGAAGAGCTTGGAAAAAGAAAGAAGGGAAAAGGACTAGAGAGAGAGAGAAGTGGAGAGAGAGGGGTGTGTTCGACTATAGAGTGAGGGTGGACCTCGAGCGCTCTTTGGGCTGATATAGATAGTGATTGGGGGGTAGCGACTAGGCGGGGGGCAAGAAAAAGGAGCTAGATAAGCGACCCACATCTTCTCCATCTGTGTTTTTTCTCTCCTGTCTCCCTC
>CAEFZP010003812.1:0-12500 GCA_903064625.1 Mallotus villosus
TGAAATTGTATACTGTCACACAACAGTTAGTCAGCAAACAGGCTGGACACTGGGGAGGGGGGGCTAGGAGGCCAGGAAGGGCTGAGGCTGGGAGGAGTGAGAGAGAGAACTGAATTTGCCATGTTGGTTGTTATCGGATTATTTGTTAACATTAATAGTAACGTCCATAGTAATGGTATGAATACTGTGCTGTGGGTCCACCGTTGCTTACGTTTTGCTTTACTGTGGCAATATGATTATTCTTTTAAATGAATGCTAATAAAAGCGCAGTGAATTGAGATAGAGAAGAGAGGAGAGAGAGAGAGAGAGCGAGAGAGAGAGAGAGATAGAGAGAAGGAGAGAGATGATGGAGTGAGACCAAGAGATGGAGAAGTAGAGAAACGAGGCCATCAGGACACACACACACATTCCCACCACACACACACGTTCCCACACACATTCGCGTCACACACCGACACTCCCCCCACACACACACACACACACATTCCCACACACACACACATTCCCCCCACACCCACACACACACACACATTCCCACCAGCTCTAAAATAGATGGGTTCTGCTACAGGTGCTGGCAGCGTCGTCGACACTCACACAACGATGAGGATGACGATTGCATGCGATGTGGCAAGAGGGTTTTCAAGGTGGACAGCAGTGAGTGAACCAATCCTGTCACAGAAACCCAATATCAACCAATCCCGTCTCACAGAACCAATATCAACCAATCCGTCTCACAACCAATATCACCAATCCCGTCTCACAGAACCAATATCAACCAATCCCTCTCACAGAACAATATCACCAATCGTATCACCTAACCCATATCAAGCGAATCGTATCACCGAACCATATCGACCAATCCAGTCAGACAGAACCAATACCAACCATTCGCCTGGGGGGATCTCAGATCAGGTAAGACAGCCAGCTATGGGGTTTGTCACTCCTCCATCTCTAAGACACTCGACAGACATAAAGACACGAAAGATAAGAACTGAAGAAAGCAGCAACGAAAAGACATACACGAAACGACATAACGAAACGAAACGCAAAAGACCCTGGGGACAGGACGAAAGAAACGCAGACGAGAGCTAAAGAAACTCCCTTACTCCCCTCTCTCGTCCCTCGCTCTGTCTCTCTCCCTTTCCGCCCTCTCTCTCTCCTTCCATCTCTCTCTCCCCGCTCCCTCCCCCCCCTCCCTCCCCAGTCTACCCTGAGCAGTCTGTCCCAGAGGGAGTGCAGCGAATGAATGTTCCCATGATGGCCTGTAACCGAAGGGGCTCCGCTCTGTGATCTGCTATTCAGGTCTGATTTACATCCCCGCGGTGTCGGGGAGATCTCCACGGTAACTCAGCCCGCGTGACTGACAGCCTGCCAGAGTTGTCAACAGCTGGGGGATTGTAATCGTTGCTATGGTGATGGATGACACAGCGGTCAGGGATCTCTGGTGATGGAGAAGCATAAATATATACAACAGGACGTCTCTCTCTCTGTGTCTGTACGCGAGAGAGATCCTTACATTTTGTTTTGTCTGACACATTAGACACACAAGTGGTGGTGCTACACCGGGCCTGACGGAATGATTGGTCTGCCAGGTCGCCAGGGTGACAAGCTGATATCCAACTGCTAAGCATCCTGGGAATTGTAGTCTGACCCCAGGAAGTCCGAGTTTGGGATTTAATGAGCTTTCTTCCTCTTGGCTCTAACATACACACACACACACACAACACACACAGATACACACACACACAACACACCACACAGATACACACACACAGCACACACACAGATACACTACACACACCACACACACACAGATACACACCACACAGATACACACACACCACACACAGATACACACACACACACACACACACACAGATACACACACACCAGATACACACACATACACACAGATATACACACACAGATACACCACACACACAGATACACACACACATAAGGTCTGAAGTCATCCTGGCCACAAAGAAACACTGCCAAACAGTCAACAGGCAAAATATTCACAGTTAGCCATTCAAACAGCCAGCCAGGCAGCCAGCCAGGCCTGTGATTGGCCAGCCAGGCATGTGATTGGCAGCCAGGCACCAGCCAGGCAGCCAGGCATGTGATTGGCCAGCCAGGCATGTCATTGGCCAGCCAGTGAAAGCACCAGTCAGTCCTCTCCACAGGAAAGACGTCCTCTCTGAAAGGCCCCTCTTCAGAGTGCTCACCATCATTATGATCGAAGCTCAGGGGTGATTTGTATTCTGTCCTGACTGCAGGCTGAAACCCCTCCAGCAGTGGGAGACAGCTCCGACCAGACAGCCCCCCCCTCCAGGACTCCAGAGGGGGGCAGACAGGAAGGTGTCATCACCCTGACAGGAAGCTCCGGGGCTCCACTCAGAGAGGCGGACGAAGGTTAAAGAGGAGCGTGAGGAGAAAGGCCTGAATGAAGGCTTGAGCTCCAAACCGCCACGGGTGATTGGACGGCTCGTCGGGGACAGAGGAGCTGCGGTTGGGAAACGCACACACTTACACACACACACACACACACACACACACACATACTGACACACACACACACATACACATACACACATACTGACACACACACACTTACTGACACACACACACACATACTGACACACACACTTATGCACACACACACATACTGACACACACACTTATGCACACACACACATACTGACACACAAAAGTGCATATTTTGGCATGCGAGGCCACACACACTCTCCCACCAGAGATGCTGCAGACAGTAGACAGCTGGATGTTGGTGTTATATATGAGTTCTGGAGCGAGGAGGAGTGGTGTGTGTCCCCGCTGACCAGGGCCGACCAGGGAGCTCCTAAACATCCCCTAGCGCAGATCGAGACGAGAGCCTTTTTGGGCCGCTCTCTCTCTCCAGACTTTATAGTTGCCTATAAAACAGCGGTATTAAAAAGTCTCTCTCCGCTCAGACGCTTTAGCTGCTTTTGTCTGGCTACACTTTATTAATTCAGCCCGTGTGGTTTTGGTGGTTTTGTTCGCTTGTGAACCGCCCTCCCGCCCCCCTCCTCCCTCCCCCGCCCCGCCGAGCCAACTAACAAAAGCCAGTCGGATTGTTTGTGTTTAAAATACGTTAATGAACGACTGGATCCTGGCGTGGGGGGAGATACGGGGGGTTTCTGACGGTGGCGTGTTGCTTGGCAGAGGATCACAGAGCCGAAGCCGACGCTGTGGCATGACTGTCTGAGTAATTCATGGGATTGGCACACTCTCAGCATGACTGGAGCGGAGATCTCACACATGCTCTGTCCGCACAGCAGCCCGACAGCTGGATTCACACACGTGTGAGTAATGTGTGTGTGTGGTGTGCGCGCTCAGTCAGAAGCACTTACTTTGCTGTTTTGTGTGTGTGGTGTGTGAACCGTATTGATACACACACTGCAAAGCGGGTAGCGTTGTGCGTATGACATCATCGGTTGGCGCGGCTACCAGAAAGGGAATGGTGCGAGTGTCTTTGTAATTCGGGCAGAGAGAGGCTCAGCCAATCAGAACGAGCCGCACAGAGACAGAGACAGGAAGTTGTCCAGTGGGAGTTCCGGACGCTATGGAAACAGAGAAGCTCAATGGCTGCATGACATCTCCCTCTCCCTCTCCCGCTCCCTCTCCCCTCGTGCCCTCTCCCTCTCCCTCTCCCTCTCCCTCTCACCCTCTCCCTCCCGCCCACCTCCCTCTCCCTCTCCCTCTCCCTCTCCCTCTCCCTCCACCTCCCCCTCCCCCTCCACCTCCCCCCCACCTCCCCCTCCCCCCTCTCTCCTCTCTCTCTCTCTGTTGTCTCTCTCTCTCCCTCCATTCACTCACATTCATAACAGAGAAGCTGACTATTGTCCGTCCTGTTCTGGGAAGAGCCTTCACATTGACGCTCTGCCAGTTCGCTGGTGCCACCAGGGCCAAGTCCCTCCGAGGAGCCCTGGGCTGCCACAGCAGAAAGGTTCCTAGCAGGAAGGTTCCTACCCAGCTGTCAGCTGCAGAATGCCATCATATCGCAGCTTTATTACAAATGTCAGGCGCGCCACAGGAACCAGCCCCCCCTCCCCCCGACCGCCCCCCACGCCTTCATTGATTGGACGGACGGATAATTGGATTGTGGCAATTCAAGACATTTAGCTGGAGGCCTTTAGAGAAGTCAAAGCGAAGAGGGGGGTGATTGGAGGAATGATGGAGGGGCGGAAAGAAGACGAGGATAAGGAGGACGGGATAGAGAAGGAGAATTAGAAGCAGCGGGGGGAGGAGAGGAGGGGGGGAGGAGAGGAGAGAGGAGGAGAGGAGGGAGAGGAGGAGTAATAGGATTCAGAGAGGATTGAAATGGTTCTGTCCATGGTTACAGATATAATGGTTAATCATGGATTCTCTCAAGGGATAATGTGTCTTTGTGTGTGTGTCTTTGAATGTGTGGTGTGTGTAGGGGGGGGTGGATGTGTGTGTGTGTGTGTGTGTGAGGGAGACACAGGTTGTGTGTGTCGGTGTGGGAGGGTGCTGTGTGTGTGTGTGTGGGTGAGGGAGGCACAGTTTGTGTGTGTGGCGGTGGTGTGTGTGTGTGTGTGTGTGTGTGCAGAGAGGGGGGCTTACAGTAAGGGAGCAGGGCAGCAAAACATCTGATTATCCTGCAGCAGCTAACATCCAGTCATCTGCAGTATTTTCATCTATTCTCCAGACAACTCTCTGGGCAGGTTAGCCTTTTACACCCTGCCAAGGATCCCTTTTAATCCTGGCTAGTCACCCCAACCCAACCCCGTCAAGCCCCCCCCACCCCCCAACAGCTTCCTCCAAAACAACGCAAGCGGGGGAGACGAGCGGGGGGGATAGAAAACAAACCCAAAGCGACTGTGCACTTTTTGAATCTTTCATACCCCAGGGGTAGAATCATTTGCCACTGAAATATTCATAGCTGTAAAAATGCCCCCGCCACGGTCAGGAAACGACGCTTGTTTCCGGATTTTTCTACGAGGAGCCTCACGGAAAGGAGAGATCTGTGGAAGGAGCGGGAGGAGAAATGCAGAGCAGGCACCATTCCTCTTTTATTTTCACGTGTTCTAAACACAGACCCGAATCAGGGTTTTATGAAACAGGAAACTGTGATCTGCGTCTCTGACTGCATGTCCTGCGGGGCGTGTGCATAGCTGTGTCAAGTGATCATCAGTTTCACTGGATCGCAGAACCATGGAGAGGGACACACAAACACACACCACACACACACACACACACAGAGACTCACACACACACGCATACACACACACACACACACACACACACCACTTTATCCCTGTGTCTGCCTCCTAACTTTTAGACACCTAAGAGTCATTACTCAAGTGCCATAGTTTTGTTTAAATACATATTAATGTGCTTATGGCGTTTGTCAAACCCAGCAGACACTGTGTCTAAGTGTGTGTGTGTCTAAGTGTGTGTGGTCTAAGTGTGTGTGTGTGTGTCTAAGTGTGTGTGTGTCTAAGTGTGTGTGTGTGTGTGTGTGTGTGTGTGAGTGTGTGTTAGGGTGTGTGTGTGTGTCTAACTGTGGTGTTTGTGTGAGTGTGGTAGGGTGTGTGTGTGTGTCTAAGTGTATGTGTGGTAGGGTGTGTGTCTAAGTGTGTGTGTGTGTGTGTCTAAGTGTGTGTGTGTGTTGGTGTGTGTGTCTAAGTATGTGTAGTAGATGAGCCCCCCCCACACCTTCTTTCCGTCCTCATGCGTGGGTTATCCAATTACAGCCCGTCTTCCTGCTTTAATCAATATGAGGCATGAACACACACACTTCTACCTGTTCACTAATTAATCTCGTTACCGAGGGAGATGGAGAGATAGAGCGCAGAATGTAAACACTGGTGGCAGAGGGGGAAGCCAGGGTGGTGATGTACTAGCATATCTCCATAGACTGGGGGAGCACACACACACACTTATACACCTGCTCACACACACACACACACACACACTTACACACCTGCTCACACACACACACTTACACACCTACTCACACACACACACACACACACACACGTATACACCTGCTCACACACACACACACTTATACACCTGCTCACACACACACACACTTACACACCTGCTCACACACATATTATCTACATATGCACCCACACACACACACACGCACACACACACACTTGAGCACAAACACAACCACGCACACAATCCGAACCTGCAAATCGGTTTGAAAAGCAATTAAAGGGATATTACCGTCTAAACTCCATGTGTGATTGCGTTGCCATGCCTGGATAATTGGTTGCACTATAAGAGTCATTCCACCCCACGGCACACGGAACACGGAACACGCCATGGAACACGCCACACGCCACGCCACACAGCCCGCCCGGGAGCACGGGCACCCCCCGCCAGAAAGAGGGGCGCGTTTACACCCAGACGGTTCAAAGGCTGTGATTTAAGGGCGGACTATCCCTTTAAACGAGCCCTCCAGCAAGCTTTTTACGGGAGCGGTCACGGTTGTCTGCCTGTGATTGGTCAAAGACGACTGATGTTGGCGCTCCACGCTTCGCCTTGATCTCTCCTCACGCCGTGCTGCAGACAGGCTCGGCTAGCCAGGCTGTAATGCGGGCCGTGATGAATATCTCCATCACTCTCTCTGTGCTCGCTGCGTCTTGCCTTGGGGGGCGGACAGCGGTGAAGGAGATGGTGGTGTTCCCCCCTCGATCATAACAGAGCTGCCTGCATTTCTGGCAGTTTGGAGCACACACACACACATGGCACACACACACACACACACACACACACATGGCGCACACACATGGCACACACATCACACACACATGGCACACACAGCACACACACACACACACACATGGCACACACATGGCACACACATGGCACACACATGGCACACACACATGGCACACACACATGGCACACACACACACACATGGGAGGGGGGCTAATCAACCGTGACACACGTGTGTGTGTGTGTTGTGCTGATAGTGTGTATGTATGGTGTTTGTGTGTCTCTATGTGTGTCCATGTGTGTGCTCAAGCAACCGTGTGTGTATGTGTGTGCGGGCGTGTTGTGTGTGTGTTACGGCGAATGTGTCTGGGTCTGTGTGTGAACGCCCATGTGTGTGTGTAAGAGAGAGAGAGACAGGCAGCAAAGTGAGAGGCCCTGTTCCATCCATCACCCCCGGGTCACATCGCTACACCCCCTATTACACGAGCATGCTGGACCCAGGAGACCCACCTACAGGTCTGGATCCCATCCTCCCTGGGTACACTTCCTGGGACAAGGCCCTAAATCCCATCCCTGGAAGGTACGCTTCGGCGAGGCCCTCAGAGAAAGGTACCTATCGTTGAGTAGACTGAGAGGAGGGTTTGGCGAGGTAAGTGCTGTGATAACTAATGCATACGCCATGCGATCCATACTGGGTCCCTGCAAACAGCTCTGACCAAGAGTCTCAGCAGCACGGAGAAGCCTGTTCATTAAGATGATGGAGTGGGCTACATGGTTTCATGCGTGTGTTAGCACACACACGTGTTCACATATCTCTTCAAATGGATCACTTCCTGTTTGCTAGGCGCAACATACATGTTTAAAGATGAGGGGGGAAGTGGAAACATATTTTAATCTGCATTAAAAAGGCTGAAAGTTGTAAGCTGCTACATGCTATCCATACATCAATGTACCTCCAGGTCCCATGGAAGGTTGCAATAAGGACTCTTCCATTGCTCACGACAAACACCTTGTTTACTTTAGGTATAATTACTGTGAGCGTGACTAAACTGGTTCATAATTCAACAGGAGCGTTTGTAGGATCATTATTTCCTTCAGACACACTGGGCTGTTTTGTGTTGTTTCGTGCAGCTTTGTCTTTTAAGTGTTGAACGCACAGCATGTTTTACGAGAGACGCAGCGGTGTTTTCGTCGCTATACTTCATTTCCTTGACACGCCGTTGTGTTGTCTCTCCGGCACGCTGCACAATAGTGCACCTCGTCTTAGGCTACCGCCCGCGCCTGCTGCTCAATAGTGCACCTCGTCTCAGGCTAACCGCCCGGCACGCTGCCCAATAGTGCACCTCGTCTTAGGCTACAGCCCGGCACGCTGCTCAATAGTGCACCTCGTCTTAGGTACAGACAGGAAATCAGACTTATTTACATTTAGTCATTTAGCAGACGCTCTTATCCAGAGGGACTTACAGTAAGTACAGGGACATTCCACCGAGACAAGTAGGGTGAAGTGCTTTGCCCAGGGATACAACATTATTTTTTTGCACGGACGGGGAATCGAACCGGCAACCTTCACATTACTAGCCCGATTCCCTAACCACTCAGCCACCTGACTCCCATCTTAAACTACAGCCCTGTTTCAGACAGGAAATCAGACTTGTTTCCGCGGTGATGTGCCGTGCTCGGTAATGGCACTACTCTGGACTCTGGACATCAAAGGCTGCCGTGCCAACCGGGCTCCGGACGAGAGCTCCGTCCTTAACAAGGCTCTCAGTAAAGCCGGATGGAAACACCGGCCTCGAATAACAGCTCTCCATTAAGAACCTGGTGTAACCGCCCCTACAGGAACCTGGGCCAGGGCCCCTAAGGCACTTCCAAGAGGAGTGAAGACTTCTAACAAGCCTGAGTTTGGTACCTATTACTCGCTATGCTACACGCTGTAGGAACTGGGATCTGAGAGCGTTTGATGTCTTCATACAGAGAGTCTAGCCTACACATCTGCTAGATACGGGCCTTTTAGCGGGCGCTGTTTGTCCCATAAAACAGGTGGTTTCTTGTGTAGATGTAGCAGGATTTCTTTCAATTATCAGATAATTAAATCACGGAGTAAAACTTAGATACTAGCTGTCTTTCGATCTTGCTCTGCCAAACTGGTTATCAGAGATAACCCCCCTGGACCAATGCTGGGCAGGATAAAAACACTAATTAATTTTAAGATGTTTTGGAAACGAAGGGATTCATTACGAAAGAGAGAAATGTCTGCCAGCTATCGGGAAAATGTACTTTTGATCAAATTATGATACCAAGGATTCATCTGGAAACTGTTGGACGGCATAAACAGTGATTGGCATAATCAAAATCTCAAAATACCACTTAAAAAGAAACGCTTTTCCTTTTCCAGTAAACGGCAGCGAGACTGCGAGTGTGTGTGTGTGTGTGTGTGTGTGTGTGTGTGTGTGCGTGTGCGTGTGCGTGTGCGTGTGCGTGTGCGTGTGCGTGTGCGTGTGCGTGTGCGTGTGCGTGTGTGTGTGTGTCAGATGGACAGGTTTAATGCAGGGCCACAAACTTCCCCTCAGCCAGATACTAACATCCCATAATACTCTGTCTCGCCTCCTCCCTCTCCTTCCTTCCGTCTACCGTGGTCATGTACATCCATCCTAGGGTAGACTTCGATGAAATAAGTCTTCCGTGTTCACTAACTGCATTCTTACGCCTTATTGGTTTATTTTCGGTTTTGTCAAGATTACAATGGTTTAGATATTTACTTTTTTCTTTTCTTCGTACTCAAATCTTTTCTCCGGGTCGTGCTTGGCCTTTCGAAACACGCATGTTAGGGTGTATTTCTGTCTTTATTGTAGACGGGGTACTGAAAGGATTGTTGTGCCTCGCGGGTAATTCGGGGCAGTTAGAGTGAAAGCTCTGTGGAGCTCTTAAACTCAGTTAACCCTCTCTCCCTCTCCCTCTCCCTCTCCCTCTCACTCTCCCTCTCCCTCTCACCTCCCTCTCCCTCTCCCTCTCCCCTCCCTCTCCCTCTCCCTCTCCCTCTCCCTCTCCCTCTCCCTCTCCCTCTCCCTCCCTCTCCCTCGTCCCTCTCCCTCTCCCTCCTCCCTCTCCTCTCCCTCTCCCTCTCCCTCTCCCGTCTCCCTCTCCCTCTCCCTCTCTCTCTCTCTCTCTCCCTCTACTCTCTCTCTGTCTCTCTCTCTCTCTCCCCTCTCCTCTCTCTCTCTCTCTCTCTCTCTCTCTAAACAGTCTGGGGCACAGTTTACTGGAAGTTAAATGGAATGGTGTTGCTTTATTCTCTGAGGAGAGAGAATGACTCCCTGTAGTTTATTTTCCTGGAGATATCTCTCAGCTGTAACGGCCGGGGCCTGAACAGGAGGATGAGAGTGCGTGAGTTGACCGGCCCTGACCGCCGGGAGACGGCCGTGGAAACCGACGGCGAGGTATGATTGCTGCACTGTAGTTAAGTAATTGAGATGTCAGATTCGCTGCTGTTGTGTTATTTTCATATTAGTACCCGCCACGGTGCCAGGTAGCTGAGATGTGGCTCTACTTTTCTTTCCTAAGTAAACCATAGCCATGCGGAACACACACACACACCACCCAGACCTGAGACTACATCGCTGATACACCCATCACTGAACCTTGCATGAACCGGTAGCGCCGGGGGTCCGGAAGGTTCTAGAATGGCCTCGGCCCGACCCTGTGAGCAGCGCCTCACTGACAGCAGGGTGAAGGTAGAACCTTCTGGAAGAAGCTTCTCCAGGCGGAAGTGACACCAAGCCAGAGACACCACCCAAGGGGGCGGAGCCTCTCCTTGAGGAGGGGGTTGGGCCACCCGAGCCAGATGGCCCTGCTAAGCCTGGTTTGGCTCGGCTCGGTTGTGTGAACACGGCACACGTGATCCAAGCCTGGCCTGGCCCGGCATGGCATGGCCTGGCTCGGCTCAGCGGCCTGAACACAGAAGCAGGGACGTCTTCCCAACACAACGTCTCACAAACGTCTCACAAACACAACACAACGTCTCACAAACGTCTCACACACACAACACAACGTCTCACAAACGTCTCACAAACGTCTCACAAACGTCTCACAAACACAACATGGCCGCCCCTACCTTCTTGGACGGCCTGGAAGGGGTTGTTCCCGTCGACGAACTCCACGGAGATGGTGATCTTCTCCGTCTCCAGGATCTCGCTGTTCAGGTTGAGGTCGGCCACGGCCAGGCGGAACACCTCGTCATCCTTCCTGGCCGACTCGTCAAAGATGGCGCCTGTGGGGAGGGACGGCACGAGAGGTCAGACAGGAAACAGAGAGAGTCTACGAGCTCACAGAGAAACAGAGAGCATCTACAAGCTCACAGAGAAACAGAGAGCGTCTACGAGCTCACAGAGGAACAGAGAGCGTCTACGAGCTCACAGAGAAACAGAGAGCGTCTACGACCTCACAGAGAAACAGAGAGTCTACGAGCTCACAGAGAAACAGAGAGCGTCTACGAGCTCACAGAGAAACAGAGAGCGTCTACGAGCTCCCAGAGAAACAGAGAGCGTCTACGACCTCACAGAGAAACAGAGAGCGTCTACGAGCTCACAGAGGAACAGAGAGCGTCTACGAGCTCACAGAGAAACAGAGAGCGTCTACGAGCCGTCAGGGAAACAGAGAGCGTCTACGACTCACAGAGAAACAGAGAGTCTACGACCTCACAGAGAAACAGAGAGCGTCTACGAGCTCACAGAGAAACAGAGAGAGTCTACGAGCTCACAGAGAAACAGAGAGTCTACGACCTCACAGAGAAACAGAGAGCGTCTACCAGCTCAGAGAGAAACAGAGAGCGTCTACGACCTCACAGAGAAACAGAGAGAGTCTACGACCTCACAGAGAAACAGAGAGAGTCTACGAGCTCACAGAGAAACAGAGAGAGTCTACGAGCTCACAGAGAAACAGAGAGCGTCTACGAGCTCACAGAGGAACAGAGAGCGTCTACGAGCTCACAGAGAATCTTAGAGCGTCTACGAGCCGTCAGGGAAACAGAACACCCAGACACTCATCAATACAGCATCAAGCCTGGCACTGATGCCGCAATCCCTACAATGTTTTTACTATTTTAGTATTGCTACGTGGCACGAGGAAGTTCATGTTACCTTGACAAAAAGCATTGCCAAAACTTCAGATGTCACCTTGTAAACTACAGGACACCAGTGACTAATGACAGCAGGATATCCTTCAGTACCAACCTGCCCCTCAGCCACCCAGCTAGAGGTAAACACATGACATGCTAACATTTGATTGATGTAGCGCATCACAACGTAACCAAAACAATGCAATGGCAGAGGAGAACGTGAATCAACAGAGCTTTGAAGTGTTTGAGGATGAGAGAGAGAGAGAGAGAGAGAGAGAGAGAGAGAGAGATGAGAGAGAGAGAGAGAGAGAGAAAGAGAGTTCTTCATGCAGCTTGTTTCCAGCCTTTCTCTACTCCTCCGCTAGCGTTCTCCCCCAAAGAAAACTAGGTGGTAACTGTTCAGGACTTCCCACCAGAGCAAGGCTAACTGTGTTCTTTCACTGAACCAACTAATGGTGCTCATTGAGAAGTTGTAGTGTGTATGATCCAGTTTACCATCTGTTACATCTGTTTCCCACCTGTATACCAATTAGTTAGATGGTATACAGGTGCTTGTCATATAATTAGAATATTCTCAATTTATATGCAGATTTCAATTTCCAACAGGACTTGGCACCAGCAGACAGTGCCAACCTGGTTGAAGGACCC
>CAEFZP010003813.1:0-10000 GCA_903064625.1 Mallotus villosus
ACATGAATTACACATAAAAATTCATAAACCAACTAAAACATGGCTACTACGCGAAAATAAGCTACATCATCATCTAATTGTCCTAACAGCTAACACCCCTAACACCCCCCCCTCACTCCAAAAAACCCCACCCCCCTGTCCTAACAGCGAAAAATACGAGTGGGGCGGGAGACCGACATACCAACCGCATAGATTCGATCCCGGTTCTCCCTCATTCATCCCCAACCCCCGCCCACCCCCAACCCCCCCGTTCTAAAACACAGCCACCCCCTGACTACCCCGAAAAGACCTCATGTCTAATAAATAAACAAAACCCCCCTCTCTCAATCGGTCAAACCCCATAAAACGAAATGTCTAAACCCCAAAACCAAAACCCCAAAAAACCAACCCCCAACCCCAACCCCCATTCCAATGATCTAACCCCCAAACCCCCCCCACCCAAACACACACCCCACTAACCGCCGCTCTCACCCAACGAACCCCCCCACCATAACCCCTCCCAGACCAACCCCGAAACACGCCAGTGACCCACAATGAGTCTCCACCCACACATCCACAACCCCCAAACACCCAACGTCCCCAGGTCATCACGCAAATGAAGCCCCAGACACACCCCCCTCGAGCTCCACTCATAACCCCACACTCCCCCCACGAACCCACACACACCCCTCACGGCAACCGGCCCTCAAACCACAATCCCCTCATTTCTACCCTCAAAACCAACGAAAAAAAACCTACATGTCTAATAACGCAGAACACCTCCTAACACCTAACACCAAAAAACCAAAAAGTCCTACCCCAACGACACCCTAAACAACACCCCCCCCACCGAAAAACCCCCCTCCTCCAGCCTCCTAGTCTAATACCCCCCGTCAATCCACTGTGCTAGCCGAAAGTCGATCTCATAGAGACGATAACCAGACGGCAATGAAATCTTCAAACCACGCTCGGTATCCGTCTCATCTCTTTGCTCAAGTCAACCTCTCTCAAATCTCCTCTCTCCACAAATACCACATTGTCGACATCATACCTCTCTCGAGAAGAATCAAGCAGTCAAAAATCCTCACCCACCTCCCTCGAACGTCTCGATCTCAATCGATCTCAGCTCCTCTTTCCCTCTTTCTCCTTCTTTCCCCCTCTCCTCCTCCCCCCACCGCCTTCATCCTCTCCTCGATGGACTGATCCAGGAAGTGATCAACTTGGCCTTCAAACACTTCCGATACAAGGAGGGGTGAGGCTGGTTCACTTCTCCATGGCCTCTGGTCCAGAACGCTCTGTCTGTCGGAAACAGCTCTGTTCCTGTTGTGCCTGTCTGCTGTTCTGACGAGCTGTGTGTGTGTGGTGTGTGTGTGTGTGTGTGTGTGTGTGTGCTGTGTGGTGTGTGCGTGTGTGTGTGCTTCAGGTACCTGGGTCCCAACACAGGAAACATGCACATCGTGGCCGATCTCTACGCAGAGGTGGTGGGGGTCGTAGCTCAGTCCAGGTAGGCCTCCGCTGTGTGTGTGTGTGTGTGTGCACGTGCTTATGCGTGTGTGGTGTGTGTGGTGCATCAGTGCAGCCTTCTGACGTGTGCCGGGTCACGTGCCGCTCTGCTCGTGGGGACAGCCGAGACAGACGGTGTCATCCCGTCGCCGCGCGCTCTCTGCTGCGTCAGCGCGATAGATGAGCTCGCCTGAGGGAGGAGATGATGGAGGCGGATGATGGAGTGTGTGGTGTTTGTGTGTGTGTGTGTGTGTGTGTGTGTGCGTGTGGTGTGTGTGTTGTGGTGTGTGCGTGCGTGTGTGTGTTCCAAAGGGGGTGTTAAAATGATTAAGGACGTGTTGGTTCACAGACGGAGAACAGCTTCGTCATTGTCACCCACCCACCCACCCGTACGCACACACACACACGCATAGACACACACACCCACACACGCAGAGACACACACACACATAGACACCCCCACACACATAGACACCCACACACATAGACACACCCACACACAGAGACTGTCCTCCTATGAGGCATGAAAATGCTTTTAGCGAGGTTAGGATCCGTCATCCTATTGGCTAGGCTGGGGTGACGCCCTCTCTCTCTCACAGAGCTGTGTGTTATCACGGCTAAATAAAATGACCGTAACTATGGGTAACTATGTACCGACTATGTTTGTAGGCATATGTAGACACACTCACACACACACACACACACACACTCACACGCACACACATTCCTATCGTTGTGTTTTCAGTCGAGTGCGAGGCGCGCGCTCTCTATCTGTATCTTACCAAAACAAACGCCCAGCGCCACACAAAAGAGAGGGTTAGTCACAGCCCCAAATACCAACCTGGCAACCCCACGTGTCCTCTCCACTTCACCCCTCCAGATGCCTTTCTAAATATAGAGCCAAAGATCACAATCTCAAACACACACACACACAGATATGTACAAGAGAGAACCCTTCTTTTTTGGGGGCAGGGTTGTGTTTTTTCAAGTAATCCTCAAGTCATGGGGCAGATGGTACAAGCACTGGTACAAACTATCGAGATCATCCCTTTAACTCTGTCCGCACACACACAAACACACACACACACAGTGCCCACCCTGTGTAAATCCGGCATCGCCATGCCGACCCAGTCTAACTCAGCCGTGGATCTCCCTTAGGTTCCCGACCGTGAGGAAGAAGTTCATCTGGGAGCTGAAGGAGCTCCGTCAGAAGGAGCAGAACCCCTACGTGGTCCAGTCCACCATCAGCCTCGTCATGGGGGTCAAGTTCTTCCGCATCAAGATGTACCCCGTGGAGGACTTCGAGGCCTCCTTCCTGTTCATGCAGGTCAGCATGGGGGGGTTTCGTGGGTCCGGCCCCTCTCTCTCTCTCTCTCTCTCTCTATGTCTCTTCTCTATCTCTCTCTCTCTCCGTTTGTGACGGTCGCAGAGACGGACGAGTCCTCTGGGATTTGGGAACGACTCGTTCGGGTTTTTTGTGCGTGTGGAGTTTTGTGTGGATTCAATGTGAATGAAAATACTTTCTTTTTCTACTCTCGTTTTCTCTCTCTATCTCTCTCTTCTCTCCTCTCTCTCTTGCAGGAGTGTGCACAGTATTTCCTGGAAGTGAAGGACAGGGACATTAAGCACTCCCTGGCCGGCCTGTTTGTGGAGATTCTAGTTCCTGTAGCAGCGGTAGGTTCCATGAACCATGAAGAGTTACAAGATAATAAAAAACACATCCGTCTGTCTATCCGTCATGTGTGTGTACTGTATCTAACTGCTGTGTGTGTGTGTACTGTATCTACTGCTGTGTGTGTGTGTGTGTGTGTGGTGTGTGTGTGTACTGTATCTAACTGCTGTGTGTGTGTGACTGTATCTGACTTCTGTGTGTGTGTGTGTGTGTGAACTGTATCTAACTGCTGTGTGTGTGTGTACTGTATCGAACTGCTGTGTGTGTTGTGTGTGTACTGTATCTAACTGCTGTGTGTGTGTGTACTGTATCTAACTGCTGTGTGTGTGTGACCTCTGCTCCAGACGGTGAAGAACGAGGTGAACGTCCCGTGCCTGAGGAACTTTGTGGAGAGCCTGTACGACACGACCCTTGACCTCTCGTCCAGGAAGAAACACTCTCTGGTTCGTTCCTCCTTCAGCCTCACCACCCCAGATCACGAGTGATGTGGACTGTGTTGGTAGCCTGCGTTCCCCTGGTGTGGTCGTGGTGATAGACGCAGGCTTGTTGTTGTCTGGGCGGGGGGGAGATCTCCAGCTTCCTGTCGAAGGCTCTGCTGCGTGGCTGGACCGGGCGTGGTCATGTCACATGGTCATGTCACGCCCCCAGACGGGTATGTTTCCTTCCCCCTTCCGAGGCTCCGCAAACAGCCGGCCAGCCAGGCAAGAAGCCAACTCCCCCCATCTTTAAATCATCTTCAGCCAACAGCAAGCCTGTCATCTAGATCATCAGCCAGCCGCTCATCTAGCTAGGCAGTTAGCTAGCTAGCCAGCCAGCTATCTAGCTAGGCAGTTAGCTAACCATACAGCTAGCCTTTTAGCCAACAGGCAGCCAACCTGGCTAGCCAGCTATCTAGCCAGCCAGCCAGCCAGCCAGTCAGCCAGCCAGCCAGCCAAACAGCCAGCCAGTCAGCCAGCCCCCCTCCTTCGGGTCCTAATGGTTGTCATCGTGGGTTCCACACCAGTCCCCTCTCACCGCCACCTGGAATGTCATTCAGCTGTCAGGACCCAAACAAGTGGAACCATAATAGCACGCTCTGTTTGTCCCTAATTGTTATCCTTCTCCCGTTCAGGCACACCCAACACTGTAAATCGTTACCATGCTGAGAAAGAGATGAGAGAGAGAGAGAGAGAGAGAGAGATAGAGGAGAGAGAGAAGAGATAGAGAGAGCAGAGAGATAGATGCGAGAGAATATGAAGGCCGGGTGTGGGGGGTGTATACTACATGTGCAGACGCGACACATCTTTAGCCTTCCTCAGATACTCGTAGAAACGCTGTCCCCTGACTCCCCTCCAAGACTCACCTGTCGGGCTTTGTGCTCACAGAGGACCTCCCCCTTAATCCACCTCGCTGAGTGTTCAATGGTGGCTGCCGCTGCACATCAACAGATCACAGGTTCAAATCCCCCCAGTACTGGGTTCTGCTTTGGTCAAAAGATCAACGATAAATGAATACATATTCGTCCTATGACATTATTCCTAAACAGCAGATGTGGTCATCTCAAGAACAAGGGTTAGTCCACGACCTGTCAACACCAATCAACACAGTTCCATTTCCTTTCTCTTCTCTGCACTGACCCCTCCCCTTACTGTGTTGCCGGTGTGGAGTGGCGCTGCTAACACGCCTCTCTCTTTCTGTGTCCCCAGGCCCTGTACCCGCTGGTCACCTGCCTGCTGTGTGTCAGCCAGAGCAGCTCTTCCTCAACCGATGGCACGTCTTCCTCAACAACTGCCTGTCCAACCTCAAGGTGACCGCCCAGTCCCCCCCGGTGACCCGCCCAGTCCCCCCCCGGGTCCCTCCTCCCCCCGGCCTGTCACATCGCCGACATGCCGGTCCACGACACCGCCTGCCTCGAAGGAGCCGGTTGCCGTGGGGGCGCGTCAATGAGCAGATGGAGATGAAGGGAATGGAATGATTGGAGGCAGGGAGGGAGGCAGGGAGGGAGGGAGGCAGAGAGGGAGGACGCAGCGAGGAGATACATTTTCGGTTTTGTGGGAACGAGAGAAGCAGCCCTAAATCATTCTTTTCTGTCACTCTGACACCTGTGGAGGTGTGCGTCTGTGTGAGTGAGTGTGGTCTGGCGCTTCTCTTTGAAAATGCTGTGCAAGAATGCAGACGGACTTGTTGACACGTCACACACGCACACACACACTGTCACCCCATTTGTCTAGGTGGAGTGACCTCGCTGGTCTCTCCCACAGCTTCTCCGGAGCGTGGTGTTCTCACATAGACGCCACTTCTACGTCCTCCGGTCTGTCTCCTGCAGAGAGATCTACCCTCCTGTACGTAGTCTCTCCAGACCCCACTTTGCAGCGCGACGGTCCAGGACTTGAACCTGATACTTCTTGATCTGCAGTCGATTGCTCTAAACCCGCAAAGATATACCCTCCCTTTGGAATAATAAAGCAGATTCAGTCAGTCAACCAGCCAAGTATTAGAGTCATGTGTTGCTGTGGCAGGTGCTGCAATTACAACCCACAGGACGTTAGCTCTTCAGTCACAAGGTCGGGCAAAGTTCCTGTTCTAGATAGCTCAGTGGTAGAGGGTTTGACTGCAGCTCAAGAGGTCACGGGTTCAAATCCCCCCCGTGCGTCGCTTTGGGTGAGAGGGCCCGAGCAGGGTGAGCACGCTGCTCCCGTAGATGGTGGTTGACCCTCCTCCCTCCCTCCCTCCCTGCGTTCCCAGAACAAGGACCCCAAGATGGCCCGCGTGGCTCTGGAGTCTCTGTACCGCCTGCTCTGGGTCTACATGATCCGCATCAAGTGTGAGAGCAACACGGGGACGCAGAGGTAACTGTAACACACACACACACTGTACACACACACACACAACACTGTACACACACACACACACAGACACTGTACACACTCCCATGTACACACACACACTGTACACACTCCCATGTACATGCACTCTCACTGTAGAGACACACACACGTGTAGAGTACACACACACAATTCTTTTCATTGATAGTCAACGTGCGAGGAAACTAACCTCTCTTTCTCTCCCTCTTCCCTCTGACCTCCGCCCCGCCCCCTCTCCCTCCGCCCCGCCCCCCTCTCCCTCCTCCCCGCCCCCTCTCCCTCCACCCCCCCCGCCCCCTCTCCCTCCTCCCCAGCCGCCTGACGTCGATCACCTCCACTCTGTTCCCCAAGGGCAGTCGCAGCGTGGTGCCCAGAGACATGCCTCTCAACATCTTCGTGAAGATCATCCAGTTCATAGCACAGGTGGGAATAGCACACACACACACACACACACACACACACACACACACACACACCCTTGTGTGTCCCATGACAAACACACGCGTCCACACAGCTCCTAACTCATGTGGTGTGTTCTCTGTGTGGTCCGTCCAGGAGAGACTGGACTTTGCCATGAAGGAGATCATCTTTGACCTGATGTCTGTGGGCAAGTCCGCCAAAGCCTTCAGCCTCAACCCAGAGGTATGGACACACACACACACACACACACACACTCACACACTCACACACACACTCACACACACACACACGCACACAGCAGTGTACACAAAACATGAGATAGAGAGACTTCCCTGTTTATTTACTCTTGCTTCTGTGTGTGTGTGTGTGTGTGTGCGTGCGTGTGTGTGCGTGTTGCAGCGTATGAACATCGGCCTGAGGGCGTTCCTGGTGATCGCAGACGCCCTGCAGCAGAAGACGGCGAGCCGCCCATGCCCAACACGGGAGCCACACTGCCTTCTGGGAACTCCCTGAAGAAGAAGAAGACCTACCTCAGCAAGACCCTCACCGAAGAGGAGGCCAAGCTCATAGGTGTGTGTGTGTGTGTGGTCCAGTGACGCACGTGTGTGTGTGTTCTAGTAACCTGTGTGTGTGTTGGGTGTGTGGCCCAGTGACCTAAGTGTGTGTCCTCAGCAGTGAGGCTGTGTGTGTTCAGCAGTGTGTGTGGTCCAGTGACGCACGTGTGTGTGTGTTCAGCAGTGTGTGTGTGTTTAGCAGTGTGTGTGTGTGTGTGTTCAGCAGTGTGTGTGTGTGTTCAGCAGTGTGTGTGTGTTCAGCAGTGTGTGTGTTTAGCAGTGTGTGTGTTCAGCAGTGTGTGTGTGTGTTCAGCAGTGTGTGTGTGTGTGTTCAGCAGTGTGTGTGTGTTCAGCAGTGTGTGTGTGTGTGTTCAGCAGTGTGTGTGTGTTCAGCAGTGTGTGTGTGTTCAGCAGTTGTGTGTGTGTTCAGCAGTGTGTGTGTGTTCAGCAGTGTGTGTGTGTGTGGTTCAGCAGTGTGTGTGTGTGTGTTTAGCAGTGTGTGTGTGGTTCAGCAGTGTGTGTGTGTGTGTTCAGCAGTGTGTGTGTGTTCAGCAGTGTGTGTGTGTGTTCAGCAGTGTGTGTGTGTGTCCTCAGCAGCAAGTGTGTGTGTGTTGAGCAGTGCCCCCTCTCCCCCTACAGGCATGTCTCTGTACTACGCCCAGGTGCGTAAGGCCCCTGGACCACATCCTGCGGCACCTGGACAAGGAGGTGGGCCGCTGCATGATGCTCACCAACGTCCAGATGCTCAACAAGGAGCCCGAGGACATGATCACGTATGGACACACACACACACATATATACACACACACACACATATATACACACACACATATATACACACACACACACACACACATACTCATATATACACACACACACATACTCATATACACACACACACATATATATATCACACACACACACGCACACACACACATGCTCATATACACACACACACAGACACACACACATATACACACACACATACTCATATATACACACACACACACACACACCATATATACACACACACACACACACATACTCATATATACACACACACAGACACACATAAATACTCATATATATATATATATATATATACTCACACACACACACACACACACACACATGCTCATAGTCTCTCTCTCCCTCTCTCTCCCCCAGAGGGGAGAGGAAGCCTAAGATCGACCTCTTCAGGACGTGTGTGGCCGCCGTCCCTCGCATCCTCCCAGACGGCATGTCCAAGCCGGAGCTCATCGACCTGCTCTCACGGTGAGCTCCGCCCGGCAACACACCCGGGCTGGCTTTTTCTCATTGGAGGGTTGTTTTTTTCATCGCGTGTCGACCTATCCTGACCCCGTTGCCATGGTTCCCCTCCCCACCCTCCTGCAGACTGACGGTGCACATGGACGACGAGCTCCGCTCATCTCCCAGAACTCCCTGCAGAGCCTGCTGCTGGACTTCTCCGATTGGAGGGAAGACGTGCTGTTCGGATACACCCACTTCCTGCTGCGAGAGGTGAGACCGGCTCGTTCCGTCTCTCCAGTGGATTGTGGCGATGCAAATGAAGCATGCGGCAAGTCTATTAACTAATAGACTATTGGTATAGTCTATTAACCTCCTCTGTCTCTCTATCCACCCCCTCTGCCCTTCCATCCCACCATCCTCCCTCCCTCCTCCCCCTTCCCTCCCTCCCCTCCACCCCTCTGCCCTTCCCTCCTCCCGCCATCCTCCCTCCCTCCTCCCTCCGTCCCTCCCCTCCCCCCTCCCTCACCCCTCTCGCCCTTCCATCCCCACCATCCTCCCTCCCTCTCCTCCCCTCCCCTCCTCTCCCCTCCCCCCCTCACCCCCTCTGCCCTTCCATCCGCACCATCCTCCCTCCCTCCTCCCCCTTCCCTCCCTCCCCTCCACCCCTCTGCCCTTCCTCCTCCCACCTATCCTCCCTCCCTCCTCCCCCTTCCCTCCCTCCCTCCACCCCTCTGCCCTTCCATCCCACCATCCTCCCTCCTCCTCCTCCCCCTTCCCTCCCTCCCCTCCACCCCTCTGCCCTTCCATCCACCATCCTCCCTCCCTCTCTCTCTCTCTGCTCCCTCTCTCTCCTCCTCCCCTCTCCCCTCCCTCCTCTCTCCTCTCCCTCTCCCCTCCCTCTCTCCCTCCTCTCTCTCGCGCCGCGTGTGTTCCTCCAGGTCCAGGACACACACCAGGGTCTGCAGGACGGCTCCATCAAGCTGCTGCTGCAGCTGCTCACCCAGTGGAGGCTCATGCTGCAGGCCCAGGGCAAGACACGGAGCTCCGAGGTGTGTGTGTGTGTGTGTGTGGTGTGTGTGTGTGTGTGTGGGTGGTGTGTGTTGTGGGGGGGGGGTGTGTGCCTACCAGCGTCTCCAAGTCTTCATGTCTAGACGTGTGTGTTTTTGTCTTGAAAGTGCATTCTATCTAACCCTCTGCCACGTGTGTGTGCGTGTTTGGTATGTGTGTGTGTTTGGCTGTGTGTGTGTGTGTGGTGTGTGTCTGGGTGTGTGTGTGTGTGTGGTGTGTTTGGCTGTGTGTGTGTGGTGTGTGTCTGGCTGTGTGTGTGTGGTGTGTGCCTGGCTGTGTGTGTGTTTGGCTGTGTGTGTGTGTGTGGTGTGCGTGCCTGGCTGTGTGTGTGCGTGTGTGTGTGCCTGGCTGTGTGTGTGTGTGTCTGGCTGTGTGTGTGTGTGCCCCAGGCCAGCCCCAGGCTTCCCGAGCGGAGCCCCCACTGCTCGGTGCTCCACGCCGTGGAGGGTCTGGCCCTGCTGCTGCTCTGCTCCTGCCAGACCAGCACCAGGAAGCTGGCCGTGGGCGTGCTGAGGGAGGTCCGCTGCCTCTTCATCAACCGCCCTGGGACACGCAGAGGTGAGCGGGGGGAAAGGGGAGGGATGGAGAGGGTGGATGGAGGAGGGAGCGAGGGATGTTGGGAAGAGAGGAGTGCAAGTGAGGAGAGAGGGAGGGGATGAGGACGGAGGAGAGAGCGACAGAGAAAGGAGGGAGAACCTGCGGGGCGTCTG
>CAEFZP010003814.1:0-92263 GCA_903064625.1 Mallotus villosus
CGTCGGACACTTCATTTTTGGACCGTTTGCAGTGCATCATCCGGGTACTTTCAGTGCACTGAATTATTTTGGTTTTTCAGCGTAAGCGCCCTAAGCACTGAAAGTAAGTGCTCGAAGTGCACAAGTGCGCGGTAGTAGACACAGCCCTCTGTCTTCGCTCCATTGACAAGCGTTGACTTCCTTGTAGGCGGGTACCTAGTTGAAGTTTAAACTATTGGATCTGCCTAGAGCCACTGTGATCTGCCATAACCAATCGCTAGCGTTCGCCTTAGCCATTCCTTGGCTTCACCACTACTCTACCAGAGTCAGCTGCCGTAGCTGGAAAATCTAACTGTTCCCGAACCCCGGAGGGGGGTGGGGGTGGGGGGTGCACAACATCATGACCACCAACAAAAACTCCGGCTTTAGCTTATGGATATTCGGCGGCGTTGCCGTAACGGACCGAATGTGGCTTCGCTCGCATCTTTCTCCGCCGCCATTACGGAATTACAACACAAACTAGCGCACAACATTAAGGTCATCGTTCTCAGTTACTCCCTCTGTTCGCTGATTGGCCGGTAGAAAATCAACCTGAAATACGTACCCTAATGGCCAGACCGAATACAGAAGCAAAATCTAAATTGAGCGGAAGTACGTAGGAGGGCAGAACCAGGCTAGTAAAGTGGCCTAGAATGGATACTTTTTGATTTCAGTAAACATGTAACATTTCACTAAAGAAAAAGTAAATCAAAACAAACCATTTTCTCTGGTTACAGGTCAAACAAGTGATAAACACTGGTAAAGTTCAAATGACTCAATCAGGAATGTTTGTTTATTTCCAACAACCTACATTTATTTAAAAAAAGCAAAAGTTTTTGTTCCATATTTAGCTGAACGTTTTACAAAGAACTAAAAGCATACAAAACAACAAGCTGATCTCTAGCAGCATCCAAATGTTGGACTTTCCGGAAATAACCCCATTTAATATGTATATATTTATATATTTTCTCTTGCCATCTATACACATATTTCAAAAACAGAGCTATTCATTTTAGTGCAAAAGGAACAAAATTATCTTGTTTATAAAAAATAAAAAATAAAAGTGGGTTGAATAGGTTTAAATAAAAGTGTTAAAAACAAGATGCTTTCTCTGAAATACTGTACAAAAAACATCAAACACTTTATTTGTCTTATAAAAGACAAATTAAAAAGTGGCTTCACAGATCTGGATCCATCTGGTACATTGTGTACTGGGATAACTGCATACAAATAGGATTATTACTATTATTATTAGGACTATGGCAAAATTAAAACAACTTGAATCCAAAGGTTATACTGCATGAGGGTTTGTCATCATGTCAATGTACTACACAACATGACAATTAAATCATCTTGAAATGAAGAAATTCAGGGTCACTATATATATAAAAAAAAAGAATTCTAACAAAGTCCAATATGCTATGAGCAAGGCTTATAAATTACCCATACAATACAATACAATACAATGCATACCAAGGTTGTGGTGAAGGGTTCAATTGAACAACTTACTCTTAGACATGACGGTGAGCTGTGGACTGGGTGTGATGAGACAAAGAAAAGAATGATGTGCAATTACAACAATTGAAGAGACTACCCATACACCACTGGTTAAGTCAGGCACATTTTTGTTCCTGCAAAATAAATATGTCAGAAATAAGTCCAACACAGCCGCATCTTGACAACACCACAATCAGTGCTAACCATAAATAACAGTTTTGTGACTATTTACCATATTTATTGCTTGGACATTTTACAGCGGTGAACCTACAAAATTACTTACAGTATCAAAACTTGTATTCAACTAAAAAGGACACTGTGGTTAGGTCCTGTTCCAGAATGTTTTAATATCTTATAAGGGGGATTCTGTGGAATAGAGCTGAAGTTGAAAATGACTTGTGTCTGGTTTCTGACAGGGAACCAATACACTTGTCATCTAGCAAAGAATAGGATTTTACATAAGTTACATTCTTTCATTTAATTCACATGTTCCTTCTTAAATATGCAAATAGTCCCAACAGCTCTGCTACAATCTTCCCTTCCTTTCCATAATATTCCTTTATCTAACTGTCAACTCTGTTACGAGTTCATGTCATTGCAGACATGTTAGTCACGACTAACCCTCAACACTCAAATTACGATTTTAGTTAACAACTCACAAGGTTTTGCTTCCAAACCATGACTATTTGTATTAGGATGCTAGTTCACTACTTTTCTATCAACGTTGGCATTCAAATATACAATATTTCACTTATTATACCCAGTAACTGTTTATTATACATGGCCACTGGCTCAGTTAGTGTGGGGTGTTAGCCATGTATTAGTAAATCTCTCTCTGTGTGTGTGTATGGGTGTATATGTATGTTGTGCAGCTCAGGGTTTTTTGTCGACTGAGTGGAGGAACCAGTCGGTGAACTTCCTGAGCTGGGCGGCTGCCGTCTGGCTCTCCTCGTGCAGACGTTGGTTGTCCTGACGCAAGTTTTGGACCTGCTCCTGCAGCACGGCCTTGTCTTCTTGCTCCTGTGGGGATGATACACACATACACAGAATGAGATCAAATATGATATCATGATGAAGACCTAGTATTCATAAGTACCTAGTGATTCCTATCAACATCTAGTACATACTGTAATACATGTAAAACATTTGCACATTTTATGTACCGTCCCGTCCCCCCCCTGTCAAATCATTGCCATGAAACTCTTTATAGGAAGTCATCAGTCAGAGGTTATAACAGACACGTTATGTACTGTAGCCTGTGAACACATGATACATAATCCTACATATATCAACCTAAAAAAGAAAGGTGCCCGAGATAGACGCCAACATTAACTCACGCATATATTCTCCATATTTGGGGGTTGAGGTGTGTACATAACCAATTGAACCAGTTTGAATGATCTAGACACTGTCTCCATGGAATGGAAGTATCTAGCCGAGTTAAGGAGTGTTCCTTTGACATCTGCTGGACTATATTCCTGCAATTGTTGTGTGCAGCTGGGTTTAATGAATCAGCGATACGCCCCGGGCCGTGGGAACGTTACCTTTCGGAGGTCGTACTGGAGCTGCATGAGGATCTCTTCCAGCTGATCGACTTTGCCGGTGAGCAGAGCAGGAGCACTTTCCCTACACGGGGACGGAAAGAAAATGTTTTAGACATCATCTGTCTCCAATAACAGCGTAACCTTTCATAGTGGCCTGGCTTTTCAAGGAATTCACATGAGTTTCAGCTCCTGGTACTGCCACATCTGGGCAGAGATGAAGATCGTTCAAGTAGGTTAATTTAGTTGGTTACTGTGCTAGATAAGATCTTGAATGAAACATGCATTCATTGCATTAGTATTAACAGGGTGACACCATTGTGATTTCATATAACTATGATAAAATGTAATCTAACTGCAGTTAGAAGAGAGCCACAGCTTCACTATCAATTAGATTAGTATAATTTAACCAACGCTTTGGAAAACATGTGGGTGCAATAACCTACCCTAGCTCCAGGGCGGCGCTCTCAGAGGCAGCCACTCTTCGGCTAAGCTCTTGAGAGAGTTCCAGGGCCTGCTGGGCTTGTTCGGCATCTGACATGGAACACAACGATGACTGGTCGGCTAACCAAGACAGAAACGCACAAAAACATTAAGTTTTCACAACCTTAAAATCTAACAAATGAAAGTGCACACCAACATTCAAGTGCATGCACAATATAAAAAAAACACCACAGATTGGCACAAAACCTGTAGATTATGAATTGTTAGCGATTACAGATCAGCAAGGGCAGAGACTGAAAAGAGTCAGGTTAGGGGAAATAGAAAGTTAGCCAGCTATAAGTAGCCTAAACAGGAGAAAAAGGATTGCTGCATAGTTGTTATTGTACCTACAATTTTAGAAGCCATATATAAAAGCATCATAAAAGATCCTATAGAGGATGCATTGACAGCAGCAGGGGGGAAATCATCTTGGTGTGGCACAAGGCAAAGGTTGTAAGACAAGGTTTTTGGAAAAGAATGAGAAACACCAAATACACCCGATCAAATAGTGCAGTCACCTAGAGAGTCTTTCTTTAGACACAAGCTACTGGCTTCATTGTCAAGCTCCAGACCTGAAAATGTGGTTAAAAAGCATAATACAACTTTATTATAGTTGATCAGTTATACACCATTCCATCCTTGTTCAGAGGAAACACTTCTGTATCAGAACAGTGCTATACAGTAGTACAAGACAAATGGGCCAAAAAACTGTATTTAAGAGGAAAGTGGTGCATGTTGCAGCCTTCACATAGTCCATTAAAAAGTATGGGATTTGAAGTTAGAAATAAAGGGTTACAGTAGTAGTGAACAAATGCCTTTAGAAGGTTCAAAGGAATTATACCAATACATGTATTGACATTAGAAAACTTCTGCACACATTTTGTTAGCATAAATGTGCCCATGATTTTGAATCTCAGTGAACACAGGAGATTATCACCGCACACACAAGCATAAACAATTTGTGAACTTGCTGAATGTTTATGTCATCCCAAATTGTAAAAATAAATGAGGTAATGACCCCTCCTAAACTTTTCTTTTGATGGGCCCTCATTTTTGCAACATTAGCTACAAACTACTCATTAAAAAATATACTGTATGCGTTTAAGCAATTCTCAAATAGACTTCACCAATTGTGAGTCAGCAGTGCCCTTATGGGGCTTTACCTCATACAAAGCTCCAACTTGTAACTAAGCTCTCAATGGGTGGACAGGGTCGCAAGTATAGCAGTGGAAGGTTACGAATGAGATTGAAATGAATTTCACGCCGTTATTAGTCTCAGTATTTGTAAGGTATAAGCACTCTCACTTTGCACAGCACAGCAAAATGTGGTTACCTTCCAGAAATAGAGCATAAGACAATTCTGAAAGGAGGAGAATAAGGCAGAACATTTGAAAAAGTCAGAATGGCCTCACTTATATCCCTGCACAGATGAAATCCTGAGGACATTGGGGGAAATTGAGGTTAGGTTTATAGTGAAAGGTCATGCTTCCTCCACCTCCATTGGGCTTTGAGATGCTGTAACAGTGTTCAGAGATGATGCCGCTTCGGATTGCAATGTATTTTTGTATAAAAAAAATGGATGGAAGACGAGCAACGGGAAGATAGGATTCTCTCCAACACAAGTCAGACTCAATGTCATTTCGCAGAGGGGCGGGGCTTGACTGCAGCTGGAAACATCTCAACCATAATTACACCTCTTTTCCTGTCGCTTTCCTCTCTCTGTGTTTCAGTTGCTTTTTTTAATGAACACTCTTCACTTCCTAAATGCCGGGCGCATATTGTCTTAAGGTTGACAAATGTAAATCACAGACAAGGTGATTGTGACCCCGGAAAACAAAGGGAGGAGGGAGAGAGTGTGTGTGAGACAGAGAGAGATGGTGTGAAAGTGTGTGTGTGAGTGATTGAGAATTGCTCATTTAAATACACAATCAATTTACATTTTAACAATATAACACATCATAAAATGTACTTCATACATATACATGTGTAACTACATATAGGTAGTCCCATTCAGTACACATAGGTCTATGGAAACCAAACAAATGCTTGCTAATGACAACCCCCCCATAGCCCCTTAGATGCTAATTAATGCTAGCGTGCATATTTTTCCATGTGCTTAGCAACAAAGCCTTGAGACCACAGCGAGTGAGGGCTAATCAAGGCAAGCTACTGAAATCCCACAACCAGCTAATAACGCGGGGAGTCAGCACTCCCATGATTCACTGAACAAATTTGATTCCTTCCTTTGTTTCCCTAGCACGCATGGCTAAAAACGACCGTGCCTCTACAACATTTTTGAAGTTCATCCATTTCAACCTCTCACCACTTTTTAGCAAACACTTGTCTTAAAAGTCGATTTAGCTGATCAACAATTCCACAAATCTTGGGCATATTTAAAACACACACAACCTTTACATTCCGTGTCAACTGAAATGGTTGTAATTAGTGGCAGCACAAGATGAACTGCAAGCTTGAACCCACTATCTTAAAATAGACCTGAAACGAAAATTGGTTTCAAACCTTTCATATTTCACATCAATTCATCATAAATCATAGGTCACAAAGGATAGGAATCCATTTGTGAAAATCATAAAACACAAGCCATCCAACAGCCCTTTATAACACCAAAACACACACCACTCCGTGCCAGCTAACCAGAATGCTGAATTACTCAGAACAAGGTTAAAACGTGTCATGAGAGGCTATAATTGTCTAAGACAAAGTGTGCGAGCAAGGGTGCTATTACAGTGTGAGGTGGCGTTGAATTTTGCAAAGTGGTTCCTTGCTGTGCTCGCATAGTGATAATGGCTTCATTTCCTATTTTCCAAAAATACTCTCTCCATCTCTGCCTCTCTCTCCTTTTCTCATTTCTTTCCAATTAGCACCTTAAGGTAGTTTGGCACAAGGTATACAGAAGATAAGAAGGGAGCCTAAATGTTTTGACCAGGTCAGGTTGACACAGAGGTTTTATAACTCAAGAATGAATAGTGGCTCATCAAGTGCATCAACACATCTGCCTGGGTTTGATTACGGTTTGGGAAATGTCTGGATGTCGACTCTCCCTCTCTTACTTAGACTTTCAGTCTGTCTATCTCAAAATGTCTCAAATAAAGCCCAAACAGGTCTAAAATACAAGCTGTTCTGGAACATTATACAAAAGATGACATTATTCATTGTGAGCATTGTCAGGATAGTTGTTACTGTTCATGAGTAATCATCATCAACACTGTCGCAACACCAAGCAGTCAAACATCAACAAACATTGATTGTGAGTGGTATCATGCAACTGCACCATACCGGTATGGATGAGAATGTTTGGCTTACCTTCGAAAGCCCGGGCTGCGTCCACCAAGTGAGACCAGTCTAGGGCAGAGGTGGTGTCTGGGAGAGGAATCAGGCTGCCATCTGCCATTTTGGCCCTTTCGGCCAGGGAACCGTCAGAAAACCAAAGCTCATCTGTCGAAATGCATTTCAGATCAATACAAGGTACTCGAGAAAAGGCCCAGTCTCTCTTTTCACTCTCCCTAGTCTAGCCTTACATGATCTTGTTTTATTATTGTTGGCCAGCATAGTCAATTCAGTCACGCCAGAACAATGCAAGTTCAAGGATACAGTGATGGATATTCTCTAAGTATATTATATTCAATTTATCAGTACAGTACTGATGATGAATCAAGCCTGTGCATAAAACAAGTAATAATACAGATTGTACCAAATGCTTAGCTTTTTCATTTATTACAAATAAATAAAGGCTGTGTAGTCTCTTAATAACTGTCACCGAAAAAACACATTTGTACAGGCCATTATAACTAAGCCTCCAGTCAATTCGTTCCACGTTCCAGCTTGAGCAGATGCGATTGTGCTAGACATGATGGGGAGCAATTATGTACTCAAATTGCAGACACGTTGCCTCACTGCTATATTTTTTTTCTACCCAATGTCACAGTCTGCACAGACTGAAAAGCTGATTAAATGAGCACAAAGAAGAGGAGCTTCCCTTTGCCAGACAGACAATTAACCTGAGTTGTGGGAGGTCACTGGCGCTAGGGTCAGCATTTGGGGACTAGATGTTCGATTACGTGCACGGCCGGAGGTTCATCTTCCCTTTGGTTTCTGACCCTACCTGGCCTCTCAACAGACCTTGCTAAGCGAAAGGTAATCGGAATGAGAAAGGATTTTTTTTTCTATCCTTAACTTAGCTTTTTTTTTACCAAACACTTGTGATAACAAGCTTGATGCCAGGATCAGCGTCTGCTAAAGTTGAACCCTTTACATGGGTGCTTTTAAGATTCAACATATGAATAGAGATTAGAAGAAAATGTTTATGCTTACGGATGGAAGCCTAGTATGGTACTTTTTCTATTAATTTAGCTTTTGTCAATGAGAGCATTGTTATTCTTCTACACCTACAGTAAAGGTTTGCATTTAATGAGGTATGAATGCAAAACATGCCAATCTACTCTTATTATATTATATTAGTTTGACAAACGACACGCTTTCTGGAGCTATGAAAATACATCAAAGGCAGACACTCACTTTTGCGCAGTCCTTGCCCGATGCGGAGGCCCATGCGAGAGGGCAGGGTGCTGTGGTACGGTGCTGCGCTGCTGAACAGGATATCGTTGGCCTGGGACTGGTCCAGGAGAGAGGTCCGTGAGCTGACCAACGAAAGGGTCCGTCGATGGCTGCACAGGCTCTCATCGGACAGGGTTCGGTAGAGGGAGCGCCGCGGAGATGCAGGTAAGATGCCATGGCATCCGGTGAGTGTCTGGCAAGAGGGGAGGAACAAGAAGATATGGATAATGTGAAGGATGGAGAACTACTGCATTACCATAAAAAATGTTTTGTCATATGCCCAAAACAACAAAAACAGTTTATACATTACTGTTACCTTTTTACGTAGCAATGCATGAGTTAACAGCAATGTATTAACATGGTATTGCAGTTTAGAGGTAGAACTGGTATAACAAGGAAAGGGTAAGGGTAATGGGCTCTTCATAGGAAAGTCTACTGTATGTTAGTCCTAATTTTTGGTGACTCAGTCTTTAACTGCCCTTTTGCCACAACTCAATTCACAAATGTAAAAAGACAAGTTTGAAAAGGCTGCTTCACTATAATGTAATCACATTTTTGGTCAGTTCTTGCTAAAGTGTAAATTGTTACCACCTTTGCAAAACAAGCATAAAGACAGCAATCTTTTGACTAAACAGTATTTTTGCCTGACTGGTAATTGCTCTATTAGTTTTGCTGAAGCTAAAAGCCGAAGAAAACTTCCCAAAATTGCAAAACTGAATGTGCGATAATGAGGTTGTCTCAAAAGTGCCCTCAGATAGAAAGATAATGGTGAGGGAAGAGAGAATAAAACAAGGGAGACTAAAAGCGAGTTTCCACTCAGTGGATATGGTAATTGTTAGGGCTCTTCAAATTCAATTAGGAGAAATAATGGCAATATTAGGGTTTTTCCTGCATAGAGAAAATGTGGGCGCGCGCCTATGCCGAATTCCCGAGCGCCTATTAGAAATTCCGAGCGCCTATGGCAAAAAAAGGTCCGCGATGGATGATTTTTTTTAATTTTAAAGCTGTGTTCATCACGCGTGCAATGCATGTCAGCGAATATGTACTCAATAGTATGTTTCAAGTAGGCTACAGCCGAACCCTCGTTCTGTTTTGATCAATTAGAAATCGAGTTGATAAGCCGATCAATACACAACTGTGAGGTGCGCGAATGGACAGAGCGGCCAGTAAACTGTCGTTCCGCTGCGAGGGCCGGCCCGACGTGAACGAATACACCTGTACGAATGCAAAGGAAATTTTTCCACTAAAAATGCTGACAAAAGTTTGATTAACGATTTGGGAACACCTGGGAATAAATACATTGATTAGAAGATATATATGTGCTCGCTATAACTTCTATTGGAGCCGTCATAGCCGTCATCGCATCGTGCAGTGCATGTCCGTGAATATGTTTCATATTATTTTTCAATTAGGCCTATAGTAATCGCGTTGATAGAAAGATCGAGTGTGTCTTCTTGTCTGATCAAGACAAGAACAATATCTTGCTTCTAAGAAAAAAAAACAATGGAAAACCAGGCTAAGAAACGTAAGGGAGGGGCTGAAAACTTAAAAGACGTCACCTGCACTAGACAAGGTGTTACCAATTGAAAAACAGCTATTTTTATTTTACACAAAGCTCAAATATGAAGCGCTCAAATAAAGGCCAAAAAATTCGGCTCGCGCGCATATGGAACTCCCGAACTAGCATCACATCAAAACAGAATGTGCATGCAGATTAGCTGTGGTGACGTAACGGGGGCCGATTCTGGTGGGGCCAGGAATGAATACTTTGTCTGGATCTAAGTATAGGGCCTATTTTTATAGGGCCCATTATTTATGAAATGGTAAAAACAACGCTTCGATGTCTGCTAATAAGGTGACATGGTAACACACTGTCTTTTTTTTTGGAGCACCGAAGACCCATTTTGACCCAGGAAAAACCCTGAGTATGAGTCCTAATATGGCAGCTGCAAAAAAATCACTTCCAGTTTTCATGACTGTAGAACTCCTATTGGTCGATAAACTATCTTAAATACAGTTTGCTACATGGGACTGTCAAAAATGACTGAAAAATTGTTTTCTCTCTATCAACATTACTATCTTATACATGTCATCATATGTTTGCAATTGTAAGACAACAAAATGATTTGGCATAATTGAGGAATACTATTGTCAGCCATTTATTTCCAAAGGAAATGCTTTTATTAATCAAGTGACTGAGAAATCAGTCTTAAAAATAAAACATGCAAGCTTTCAAATAAAATCCCATTTGCACTTCCCAACCTTCACCCTCTCTCTCCTGGTCGCATTGCCTCTCCTTAATAAACCACAAGGCTTTGTGCCAGCCAGTGAGGTCTCCGACATTGTTGGTTGATGGAGTTGATTGTGCTACTTTTAAAATCAACCTTTTGACGGGCTTAGCAAGCTGCAATGTGAAAAATGTGTGTGCATCACAAGCCCCAGACAAAATGGCTTGTTTGAATGTGTCACATTTTAACGTCGTCTAAAGTGATGAGAGAGGAGGATAATGCGTAGGGAATCATGGAGGTGTACATCTATAGATAATTGTGTGATACATGTTGTTGATAACATTCTCCCTAAACCAACGTCCTCTTTTTACCAAGCACACCCTCACATAATAAAGATGAAATTTAGCATTTTGGGTGAAATACTTATACCCACTTTGTACTCCACTGCTATGTGCTAAAATACATGCATTCTGTATATAACATAAATTCTACACTTCCAAGGATACTGGCTTAAAAATACGATAATGAGAGACTAAACACTGAACCCCTTCTCCTACATATTGTCTTGTGATGGTCCATATCAGCCAGATAAAGGATCAAAACAGAGCAGAACCAGTAGACAGTGGGCTGCTACACCACTTGGCATGGTCAAGGCTCACCTTCCCCAGGCCCTGCTGCCCAAGGGGGCTGTCGGGCAGCATCATCTTTCAGGAAGGCCTCCCTGTTCAGGCCGGGCTGGAGCTGGCCATCTGTGCCAAACACGGCACGGAGCCTACAACAATACATGAGAGAGAGACAAGATAATCAAGCAGCGGGTAAAGGAGAGAGAGTAGGGGTAGGAGTGTGTGTGTGTGTGTGCGTGCGCATGTCGGGAGGGAGACAGTAACTACACAACTTTGTGGAAAGGCAGGTGGGGATGGGGGCAGTCACCACAGCATGATGGACTACTCTCAGCCTCTGCTGAAAAAGACGTGCACGTGCTCACCGAACCCCATTGATCGACAAGCTTTCAAAGGAACCGCTGTGAGTATGGCTTCCAGCCCTGAGGCCTGCCATGACAGCTGACAATTCATAAATCCGGGGGGGGGGTAAGTGCACACTTAAGGGACAAGGGTGGGGTGGACAGTTGCAATACACATGTATACAATATTGAGATAAAAAGCTGGGCCTGTGCTCTTGTTTAAAGCAGTGGTTCCAAACAGTGATGGCCGTAATGTGTGTGACAACCAAGGAAGACCTTGTTACCACCGCTCCAACCAACTTTTCCCTGCCCTTTAGAGATCCTACATTCTGAATTTCCCTTCGGGGATGAATACAGTCTTCATTTAATCTTATCCCCACTGCATAAACACTACACGTTATCCTGTTGATAGCAGCCGAGTAGTGCAGTGCACTGTGTGGTAGATTTGGGACAGAGCCATAATAAGACATACCGGTAAGTTACAGGGATACAGCCATGACTTTCATACGAACAGAGTTAACCACGATTTACAGTTCCAGATGGAACTGTATTCGAACAGATAACAGCGAAAACAGGTTAGGTTGGGGCATGTGCACACACCGTGCAGGTGAAGTTAGTGGGTAACACTTTATTTCAGTCTTCTTTGCTACCGATATTGACCTTATATTAGATTACATTGAAACAATGTTTTATGTTCCAATTGTACATTGGTTCATATGTGACCAATTTAAATGGTATTGAGTGTTAAGTTAGTGTTCGAAGGAAATACCAGGAAAAGACAAGTATTAAGACCATAAAATAAAGTGTTACCAATAGGTGCAGTAATGCTCATATACCTGGATCTCAGCGTCAGTGTCTTAAGTAGAAAAGACAAAACGCTCTCCACTCCACTGAAATCCAAAATGAAAAAGGAGGAAAATAATAGCAATGTTCATGTGCAACATAAACAATGTGTAAATAAACGGCTCAAAATGATACCTATAATTAGTTAAGCTTTTACCAGAATAGCCAAGTCGGTGTGGAGTACAGTACATTAACTAATTTGCACAATAATTAGCAGAGTTACCTTTTACTATTACAATAATATTAGTATATTAAGTCCTTGTTAATAATGTCATACTATTATTAAAGAAACTGTAGTGGAACATTTTATAAAGATGAAGTCCATTTACCTTTAATCCCCCCACAATTACAGCACAGTAAAAAGAATATATAAAAAAATAACCATTGACGCTGATGTGAGAAACCATACATGAATGAGGAAGAATGCTGATCACAAATGTGATGTTCACAAGTTCAGTTGCATTGTCATCAATCAAACTTTTGTTCTCCGATCAGACACACTAGCCGCAAGACTCAACTCTTTGCTTCTGGGAAGGATGTCAACCTTTAGGAAACTAATAAGACAAGACATGTGCCAAGTGTGGAGTGTCATTTAGTTTATATTTAATATGGCTGTCCTGTTTGATCAAAGTCTGCCTACGTGGGCCTTTGGTGTAATGTACATGCTAGGTAAGTGTACTGAATCAACTTTAACTGGCACAATCCAAGCACCTTGATATTGATTACATTATTTATTCTAGAATTTTCTTAAATTCACATAGATAATACACCAAGAAGAATCTTCTGCAGAATAAAAGCAAAATTCCCACCAGAAAATGACATCATGAAAGATCATATTGTAAAGGCTACCTTCAAGATCACTATGTATTGCAAAGTCTAGCTTTATGGCCCACTTAGTGGCTAAGAATGCAATTCAATGCATCTATACACAGCAGATTTACTCACGCAAGGTCTTTTGGCCTTTGTGGTTCCTCCACTAAGGTACCATCCTCTGCTTTCTTCCAGCCCATCAGGTACTCCTTTCCTGGTGACTGGCGGGGGTGGGCAGAACCATGAAGCCCTGCCCCAGATGTTGTGTCACCAGGTGAGAACATGTAGACTCTGGATGCGTCTGTGGAAGAGGCTGTCTTCAATGCACGCTCTGAGGGGCTGCCGGAGTGTCGAGACCCACTAAGAAAACAAAGTTTGGAATTTGACCAATTACCATAGAGTAAGTCACTAAATTGTACATTTCACAGTCAATTAACAATAACCCATGGCGACAACAATTTCGATTTTTTTTCCAAGGGCAATGTGTCTCAACAATCAGCTAATTTGACATTCAGAGAGGGTGAACAGATTTATTTTGTGTCCACCAGCTCAAATTAAATCCTGCTCTCTGACCACAGCTGCAGAATGGGTCTCTCACAACACTACTTGTCACCTTTCAAGTCCAGGCCCAGCCGGATGCTGTGGTGCCCATCTCCCCTTGACTGACCCCCGACATTGAGGCGTGAACAAATATCCATGGGAAGTGACTGAAGGTTGGGGGATTTTTGGGGGGAGAAAGGTGGGGTGTGTGTGTGTGAAGGGGTTACAAACAGCTATTTATTAAAGCCTGCATTTGAGTTGAGGATGTGAAAAGTAAGTAGAGTGAGGGGACCCATTATCGTCCATTCAAACTCTCCAACGTTCCAGACTCCATTATCATTCATGACCTTTGCTTTCCGTTGATTTATTAAAGAAGATCTGCTGCAGCAACAAAAGAAAGTAACGCATCGTTATGTATACAGCTTATGTTGCTGCAGCCTCATACTTTGATATTTAAATATGTAAACACGCTCTCCAACCATATGTGTACTAGCATCTGTCTTGCTCAGCGTCAAACTTGACATTTCTCTATTGAAAGTGGTTGGACAGATGACAATGGAGCCCACTGGCTAACTGCTAAAATTAGCAAAATAACATTTCTAGGCATATCCCTAATTAATTTTTAAACTGGAATGTGATGGTGTGTATGTATCTATATATTAAAGTACATGTGACATAATGTTTTTTATTTGTATTCTATCAACATTTTCATAAAACTCCTGACGAGCGTCGAGAGCTAGGTGGACAATAATGGGACCCCTTACGCCAAGTATAAACTAAATAATTTGACATTTCAAGGGAAAGGCGTGCACATTTTTTTGCTGTTAAGAAATAACAGCACACAATGACATAGCAGATGCTGGGCTTGATTGTAGTTGCCTTAGGTTGGATCTGGGTGGTCGACTATGCTAGTCCACTATACTAGTCCACTATGCTACAGTATGTAGCTCACACAAAAGGCCTCTATCTAATAACCTGAAGCCAATACAAGACAAATACAGAAAAGAAGTCACTGGTGCACCCAGTGATGCACTCAGTTCACATCTGACTCCACTTAAAATCAATTGTTCAAACATAGCTGTGCCCGAACAATTGATTTTGACAATTGAGTCCAAACGTGACAATGACCTATTCGATATCTTTGTTTAACTGAGAAAATCCTATCTTGTGGTATTGAAGAAATGAAACTATATTGTCTGTGAAAATGAGTCCAATTGGTACTAAATAGGGGTGGGGGGGAAATTGTATTCACATTTGAATCGCGATTCAGTCTTCTAGCGATTCACATCGATTTACAAATGTAAAAAAAAGAAAAGGATTTGTGACCCCAAGAATTGATTTGAATCATGAGGTACCAAAAGATTCCCACCCCTAGTACTAAAGACAGGAGCCCCCCAGGCCATCTTTACCTGGACATGGAGGAAATCTCACTCAGATCTCCCAGACTTCCATCGGTCACATTCCCAGCAGAGGTGGCCTGCGTGAAGCCCTGGGACAGCCCTCTATCAGGGGTCCCTGCTGAGTGATATCCCCCTGGGTGCTCGAGTGGCCACTGCTCCCCTCTGCAGTCCTGCAGTACCAGCCTGGAGGCTGCGGGGACGCCCCCGGCAAGTGGCGGAGGAGGAGGGGGCATGCAGGGGGCCGTGTCGATGCCACTGTCGGTGGATGCCCCCTTGATGTACGTGAGACCCAGGGACTCTGGGTCCATCGGATCCCCGGAGCCGAAGCGCTTGTCATCACTGCTGCCGCTGGAGGCGTTGCTGGAGAGGGTGTTGCTGCTCGAGTGGCTGGAGCACCCCTTGTCACCAGACTGGCAAGGGAGATGAAAAAAGGATGTTGGGTTAGTATATATTATTTTCTAACTATAATAATGAAACAGTAAATACACCACACAATGTTTTTTTTCTGTATTAATCTAGCCTTAATTATTATAATTTTGTAATGGGTTGGGTTATTCAGTAGATACATAAAGCACAATTATGGTAAGCTCATAACCCTGGTTACACACTTTGTATAAGATAGTTTGTGTTGTGTTTACTTAGACAGGCCACTGGTACATTTGAATAATGCCATCTAACTTTTTAATCTTATTAAAAGTGAGTTAGTCACAGGCAATCTCAGTTCCACTCGAATGCCAGAATTGTAAAATGAATTATTTCTGAGGCCCAATTCATTGAAAATTCCATAACCAAGCCTTTCCAAATGGATGGTAGACACTATGAATGCTTAATGCAGCTCTCCATAGGGAAAATTGCTTCTTGTTTCTTTCATGACATTTGGTGGGGGATGACGGGGGACGACAGGGGACAACCCAAAGGTACCTTTCAGATGATCTATATTTTTCATATTAATAAAAAAAACTAAATTTAAAGAAAGCTAAGTCACAAGCTAAGTCACATGACCTTTCCCCCTAAAAAACAGTTGAATAAACTTGAAGCGACAGCTTGCTGTTTCTAGAATGTAGCCACCAACAAGGGTTGTATGACCTTTTCTAGCCAAATCTGTCAGCTGGTCTACCTGCCCTGGACATGGGGACTTCTCCCTACGCAGGCACTGCGTTGGACGTCCGTCACATGCTTCGAGGTGTATCGGTAACGGAGCTGTCCACTGCACTGAAAGCAACACCCGGTCAGATAAAGATCAAGTGACCGTGTGAGAAAGGCGAAGAGCCCATCTGCCCAGCGGATCATGTTGCGGTCTCGAACGATGGCTGTGGATGTCTTGCATTTTGCTAATGCATGTAGGACGAAATAAGAGGTCCTGGGAGTATTGCGGTTATCCTGTGAGGAGCCTTCATTGAATTACACGGCTTCTCCTATGGGGTACTTTCACTTGACTGCCATTGGATGCAATGAAGGTTGGGTTGAATAATTAAATGCTTGGTTCATGATGATGTCCTCTGACTCAAATGTTAGATCCTGGGTAGTGCATAACTAGTCAAAGAATTTGGTAATGGCTAATGAAAAAAACAATCTGAAAATATATATAAAATACTGTAACTATAACTTAATACCTTCTTTATTTATGTTGATGACAACACAAAAAACACATCAGTGACTAGGTGAAGTTAGTTTTGAATGAAGTTCACTACACTGCTAATTGTATTTATGCACCACAAGCTGAAATTGGAAGTTCAAGTTCCAAACATCATTGTCCAAAATGATGTTTTGCCAAATGCTATCTGTTATAACATGATATTCAGGGGCAAGTAGTAAAAGCTAGCCATTCATTGTATTTTTTTACAGTTTCGCTGTGGCTCATTTCTGGAAACTGTCTTAACATTGCCTAAACTATAAGTGCAATCGTCACAACTGTATAATGGGACATCACAGCTCTATTGCATGTCTGCAAAAGGTAGTTTATCACCCAAAACATTTAATTCATGCTTCAAAAGGTAGTTATTGCATCAGTGAATTGGCCAATGCTACCAACATGAAAAGCAATGTTGTCATTGTGTGAGCTGTACTGCTCAAAATGTGTTGATGTATTTTCACCATAACAGTCAACCATGGAAATGTGTATTATAAATAAATGGACACATTCGGAACAGTTCGGATATTTGAACTCATTTGAGAATTGAACCAAAGCGAGTGAGGAAAAACTGTAAAGTGGTCGAACTGTGATAGCGTACTGTGCAGTTGACCAGTGGAGGCGTTTCTTAAATTGATATTTGTATTGTAGCCCTGGAATTTATTTTCCCTAGCTATTTTTTACTTCTAATACTCACACGCTGTAACTTGGAGTCCTTAACTCCCTGCCTTGGTTGGCTTCTTTCCTTCATGTTCAGAATCTTTGTGGAGGGATGGTGCCACTTGGCCTCTGTGAAAGAAGAGGACGCCATGTCAATGCTGGTTATGATACAGACACCATTTCTTTATTAACATTCTAGTGGCAGACATCTCTGTCATTTTAGTGAGTTGAGGTCAACTCGAGTTCCAGAAAGCTCCGTTTCAAGATTCAAACATAACACTAAAATGAACACACGACCTTGTAAGCATAGTTGCCTCCATTGCATTGTGTGCAGCTGTCATTATCTGCAGTAGACTCTGCATCTGCATGTATCCCAAATCTATTCTTATTACCGTCTTTATCCTCAAATAAGGTAGGAGGGGAGGTGTTGAGTCATACCTGCAGACCTGGTCCTCTCAAGCTTGGGCTCTCCCTCTCTCCGACTCTCTCCCTCCTTATCGACAGGTGGGTCGAGGAGAGCAGGGGACTGGGACCTATTAGCAAAGGATATTTTGCTGCTATTTTGTTGTATGAAAGGTGGAATGTGGACATTGCTTGAATCTTTCAACACATGCATCAAAGATTGTATTTGAGGTCAGTGGAAGCTGTGGATGCTGTGGACTGCCAACATGGTCCTTACTTCAGTCAAATTTCATATGAACCTGCAAAAATGGTTCATGGAATACCACACGGCTTCATCCTGAACCCTTCTTTCCTTTCCTGCCCTGCACCCTTCTCTCACTCTTGAGGTAGTCACTAGTTCTACAGTATCAGATGAGGCAAGAAAGCTTTCAACAGCACAGCTTTTACAAACTACAACTCATCGGATCAGTGTCTTTTTCAAAGGAAGGGAGGAAATAAGAGAGAGGAAACATTTAGTCAGTTGAGTTTTCAAAACCCAACCTGCCTTTGTCTTTACTTTGTGCCTCGTAAAGACAAAGCCAAAGAATGTGTGCTGGGCCTATATTTGGCAATCAAGCTCACCATCACAGGCCTTTGTGCTTAGGCCATAGCAGGAAGCTATTCCTAGAACGTTCCCTTGGCTTAACACAATCTTGAAAGCGTATGGCAGCCTAGTCACATTTCCACGAGGGAAAATGTGGGATATTGCTGGAATGCCTGCAACCTGAGCCAGAGGGGTTGTCCGCCAGTGGCTCTTGCTTGGACTGCCCTGTCTGGATTGTAGAGGGGTCAGGCTTGTTGAGGGTAGGGGAGGAGTTGTGTTGGTGTCATCCAATTCTAGATACATGTTAAATGGTGATACATCCCACCACTTGACTTGTGCTGTTGCTTGTTTTTCTGTTGTTGACTGTTTTGTATTTAGTTTTACTGTGTTTAAAAAAAATAGTATTTAAAAAAATGTATTTGGATTCTGTTTTTGTGCTTTTGTTCGGCACCTCGGTCAGCCTTGCTGTGTTTTGAGTGTGCTTTATAAATAAAATGTACTTACTTACATCACCATTTGTATGTATTGTAGCATGCAGATTCTGTATATATATAGTGTGAGTGTTGTAGTCATTACCTACTTACTCATCTTCAAATTATGGTTGGTGTCTTTGGAACTGAAGTATTTTGATCACTCTACATAAATACTATTGTGTAGCGAATATAGTTTTAAGTCAACTCTCTCTTAAATGCAGCCTGGTCTTAGATAGTCCAATATCCAAGCATTTGTCTTTTCTCCTCCTTCATCTCTATTGTGATGCACTCTGATGCAATCCTTTTAGCACACACTGTTCAATTCTAGGTTAATTTGAACAAGATACTGTTGCAGTGATAAAATATCAAGCAGGTAAACCAGCTGGTGGCTGTACATCTTCTATCCTCCACTTCCCCAGGTGTATACATATGAATACCAAGCAACAGCAGTGATTCAGTGCATGCCAGTTCTCTAAATGTGTACATGCATAGAGACATTAATCATAACGGTAAGAACAGATCATAACAGCAATAATGTATTATTTTGCTAATTTTATATCAGCAATGCCAGGCCAGGCCAAGTTGATGCTCAGTTGTTATAGATGTTGTCCACATTACCCGTTAATGGCAAGTTTCTGGGACCAGGTGCCAGTTGGTCCTGGGTCGCTGGAGGTGGACTGGTTGCTGGGAGAGCTACAGTATAGCTGGCCTGTTTCCCCTCTGCTACATGAAGGCGTGGGAGATATCTCATAATCCTTAATGCTGTAAAAGAAGAGACACACAGGGATGTTGCGTTTAGGGATTACTGAGGGTTTACTGTGAGTAGAACGTGAGTCAAAGAGAGTGACTCTTTGGATATTGGTGTGTCTGGGGCATCTAACACATAACATGTTAATGTAACCTGTTTTGTATCTAAATATATAAAGTGCTGGCCATGACATTAAATGAATCAAACTGAATTTTCTTCATGACACAATTACAGCAACAACAGTGAATAGCAATGTTATGGATTGGTTGGCAATTAAAAACCAACAACTGTTGTCTCGCTTATCCTCAAAAAACACAAAAGCACTGACAAGAAAATACATGGATGCACATTTGCTTGTTGGTGGGCCTATTCATGACAGACATGTGACTAAAAACAGCTATGGTATAATTCACCCCCCTCCAATTGAAATAGGGAGGGTGCATGTGTCACTGTATCAGGGACTCAGAGAGAGGCTCCATCATGCATGGGGTGAGGCAATCGCTATTCTTAGCAGAGAGAGTCCGTTGTCTCCAAGCAGTTAACGAAGATGCTAAATCTCCCGGGTGAGAAACCTGATGCTGCCACTGGCCCAAAAGGAACGCCAAGCATCTCCAAACCACGGAACATATGGAACACATGAGGGCAGTTTCAAAAGGTGCTATGGGGGGGAAGTGATGGGATTGGAAAAAAGGAGGGAGGTATGTTGGAGGTGGAAGGGGAGGGGGGTGATGAGAGGATGAGTTCTTTCCAGATGGGGTGGGGAAACGCTGCATATTCAGCATCTCAGAAAGATGGGGACTGTGGCAAAGCCTTGGCAGCTGCGAATGGAGTCAGCCAATTAGCAGACTGGCAAGGATTGTAGTGATAAGGGGGGTCCAAACGACGATAAGGCTTCACACAACCTCAAACAAAGAACTCAGAGTTTCTACATGTATTACCCAAAGGTAAAGATTGCACTTTGTAGTCTCATCATGCTTTCTACTCTACATAGCGTACATGTTCATACCCAAGACAAAGACACACGTTTTGTAAGTGAAAGTGTGAAGGAAAGGTTAGTCAAAGCTTGTTAGGATACCTAAAAGCACTTCTAATCCTAATATTATTAATATTTCTTTCTTTTAAATTGTGCTCTTTCCAAACACAAGACAATTGTCAATTTGATATTAAATGCTTTCTCTTTAAGTCATGTTTGTAACTCAAAAGCCGTAGAACCGAGGGAAAATACAGATACATATAAAGTTGAGGAGAAAACAAATAATAAAAGAAGATGCATAAAGTAAACATATTATATTTAAAAATAGTCTTAGAATTAAATGCATAGCATGATTAACTACCTCTTAGGGCCCTGCCACACCGAGCAGCAATATTGTGTGCTCATGTGTTTTGCTAAACACACATGCATATTAGTCAATATTCTCCACAGTGTGACGGTGTTTCCAAGTGGACAAAAGCTAAACACGTACTTTAGTGCACATGCATGGCTTGTGTAGTATGTTTGTCTATTTCGCTTATGGTAAGTTCTATGTCATGTACATTAATGCATGCTTACTTAGTAAATACCTCAGAAAAGTGTTAATTTGTCATCCTCTTTTTGGTGAAATATGGGTTTGGCACACCTAAAAAGTTTAATGGAGACCCTCATTGCAGTAATGCACTGACCATTTGGTTTCAAATAGCCTCACTACTTTCACCCAGGTACTTTTGCACCCCAGTACTGCATAGCTACTACAGTACTCCAATGCCCTTTGCCCACAACAGCATACTGAGTACACCAGTTCCTAACCAGGTTTTTGATTATTCTGAATCTATCTGAATAGGAATCTACATATCCAGCTCTTGATGCTGAATGTCTTGGATCAAAATAAAAATTACAATCTAAAGAACGTTGATGCCAAAAATAATTGTATTTTTGAGGAAGAGCAATTAATGCCATATTGTGTTCAGTCACTGACCAGGGGCATAACACTTAACGTTCACGTTCCCACAATAAAAACAACAGGACACAAAATATGCTATGGTTTCCATAAATGGAACATACATGGCAATCACACATGCATGTACTTTCATGCACACCATATGTACATTTGAGTTCATGCATGAAAACAGTTGACACACAACTGTTACATCACACAAACACACACACACATTCATACACAGCAACCTAACACAGCTGACATGTAACAGAATGCTATCAGACACCAGAGCAGTGTTGGCCTCCCAACTCACTACGTGCGTGTGTGACATTGAGGACAGTCCACAGCAGGAGACTGTAAGGGACTCCGAAAGAGAGCTTTGACACCCAGGAGCGTGATAAAATATTCACATGACAAGAAGCCAGACTAGCTAACCTCACCACTCCCACCCCTTTAACGTGCCAAGGAAAATAACTGAGGCTTTAAATGAAACCCACTTCTCCCAAACATGGGGCCTGAATTTACATACAGTATTAAAAGTACTACCTTCTTTAGGATTGTACTGACAAAGCATAGAAACGGTAAAACACAAATGCATATTTAGTCTTGTGTTGTTCCAATTTGACCAACTGTTGGATTCAGTTTTCCAGTCATGTGCTTGCCCCTTGTTCATTTTATGCTAATCACATTAGAAAACCTTGACCCAATTGTTCACAGGGTATGCAAATGCTACTGTGAGGCCAGTAAAGATAGAGGTTCCCATTGTGTCCATTAGGATAATTACACAAATGCACAACTCATTAGGAACTCTTTAATATACAGTACAAAAATTGAATGTTATACAATAACTGTCACATAAAAAATAAGCAAATGGCTATGACCAGGCTTTAGAAACTTCCCTTTATCTGTTGTCATTTCCTCATCTCAAATCTAATCTGATTGGACCCAGTCACACAACACCCTTTAAGTGGTGTTGGCAGATGATGCCAATAACGCCAAGTGGATATTAGTTTTGTGTGATAAAAGAGGACTTATCCGTTTTGAATAGTTAGGAATTAACCTTTTCAATCGTGAACAAATTTGATTTATTTTCTTCTGAAAATCAGAACCATCATGAAGCAGACAACAGATCGATATGAAAGATGGAGACTGGGAGAGGGAAGGGTACCTGGTTCCATCCTGTAGCTTCCTGTCGAAGGAGGTGCTGCGGGAGATGGTGCCATGAACGTACTGGAACATCTGCTGTCCCGGGCTGGGCCCTTGGGTGGGTGAGGCACGTGATAAGGGTGGACCGCCGGGAACGGCGGAGACCCGATGCCAGGCAGCAGTGGTCATTCTGAAGGGGGTGGGTGCTCCTTCATGTACCATTGGCACGCGGTACAGTTCAGTGTAGCTCCTGAAAGAAAAAAAATACAAATTGGTCAAATCCAAATGGAGAGACATGCATTATATAGTAAAAGGTGATTCATTTAATTATTTTAAATGTAATTCCATAACTACTTCCATCCAAATCATACCATACTAACACTGGTTGAGGTCAGTGATTTTGTAATGACATTTTTATTAGGTAAATGGCAAGGAAGAATCTTCCATACTTCCAGAATGCTCCCAACTGTCTAGATCAGCCATTCCCAACCATTTCCACTTTCCAACCTGCATAACTACAACCATTCCTATAGTGCCATATAACATAATGTTAAATAGCAAACATGCCAAGCATAACTGTTGACGTTTTGGTCATGATGAATTAAAGGCTAAATGTAATATATATTTTGTTAATAATATCAAACTTTACCAACAGTATACTGTATATCATTTTTTTTACCAGCAGTATATATAAATATTGTTATATTTGTGTTTTCATTGTTTTGGCGGCCCATCTGCATTACCCACAGAGATCGACAAGATGGGAATCATTGGTCTAGAATGGCTTCAAACTAGTAATTGATTGAATTGCTTCAAACATAAAAATATAAAGTCATTTTGACTGTAAACTAGGAGCAGCCATTTCTTCTTTGATTTAACCACTGAATACATACCCTCTCCAAATGGCAAAGGCACAAGGCATCAAAAGATGACAACAATTCACATAGAATTAAATACCAGTTGGCAGGCAACATAGTTAACATTTTTGGGCAGTAATTGCTCAATGCAGTATCTATCTACATGAGTGTAGATAGAAACTGCATTGCGTGAGGCCTGTGGCTGAACTCCATCAATAACATGGATTAACCTAATGAGTCTTTAGGTCATGGCTTATGGAGCTCATTAGCTTGGATGCTTCCCTGCATCCCCAAGTTACTGCAACGACCAGGCAGGGGCAGTTCTATAGGGCGTATCTGAAGCCGTCTGTGACATTGCTTGTAAAAAGGGATATACAAATACATTAGATTTGACTATCATCATATTTTGACCAACGTGTTTTAGTGCTTTGGTTGTGCCACTGTTAGGTTGGTTCTTGCACCCTGAGGTGTTGTAACAAGAGGCCAAGTCGATATGCTGGAATCAGTTTGCAGTCTACTTAATTTGATTAGTAAAAATGGCTTGCTTAACGAGCCACATCTGTGCAAATATGACTATTTCAAAAGGTAAAGGTAATGTTAGACGTTTTCTTTGTTTGTACATTTTCTATTAAACCGTGGTCACTTTTATTTGGCTGGCCGACAAGTGAACTGACCTCCTCGGAGTCCCATCCTCATACGGATGAACGATGACCACACTGACGGCAGCTGACGTGCGGAGCAGGTCAATCATTTGCTCATGAGACAGCGATGCAACAGCCACCTTGCAGATCTCCACCAATCGGCAGCCGGGACGTAGCCCAGTCTGCCAAGCAAAACCGAATGGCTCCACATCGGCCACAACTCCCTCGAAGTTGACGTGGAAGCCAAGTTGGCCAAGACCGTTTCTCCGCAGGGTCATCTCCACTGTCTCACAGCCACGGGTGACAATCTGCAAGGGTGCAAATAAGTGGAGAAAGATTAGACACTTCTAATACAATGCTAATTGGAATACATATAATTCCATTATAAAATATAAACATTAAAATGTAAAATTTGTACAAAATAAAGGCTTGGTTAATTATTTTATTTCAAATGTGTAAACATAACTAATAAGCATTTGTAGCACTGGCAGTTATCAACCAAGTTTTATATATTTTGGTTGCATCTTCTATAGCAAAACTGTCAACGCTTGGGTCAACGCTTGCCTTAATTAACTTTGGCCAAAGTGACATTATTGAATAATCTTCAAACTGCTTAAGTCATTCCTTCTTTCTACTTAGAAAGACAGCATGGCCTATTCAACTTGGTAGCTAGGTTTATTGGAAACATCAGGCACTGATTTTAGGTTGGCAAAGGGAGGGTTGTTTGTATGTTTCCAATAAAAAAGGGAGTGGGAATCAGGGGGCATTCTCCAAATGTGACATGTGTTTCTCTAATCATGTGAGAGCATGAGCGTTTCGATGCGTTATTAGCTCAACTGAGATACAACCCCCAGTTCCTCTTTGTTGAAGATTATGTAAACTTTTGGATAATCCCATGGCCCAAAATGAACTGTCTGAGGTATGAGGCACATGTTATGTGAACCACAACAAGTTATGCTTCTTTCTCAGAACAACCAGCATTTTCTCACCTAATTTTTTCATATTTGGTCTCAACTGTTTTATTTATATCTGCTGTTTCAAAGAGTTTATTTTATGACGTACAATTACCCTGACTGCAGTGATTGGCCAGAGCATGGGATTGAGTTCTTCTCACCCAAGGTAAACTCTTTAAACTAACAAGATTAATAATGGCTCACCCCTTCATTTAAGCCATTTTAAAACAACCTTTTAGAGAGGTAAATTGCAGTTCCCAGGCCAACTTCCACTTACATAAAAACCCTGACCCATTAAAACAATGTTTTAATATCTAATTCATCCAAGATAAGGCCTCTTTGGTAAAGGTAAAATGTCCTACACACAAATCTGATGATCTGGGCATATTTACAAATCGAGATAAGGATGTTGTTTCAGTAAAGGTTAAGTTTGAAAGCATCCTTATATACTTGCCTCCAGGCGTTGCATGATCTCCCGAATGTCATCCCAACATCCCTCCTGAACAGAAAACACCACGCATTCCCCACGCTCGTAGAACAGCTTGACACTCCCACATGCCGTGCTCCAACCAATGACGTCCCGACAGTAGCAGTTAAACACCACCTCTTTGGATGCCTCCTCGATCAGCGCAACAAACTCGTTGGAGACAGCCAACAGGCAGCCAATGTCTGCCGACTGTCCAAAGTCCCGGGCCACCACGGCCCAGGTGACCGCCCCTGTGCTCTGCAGGTGGCCGTTCCTCCTCGGTCTTGTACGCTCCTTCTTTTTGCCGCCCAACGTGATGAAGCTGAACTTTGCGCCAGATGAGTCCACCGGGGTGGCGCTGACGAAATTCTCAGCCAAGTCTTTCAGGTACTCTTGTCTCGTGCGCATGGCCATGGCGCGGAACTTGTCCGACTTGTGAGCCGCATTTTCACCGTTGATCATCTTGGCCAGGAGGAAGTCCCGGAACACTGCTGACTTTGGGAACGTCACTTCCTGGGGGATGGGTGGACCGAAGGCGGGAACATCTTTTGATCTGGTGACTGCAACACTGGTGAAGGGAGAAAAAATTAAACAATGTGTAAAACAAAAGAACTTTGTTTTTTAAAGTCGTCTTTTTAAAAGTCCAGGAGGATGTCACCATGTCACTAGCTTTGTCACATGTCATTGCACATAACACAATAATTTCTCAGCACACACTGTTCGGTCTGATATCTAAGTACATAAATAATAACAAATGACATTTCTATTTAATGTACTCCTATAATCTTGCTAAAGAAAAACAAACAGAGCAACACACAACAGGCGGGTCATTTGAAGGATTAATGTCATATTAATAATAATAATAATCCACAACCTGAAAATAGAAACAACTCAAACGATTAAACTCCTAATGCAAAAGGAATACTGTAGCAGCTACAACCAATGATAATGGATGCAAATGTCCTCTGAATCACTTAACATAACCTGATTTGGAGTTAAGACAAAAATCCAACCAAATAAGTTTAAACAAAATGTGTTTGAATCCTTAGAGTACTTGTATCCTCTCACACAATTATTCACCCAAAGTGGATTGTATGAATGCCACTATGCTCACCTGTAGCAAACATTTTCAGTGCAGGGGTTGTGTACTTTGACTATGATGAAGACATGTTGAAAGTGTGAGCGGATGTTTACTGGAGTGAAGGGAAGAGCACCAGGTTCCTGGAAAATGACTGTGACTATGTCGTTTCCAATATGTCTCTTTCTCAGTAGCTGCAAAAGGAGGAAAAAGAGACAGGAATAACACGTGATTAAGACACAAGTATGTGATCTGCCACCTTACTCCCTCGACAGAGGTGGTGAGCAAATAAGATTGTGGCGGAGACGCCCAGCTCCGGGAGTTAAGAGAAAGAGATCTATTCTCTGGAGACCTTCAAGAGGATTACTGCTAATCCCAGACAATCGGTCGTGATCCCAGAAAAAGGGATAAATCATCAAATCACACAAAGTCCACTAATTAAGGTCCAAGACACACGCAATGCCATCATATAACACTGGCTCGATTTTCAAATGGGAAACGCTTTCCAGAAATGTCACTCACACAGTACAGTATGTCCTGGATCAGCAGATGGATGTATCTTTAGGAGGGCCTGGAATCGAAGCTGCTCTGTCAGTGCAGGCGCTATTTTACGATAAAACTAATTTGTCACAAGGACTGTCCTTTCAGTTTACGCTAGGAGTCCTTGAAATTCTCTGCACGATACATGTTACACTTCTGTTTTCTGCTAGCAAGAAAACAGGGTGCCAGGGACCCCATTCCACCATTTCTAGATGTATTTGACATATTCACACAAACACCACACACACACGGCTAATTGGCAACTGCATGCAGAATTGTTGCTGTGGTAACATTTCCAGCAATTTCCTTTCCCATTAACAGTTCACAGGCTACAAAAATGAGAAATGCCAATTCTAATTCAGCAGAGCACACTGTGACTAAAGGTCCAAAATTACCAGCTGTCTGCTGTGGGCAAGGGAAGGCCACTGAGCAATCTGTGCTATTATGATGGCAATAATGATAAAACAAGGGCATTCGACTCATTGTTGCAAACAGGATATACAATTGCCCATGCAGTAGGATATATGAAAGTTGAAATATACCACTGCAAAATAAATGGAGAAAAAAATATATTTTGTTTAACAGAACTAACTTGTCTTTCTGGGAAACCATTATAAAGCAACTTGATTCCTTCATATCAAATTAAAAACAATTGATTTGCAAATTATTACCTTGCAGCTAGCATAAAAGCTGCTTTTTTGCTTTCTGGGAAAGTCTAATGGTCATTATTAAAATACGTTATTAACACTTATCATATCATATTAACATGATCTTGAAATGTTTTGGATTCTAATGTTTAATATGTGTGGCTAATAATAAGGACCTTTAACGTATTTGTAAAACAAAGTATTTTCTCATTTAAAACCTAAATATGATATGTCCTCTCACCTGTTGTCTGTTATTGGAGGTGTATGGGAGCAGTGTGGATACATGGAACATCAGCTCACAATCTTTATAGTTGGTGTAGAGAGAGTGAGTTCCCGTGGAATCCGCTGACACAAAACAAAGAATTTAGGTCAGACTGACTGACACAGAACAATACACAGTATTGGATGTTCCAAGTGTGAAAACAGACAAGAAAGAATAGAATGTTCAGGATTGAAAAGAACAGGTCAGTAATGTAACATGTAAACACTTTATAAAAAGCACGTTTTTAAGGGGGGTTAAACCTTGAAATTATTGCACAAGTTCACACACATTTTCACATTTGAACACTTACTTTTGTTGTCAAGTTGCGCCCTATACTTGGTGAAGCCCTTCAATCTCACTCTTTGACCCAGCAGATCTAGAAACTCATCCATGGCAGGGCTGGCATTCTCATTGTTGTACATTTCTTCCTCCGTTTGCTGCCCCGCCCGGCAGAACAAGATTCCCACCTTGTGTTGAAAACTTAGCTGGATGACAAAAGAAAATGTTGAAAAACACATCTTAGTATGTCAAGTATTGTTTTCAAATGCTCGGGTCTGACGCAATGGCTTTACGGAATGTTCATAAGAATGACAAGACACCTGTTGTCATGTCTCTTGCCCTGTCTATATTAGATAAGCAGGGTACTCATTTATTTTAAAGTAGAGTGATATTTAAGTGTCAGTTTATCACAATTATCCAATAAAATAACAATTTCCTATTGAATCGCTACATTGTATTCCAAGTGGCTTTCAAAAAAACATGACAAGAGACAATCCCTCACTGTCTGTCTTTAGATAACAGTGTAGATTTACAACATGGATGTGACCAGTGTGCGGTGTCAAATTAGGCTTAAAGCGCAGTGCAAGCTCTCAAGGATAGCCCGTTTTACTGGCAAGTGCATTTTATCTCGACCTATCAATATCCATTACCTGACACCGGTGAGACAGTCGTACTAAGTGTGCTATCAATCTGAACAGGGAGTCGACACCACAAAAGGCGAGTAATTTCATTCAGAGTGCCCATCAGACAACACCCAACTGTTGGGTCCTGAATAATTTATGAGACTTCTGGAGTAAGGGAGAGTGGTGGGGGATGATGAGAAGGGGTTTTAAAGGCAACATTTCAACCCACAACCAAGATCATAGGGACCAATGCAAAATAGGGATTTGTGCGGGGGAGACAGGGCAGCTCAACGCTAGGCAACATTTTTGATTTCAACCGCTAAAATGAAAATAGATTTGCGAGTGATGATTTCACTTTCATTCAAGCTGCAGGTGGCTACCTTTAGCACATGTCTTCCCTTCCCTCCAACACACAAGAGGGGCTCTTTGGTGAGTGTCACAACAGCAGTTGTCATAGCAACCCATGGCAAACAGTTAGCAGAAGGTGATGGTCGAATAATTTTGATTTGCGGAACAAAGACTGAAGCACTTTGAATGATTCATATTTTGAGGAAGCTAGCAAAACATGGGTAACCATTTAATTTTGTCTCCTCCAAATGGTTGTCAAGATATATCCCCTATATGCTTGAGGTTAGAATTGCTGCACATCTCAGTTTGAACTTGCACAATCTTTTTTTTACTAAACAGACTTATCTCATCAATACTATTTTATTGTACTAAAATTATGTTACCTTTGCAGTAGTGAAAAGCTAAATCGATCCATCCTTTCCATTAAACCTCTTAGATTACTTACACATTGAGTTATGTGGCAATATAAGGTGTTTTTTTCTGCACTATAATATTGAACTACATTCAGTGCATCATCTCAAAATAATAAAGCTTCTTCCACTCGGCTTTGGTGTTAGCTTGCCAGGTTTGTACTTTTTCCCAGACCATGCCAAAATACAATCAATGTTAGCAGACCAATAGAACAGAAATGCTTAATCCATGAACCAATTAGGACAGAGTCTTGAGAAAAATTCCATTACAGCACATCTAATAAACAACTTGAGGAACCAGATCAATGCCTTAAAGGAAGCCCCACTAAGGAGCTTCACTCAGATCAATGGTTTCATTGAAGGGTGGTTTCTAAAAGAAGTACCAAGCTAAACCACGTTCCATTCACTCTCTCCATTCAAGTTTCAGTCTTAGGGATTAGCTTTAGTGTAGGAAAACGACCCAGGGTGTTAATTCTTTCCATTAAAATTGGGAATTCAGCATTGTGACTCTTAACACAAAAGGTCAGGATAACTATTGTACAACTGCCTGTCATATACAAGAGTTTCAACACATGCAGGAAGAATAAAGAGAACCCACTGTGCATTCATCAACGAAAAAAACCCTGAATGTTTCTGATTTCAAAGACCAACTTTTTGTGACTTTAACACAAACTAGATTTGTGACACATAAACTAGCAATGATACAACTCAACAGTTTTAATCAAGGTAATAGTATTGGTCAAAGATCACTCACGCCTTGCTGGTCCAGTTTCAGAAGTTGCTCAGGCACCTTGGGTGAATTGATTGCCAGCCGAAGACACTGAATATTCAGCTCTGGTACCACATACTCCAGAACCTCCTTCAACGGTAAGCCCTTATTCGTACCGTGCTTGGCCGTGGAAGGGACCGCATCCTCAAGGATGGCTCCCCGGAGGGTGGTGAGCTTGAGGGAAAAGAAGGTTTGGTGTAGGGAGAATGACCACATGTAAATGATATTATTATAAGTCCAGGAAATAGCAGAATAATAAACACCCCGGTTTTAGCTCAACCAACATAATTAAAGAGTAGGTCGACCAAAAGAACCTCCTCTGAGGTGCTAGTCTGACTGCATCAGTTTTGAGTTGAGCATTGTAGCAACTGTATGTACTGTTGACATTTTTCTGCTTAATAAAATGTATTACTTAGCTTACACTTAGCGACGGACAAAGTTTTAGGAACTAAGATGTAACCCATGGGACAGGACTAAGAGCAAATTGTCTGCAGCCCATAAGTCTTCCATTAACACCCTGATTAAAGTTAAATGTTAAAATCAGATCTACAAGTCTCAGCACTTTAGACGATTAAACAAAATGTAGACTATGCCATTGGGACATGGCCAGATCCCTGTTCCATTGTATTATTTAGAATTTGTAGAACTTTGTTCTAAAAAAGATGGCAACACGAAGAACATTTTCAGCACAAGATCTAATATACCAGACCAAGAATGCGTGAGCCTGGGTATGAACAGCCTATTTTTCCCCCAATATCAGCTAAATAGACATTATACCAAACGGTCTCTTAAACACAGACCCTCAATGCAGGTCAGTTTACCTCACTAGTCCTGAAGGTGACACGGTAGTTGTACTGTGTGCCATCTTTTCCTTCCTCCAGTTTTTCCCTACGGACACTGACCGCCACTGGACCCAAAGTCTCATCTGTGCCAAAGTAGTTCTGGTGATCTGAGAGTGAAAGGCAGCATCATTCATTAATAAGCATCTACTACCTGGATATTGATGTACATTCATGTGGTTCATATCAATATTAAACATTATTCTTTTGCCCATTTAAAACAAAATATCCACTGCTTAAGCATCCGAAAACAATCAAATAACAATTGCACATAAAGAAAACATTTTTTTATCAAGCCTGCCATGACTGAAACACCAGTGGAAGGAATGGTTTTCATCAAGGGCACTTAAGTTTGCATAAACTCAGCAACTAAACATTATGACATGCGACATGTGTTAACAATCCCAAAATGCCATAAATTAATTTTACAACCCCAAACATCTTTTCTTCATTACAGCAGGCTGAAGAATATTTCCCATTGCTAATCCCTTTTAATATAATTCTATTAAACCAAATGTCCTAATTATGTTTTGTTTGATCCAATTTCTGCACAACAAATTACAGATACAAGTTCTAACCCTAGGCTGAGGATACAATGTGGAGGGGATCAAAGAACATCAATGGAAGTAAGTGTAAAGCTGTGTGGGCTGTGGACACATACAGAGGGAACTGAAACCAAAACCTCATCATCCTACTGAACAAGACACAAAACCAAGATACACCAATGCTTCAGTTGACCGATCATACTTAGGACGACGTACATGCTTCCCCTGTCAAGGCGAACTTCTTCTGTTTTATTAATATCCATTCTTATTTTTGTTCAAACGTGCAAGACTTCAGTAAAAGCTATTACCTCAGACATGGGGCATATGGTAATTGCCCATCCCTGTTTCATACTATGGATTCTAAACCATTTAAAAGGGTAAAACTCTTGAGTTACCGATTATGGCAGTGCAGCTATCAATGTCAGAGATGTTTACCTCACAAAATGTCATGCACTCTTGACATGGAAGGGACATTTAGAGTACCTGTAAGTCCTTTTAGATCAGGGTCAAAACAGGCAAAGAATAAGCAATGCCAAAAAGTGGAGTTGATGTGGTGTCTGGGATCTCAATATGGCTGCTTGATGAATAAGAAAAAGCAATTTTTGCATGTCAGTTACCTATTTATGAGAACAATACCGTGCTTGCAATACTTGTATGAGTTGCTCAATGCTATGTGAACACTTCCTCATTCAACTTCAACATTTAGATGGGCTCCTACCTTTATTGTAAAAGTACTTGTGGTAGTAGTATGCTCCTTGATCAACATGCTCAATGGTGTAGCGCTTCATCATGTCTCGAGGAAAGGCTTGGCTCTCCCGTGGCATCTCTAGCACTGACACACCTGCATTGGTGCAGCGGGTACTTAGCGTTGATTCAAGTGTATAAGCCTCTCCTACACTCCCATAGGTGGCGCTATTAGCCTTGGGCAACGCCAACTTCCTTTCCCCCTCACCCCCAGTCTCATTACGAAAGTAAGGGCAGCTGAGAACCAAATGATTGCCTTTCCCGTCCCCCTCATCTGCTTCCATGCTTGCTTTGTGTCCAAGGTCTTCGCAGCTGCCCACCGGCGATTCACAGATGGTTACGGGCATGACGGTGTCTCCTGTCCCAGAGGCCTGGCATTGGGAGGCTGCTGAAGCCCCTGTGGTGGTGTTCTTCCTCCGGCCAAGGTCAGCACGGTTAGCAGCAGCTTCGCTAATGTTGAATAGGACACTCTGGACATCATAGTGGGCAAAACACTTCTGGTAACTAAGGGGCCTGCCGAACCTCCCGACATCCTCCTGATCTAGGTAGTCTCCCTCGCTTTTCATAGTCTTCAGTCTCCGGAAGATTGAGGTTTCCACCTTTTCGGACTTCATCCGCTGGATGAATGAGCGCTCCCTCTCTCGGCTGTAGAGGAGGGAACTGTCGACGTAGTCGTAGCCCGGTATGCAGACAATGTCTCCTCGCGCAATCTGGGCAGCAGTCTGAAGACTTGGGGACAGGGCGGTGTTGAAACGCAAAAGTTCAGGGAAGCTTTGTGGAGGAGGCGCACTGGGTTGGTCAGCAACTTCGGCGTGGTAACCCCTCAACGTGGCTGAAAAACCTTCACCGGACAGACCCTGCCGATCTAGGGAGGAAGTGCTCCCGTACTCACGGCGCAAGGTAGCCCCCGTATTGGGGTTGATAGTGGTATGATCAATATCCTCAGCTCCGATGTCACTTATGGTGACTTCGCTGTTGCTCCTCTTCACCCTAGCGAAGCCTTTCATAGGTGAATGGTTTAAGAGGTCGCAGAGCGGATACTTGGTCTCTTCAAAGTCAGTGCTGCCAAGCAACTCCTGACTCTTTCCGGGGATGGCGTCCATGTTTTGGTCGGATGGCACTAGGCTGTCATACCTCGGTGGAGGGCAGGCCTCCCAGCCATCCTTCCGCTGGGGCCAGTCTGACACTCTTGCCCGGACACCCATCTTGGGTCTGGTTGGCGCTGCCTGCCCATGGGGGATTGGAGGTCCCATATTCCCCTTTAATGCCTGGAGCTTCTTATTGAATGGGTTGTCCAACTGCATGAAATAATTGGAGCCCTGGGAATCTTCGACTACTCCAGAAAGGTTCGTCAAGTCTCCTGTCCTGAAGTTAGGCGCGTTCATATCCTGAGCACAGGCGCCCCTCAATCCAATTCTGCTCTTTAATACAAGCCATATGATAGAGTTTCACAGCAGTTGCACCTCTTCTTTCTCAGTTGGCTAATAACTAATAGGTAGTTGACTTCACCAGGTCCATAATCCATTAGATGAGTCCTTCTTCTGAGAAAAGATTGAGAATATTAATCCCTACAGGTTGTCCTCATCAGTCTGTAACAGCCACATTGGTGTCTTATTTGTATCACGATCTGAAATGAGACAAAGAACATAAGAGTTAATTTCATAATCCAAAAATCCATCTTTCAAGTAAAGCACAAGATCCAACCCAAACCCAGATTAATTGATATGATATGCTTGCATCAATATATATGTCAAAGCCACATGTTTGTTTTTATGGGTTTGCTGGAATCTTGGAAATGTATTTAGAGCATTAAAAGGCATGTTAAATCAAAAGTAAAAGATGAATTATGTGATAATACTACCACACCACCATCATTGGAAAATGTAACTGGAGTGCATACAATATATGCAATATATTTAAACTTTGAACCATCTCCATCAAAAAATCCAGACAGAAGATTGTGCATCCTTTCATGTGTGGAAGGTTTTGTTGTACCCAGCATGCACCAGCCCAGGGTTTAAACAAGCATTGAGCAATAATAACACACAGGAGGTGTAAAAACCAATTTGCAATAACTACACAAGACACCTATCCTAAAATTGCAAACGGCACAGTGTGGTGCCTGAGACAGGGCAAGAGATGCCATCTGAACCAATGATGCCTCCATTTATTATTAAAGGGCACTAATAAAATGTGGAGGGGGAAAGGAGGGATGAGGGAGCATTCATTAAATGCATGGCCTTGATGTCTGACCATTTGAGAGCAAACAGATCATGAAAGTGCAAGATGAATATGGATAGACGACACTTCCTGCACCCCATCCCACCTGTCATGCATGTGAAAGCTTCCAGTCCAACCAAAGGGATGGCTTTGGTTCTAAGACTTCAATTAGTTCCAGGTCTAACAGAGCACATTAAATAGCAGATTTAGTAAATGTTGAACATAATTTGAATATCCTTCCCCAGAACACATACGGTAGTTCTATTCTTTGTTATCTGATCCGCAAAGTGAAACACAGTGAAGCTAAATGCAACGGGAAACCAACCCTCCAATCTACTCTATATCTGGCCCTGTGAATCGAACTGGACTGGAAAACAATTAATATCTTAAAACAACAGGGTCATAAGGTCCTCCCATATATCCAGTTGACACAGAAACTCTTCTAAACCCCCAGAATTCAGTGCAAAGCTGGCACTGGAACCCTGGCAGAGTTTATAACAAAAGAGGAGCGATGGATCTTTATGGATCAACCCTTGTACCCAAATGAAATACAAGTTCCCCCACTACTGCCTCACAGAAAATATATTAGTCCCATTACCAGTTTGTGTTACGCTTTCTCATTGATTACCATTACATCTGATGGGGCTGTAATTGTAGGACCAACTTTGATCAGGTCTATGATTTCAGCCAGAGGCTGTCAATAACCTACATTCAAACTGGTTTTGTCTAGTCCAACACCAACATTAATCAAGATATTTCAGATCATGTAATATGTGCGTAATATATTTCATCTCTCCCTGTGTTCTATTTAGATACAGCTTGGAGTCCAACAGTCATCATTTTGGGAGGCACACAATTACTCCAGACTGCTTATGGCAGTGTTCCTTGGCTGAATTGGGAGGAGATTACAACAGAATCCATATCAAGTTATGATAATGATGAGAACAATACCAGGAAAGGAGGTCAATGAACAGCCAGAGCTAATGCTTCCCAGTCCCAAATCCACAGAGAGTTGTCTCTCCGCTCTGTCTGTAAGGAAGGAGGGTTTAAAATGACATGTGCTAAGTGTACTAGGGACTCTTGATACTGTCTTCACAATAGTTAATCCTAACAAGCAGCAGCCTGGGACATTCTTTTCTCTACTTGCAAAGAAAAGAGCATCCCTAATGTCGTCAATAAAATTAAATAAATGCATCCTACACACCTGAGCAGACAGTCCATGGACAGGCTTGGCAACAACATGAGTGATGCAAGACCTCAAATCAGAAGCATATGTCCAAATATGATATGGGGAGCAAAGATATGTTTTCATTGAAAGTGGGAGATTCTCTATTCTGAAGAGTGCCCTTCAGAAGTCTAAGCCTACAATTATTTTGTTATTGTTTCTTTCATTGTGATGTGATGAAGTTTAGTGTGTGCTTGCCAGTGTATACTTACACTGAAGCATAACACATTTCTTGACCTGATACAGTTGTAATCGACATACAAAATAGATATTTAAGATGCAAAATCATGACATTTGTAGATGATTCAAGTAATAATATTTTTTTTACATTTACAAAATGAAGACACTTCAAGAAAACTCACTCTAGCTACTTGTTTTACAAGCATGTCAGTACTGTCTCACGGTAGATTGTGAGAATAGTTTTACAGATGTGTTAAAGGGGCAGTGCCTTTTTGCTACACACTTTATGACACCAGTTGGCTACACTTGTAATTTGCATGGTGGCAAATGTTGCATTACTACAACAACAACATTTCATGAGCATAACAATAATAAGTAAATAAATAAGTAAAGAGGTCATACATTTTTCCTAACTGGTCCTTTACGGCCACACCCCAGGCAGTCATAAAAAAATCTAGCCAAGGCATTAACCGCAATATGCCTTTAAGGCCCAAAATCAATGAGCTCACATGGCTCTTATTGCAAACTGGGCCTGTATCCAAGCAAGGTTGGGGAGGCGGGGGGAGCACAGGGTTACAAAATTGTGGCCCAACACTTTGGCCCCGCTACAACTCCCTACATGGGTTGCGCACTGTTCATGGCCAACCAACACTGGCACCGACACATCATTAAGAAAGGACTAAGCCAGCGTGGGCTCCACCCGTCTTCTACTCTGTGTGTGATTTTTTTGCCTTGTTAGGTGCCTGAGTTTAAGCCTCCCACCCCTTCACATTCCTGCCTCCCAGACGCCCGCCTGCCCCGTTGAGGCACATTATGCTTTCTGTGCCGGGGTGGGGGGGTGGGGGTTCTCCACCAGGATTTATTCCAAGCAGAGCAGGCTCTCTGGGTCCGACAGCAGGGATCGGTTCACATACACATTCCAATGCCAGAGTTCTCCCCCTCAAGCACTACGCATACATTTGATTCCGATTTCAGGGAGCGGGGGACAAATCAGAGAACGTTTACATGAAGCTGACAACTCCCTTGTGGAAGGCAAAAGAGAGTGGTTGGGTCTGGGGAGTTTATATGTAGATGGGGAAACAATCTATAGTTTAGCTTTTGTTTAGGAGAGGTGGTAGGTGTACCTAAAGGAGGACATCTACAGAGGCTGTAAAAAAAAACAAAGCCCAGGAAATGTGAAACATCAAGGTGTTTAAAGTAAACACTCGGGTGTCTCAGTCTGGGGAGTAGATGAAAGACGCCACGCCCCCTGTGAAGACCCTTACGGGGTGGCGTCCATGGAGTGTTTGGGTGTGTTTGTTTAGGGGGCTTATATAGCTATTTTGATTTTAACATCTGTGCCACTGCTAGGTTGTTGTCTTACTGAACAAACCAGCTGTTCCACTGGCCTCCAGACACACACTGTCACACAGTCTGTGTGTCCCACTAAACCACCCATCTTCGGCGCCTTGTGCAAGTACAGGTAGTGTGGCTTCTAATGGCCTTCTGTTTTTGTCTTGCTTGTCTGCGTGTCAGTTCTCCCCCGCATCTTTGGCAACCCAAAGTGATGATGTTAGTGTTGCCAGTATACAAGCCTGGGGGAGTTGCAATGAAAGCGAGGATGGGCTACGCTTTGCTGACTGGGCGGCGCCGACCAGTATCAGCTGTTGGAATAAATCAAAGCCAAGACACCACGAGAACTCTTTCTCACCCTGGGTCAACCCCTGGCAACATAACAGTTCCCAGCTAAGGTTGAGGCAAGCTGCCATTTGGAAGATAAGGGTTGTTTACATTAGCTAATCCTTAACGGATTAAACAGGTTAATATCATTTATTAAGACTATCCAGTGCTGGCAAACAAGCAAAGACGCTGCCCACTCATGCTAGAAAAGTCAACCCATGTATCTCTTTTTTTTTCAAAAAGCCATGTGAAATTTTGGAGCATTTAAATGTGCTAATGTTTAGTTATTTACATTTTGACAACCCCTCTGGAATTTTGCAAAGTAATACCTAACATGTGCTACTCTCTATTGGTCTAGTAGGAAGGTTAAATGCACTGCATTGTTCTACAAACCTTAGGACCCTGCTGTGCTGAATATAGCTACTGTCTGGATGCAGTGGCACATACCCAACTGTCCTCTGCAGATTGTAGTGTTACTACTGTACCTACTAGATATTAAGGCTTTATCTCCCAGCATGCCTTCCCTAAAGCATGTAATTGGAAACTTAAACGTACTAGTGTCATGTAATACAGCTCTGAGCAAAACAAAGCCTTCTCAAGACATTTTTCTAGAGAGCTCCACACAGGAACTTTGTATTCATACCAAACATTGTTCAGTATTTTATGTTTGTTTGGCTTGGATTTCTTTTGAGGGTTGTGGAAAAACAGCTTGTGTATGCCTAATTCAGAAAACATTTTTGTGCACAAACATTTTTGTTTTTATAGCAGACAGGTGAGTCTTCAGTTAGCCCTGGAGCTAAAGACTGAAAGATAAGTGAGGGATTGTTTGGAAAGGACAGGTGTTCTAGATAAAAACTCTGATCGTGTTTAACCACTCTGTAAAAAAATAGTGTGGGGGGAGGGGTGGGCAGCAGAAAGATTAGGTATGCCTATAGTGTGTTTAAATAGTGTGTTTACCAAATAGTGAGATCCTCACCAAATACAAACATTACCCACATGCACAGGCTTCTGGACACATCTTTCAGTGAAGATAGGACGGATAAGAGAGAAAGAATAGTGTGTGTGTGGGGGGGGGTGCCTGTTTTCACTCTGCCACAGCTCTTGATGTTGTCCCTGTGTACTGTGTTTGTTCAGGATCTGCTTGACGTCAATGTTTGGCACAGCAACACTCACATGTGAATCCAGGGGCGCACATGTATACCAATCACATGGATAGATGTAACTCAAACAGAAATAAGGCCATGATGTCCAAAGTCATTTTTCTATTGATTTGAACCAATAGGGCATTGCTGTGATCTGTGACGACAGAAAATAGAGAGGAAGGGACGGAGTGAGAATGATAAGACACACTATTAAAACAGGTGTTGACAGCAGTTGAGAGCATGGGGAGATGGTAAGAGATGTAAAAGAGAGAAAACGAGTGCATCTGAGCTAGTGGGAAAAGAGAGAGGGAGACGGAGAAAAACAGTCCATTCACGTTAGCGAGCCTCCTACGCGGTTTACCACCGGGATTTCCCAGAGAGCTATTTGAGGACAGCAGCTTGTTGAATTGTCTGGCGATTTTAAAAGAGAGTGAGAGAAGGGACAGAGACAGAGAGAGGCAAGTATCATTCATGGTACAATGCTCTTGAAAAAGAAAAACAGGGGAGAAAGACCTGGGGAGCGAGCAAGAGCGAGAGAGAGAGGCAGCTATTGAAATCCCCATGAATCCAGAGCAGCAGGTAGCTGGTGAGGCTCCAAAAGCTCTCACTGCCCTCTGCTTGAATGGAGGCTGCCCCTCCCCTTATGAGCTAGTGGTTGACAACCTCAACACCTAGCCTACACAAAGTAAAGCAAGCACCGCATCCCTAAATATCCACCATCTGGTGGTCTAGATGGTGGTGGTGGTGGGGGGGCGGGGACGTTGAGCAAACGGAGAGTTAGCGAGGTCCTCACACCCCACTGTGAGGGGTGATTCCGCTACCCACCCTCCCACCCTCCATTTCTCTCTCCCCCGTTTCCCATACTCGTTCCAGCAAGGCCCCCCTCTCCCAACCCCCCCTGCTTCAGTTTTCCCTCTGCCATCTCATTACCATAACCACACATGTATTCTGCCGCGGCACCAACCCTCAACCAACACCCTTTCACCAGCAGAATACAGACACTCAATGAGAGACAAGACAGCATGCACCTTCCAAGCTGGAAATAGAAAGACACGAGGCAACATGGCCACAGTCGCTGCAGCTCGCCATTTCCGTTCAATAAAGAGAAATACTTACTACAGTGTTGGACTCATATTTATCCTGTCCCGTTACATGCCAGGATGACATACTGTGAAATGTATTATGAAATGATGTATTATGTATTAAGTATAATCCTTTGCGCCGTGGAGCAGGTGTCAACTGTAGACAATGCTATAATAGCAGACCTATATGCTTTAAAAGGTTAAATATACAAAGCAGTCAGCCCTAGGTTGCATACTGCCTGCAACAGTTCATACTGTGTAAGTGTAGCTGCAATACTAAAAGTAGCCTATATGGGTTAGGATGAAGCCCGACTCTAGGAGAGAAGAGGTGGGGGAGGTGCAGTTAGAAAGGTGAACACCGTTGGCCTCTAACCAGGCCCCACACACCCAAACACAACAGCACACAAATATATACACCCACAGTTTGGTCATAAATCTTTTGCTGCAAACAAACATCCCTAAAATAACCTGAGGCACTGATAGTCAACACAGCTGCCATCCAAGCATCAACAAATTAAGTTACATGCGTTGCAACGAGTTGGGTTTGCATGCCTCCATTTGGATATTTAATTTTTACTTGTTGTCTTGCTTTTCAATTAAATATTTATTACAAAATTACAATTAAAAAATGTGTTTATATGTTTTAAATTCCAGCAGACATTATACCAACAAAGCACAATATAACTTAAAAATACATTTGTAAAATACAATATTTGGCCATCTTTGAGCCCCAATCTTTGAACAGCCTATATTATGCCTATAACTGACTGCTGAAATAATGTAACAAACAGTAAAAAGTGCAACGAAAAAGGAGGAGGGGGTTTATATTCCAAGAATAAAGTCACAAATTTGCGAGAAAAAAAACTAAAAACGTATTTTTCAGAAAATAAGCTGCATTTTCTATAAGCCACACCCCGACAGAATGGGAGCTTTATGTTTGTAAATTGGAGTATAGGCCGCACTGGTATATAGGCGCCTGCTAACGTCCGCCGGCTAGCATTGAGCGGTACAAGGCTCATGAATGTTTATTTATCCAGACACACTTTCCCATTGGACAGCTTGGATAGCCATCTAACTAGACAACATTCCCAATCAGGGTGAACACTCGAGTTATCTAAACTACAGACCATAGCATGAAAAATCAGGAGTAGCCCATTTCCTTATTGCTGAATCCTATTGAAAACTATAATTCAGACTTTTTTCTCACAAATGTACGACTTAAATCTTTAAAGTTAATGATCAGCCTAACTTCTTAGCCTACTTCTTCAGTAGTTTGATGTGTAGGGTAGTCAATTCTGTGAGACAATGGCTGTCCAAATATCTGTTGAATATTGAACTTTCGCAGTGCCTGTCCAAGCACATTTGGCACACTAGGCAAGGTTTGGCTCTCTTTTTTTGGCTCTCTTTTTTGAGCTTTATGTAATATTGTTGTTATGATCTGTAGGCCTACTATTTAGAAACATCTTTAGTTTCTGAAAGTTCTTAGCCTACCTCGATTCTGACTTGCCAACACCTGGGGCCTCATGTATAAAGGATTGCGCAGCTTTCATACCAGATGATGGCGTACGGCCAAAACTCGAAAAGTTTCTATGCACAAAAATATTCACATGTATAAAACCGGTCGTACGCCAGGTCCTGCGCACCTTTTCTTTATAAATCACAATCAACGTGAGATTGACCGCACGTGAACGAGCCACTGACCCCGCCTTGCATCCTCCCATAAATGGATATGCAGATGGACTATAAATGCGATCCTGAGGTGATTAATTTTTTCTGAATTACCGTAGTTCTTCAAATAAACACCGCCCTCGAATAAACGCCGCAACACAAATGAAAGTTATTTAATAAACGCTGCAGCGTTTATTCAAAGAAGTACGGTAAACTGTCTAAACACGCAAAAAATAAAACGTTCACAGACTGAGATCAAGGTTCTGACAGAGGTGGAGGCGAGAAAATGTGTCCTGTTTGGCGGCTTGTCACTAGGCTATTTGCGACCTTTCTTGTTTTTAACCTGTAGCACTTTGAGATTTAACTAAATGTAAAGTGCATTACAAATAAAATCATTATTATTATTATAGGTCCGTAAATGCCGTGGGTTCCGAGAACCAGACCATGGCAAAAAGTAAGAAGAAATGGTCCGATGTAAAATCTGAAAGTAAGAAACGAGTGGTGGCGCATGGTAACAGCATGTTATAGGGTTAGCGCGACAGGCATTTTTGTCGTTCGTTTGACACCCTCAAATTTTACAGAAGTTATTAAGTGGTGGCGGATTAAACAGTAGCCTATATCATTTGCCGTTTTGGCATTGTATAATGTGATCATCCACATTATTGAACAAACTGTAATTTTTTAGTTTTTTGAATAGTCGTACGTCATAGAAGTATGACAGTAACTGTCGTGGAAACTTTATTTTGTAATGTTGGGTGAGTTTCGGTAGCCTGGCTCTGCCCACCTACGTACTTCCGCTCAATTTTGATTTCGCTTCTGTACTAGGTCTGGATCTTCAGTACGCATTTCAGATCTTGGAAATAGATTTTCGATTTGGCCCAATCAGCGAACAGAGGGAGTGGCTGAGAACGATAACGTTGATGTTGTGCGCTAGTTTGTGTTGTAGTTCCGTAATGGCGGCGGAGAAAGATGCGAGCGAAGCCATTCGGAGCAAGCAAAGCCGGAACAAGAACAAGTGTTGCTGAGTTTTCTTGGTGTCAATGATGTTGTGGCCCTTCTCCCCACGGGGTTCGGGAAAAGATTGATTTTCCAGCTACGGCAGCTAGCTCCGTTACAGTAGTGGTTAAGGAGTTGGCTAAGGCGAACGCTAGCTATTGGTTATGGCAGATCAGAGTGGCTCTGGGCAGATCCAATAGTTTTAAACTTCAACAGAGTACCCGCCTACAAGGAAGTCAACGTTTGTCAATGGAGCGGAGCCAGACCCTCTGTACAAATGTAATATGTACTAGAGTCTGGTTAGGACCAGGCTAGAGTTTCGGCACTTTTCAGTTAGAATTTGCCATGTTACAGAGCCAGACAAGACTTTGCGGACAGTCCGCACATTCTCACGTCTGCTCAAAAGTTTCCGTGACGGCCCGCACATTCTCACGTCAAGTACATTTTTATACATCACAAAGTGTGCGTGGAAACCACCGTACGCAAGCTTTTTGTGCGTACGCAAGCTTTATACATGAGGCCCCAGGACTTCTGCGTGCTCGCTGCAGTGGCTATTATAGCAAGCACAGAGGAGCGCGCGGACATGGAATTTGTTGGAGTTTTCGGTTCAATTGCTTTGATTTTACAAGCATTGATTGGGATACTGCATTCGGTTTTTTTCGGGATTATCAATCAAAATTAATGCAATGACTAATAAAGTAAATTGTTATAAACTCAAATTTTAGATATTACTGGGGCACAGCAGATTTATAAAAAGAGTCTAGCAACAGCCCCTGGATAGCTACCTAGCTATATTGGATATTAGGGAAGATGCTTTGTTTTGTTTGTTGATGTTTTGTTTACACAACCACAAAAACTTATTCTGGAGGTTTTCATGCGCTACAAGCGAACAATTGTGTGCGATAGCGCTGTCTAGTACAAAAATAATTACACAACAAGGCCGCACAACTATAAATGCTGAGCGTGTCTCCGCACACCCGCACATGACATAAATAATGCAGACCCATCAGAAGCATAAACCAGGCTTGATGCAGGTGCTCAACCAATAGAATAAAACGGGCGTCATATCGTAGAAATAACTCTACATATTGTACAATGTTTGCATCGCACAGATATATTGAACCACAATATGTTATTACAGCCTTACTCATGTAATATAATAAATTAATGATACTTGATCTAAATGTAACGTATTTTTGCCTCTTCATTGTAACAGATACTACTCTACTATAGTTTTGGTTATCCTTTAGGATTTGGCCTGAATTGCAGGCTGTTTCTTCCTCTTTCTCAGTGGTAAATACTGAATAAAAAGACATCAAAAATCGAGGTAAGAAAAAGATAATGATTGTAAAGTAAATTGCAGCTTCACCTTCAAATGACAATTCATCCTCCCTTTCCTCGAAAGACATATTGCGCTAGTAAAGAAAAAGGTTGACATTCATCTTATCTGTTCCGCAGATAAAAAAGATAAATTAAATGATTGTGTTGCCACAATAACCTTTAGCCCTCCTTGCAACCCCCTCAAATTTCTAAGGCGGTGAAAGAGTCCTTAGAGGAGAAACAGCAGGATTTGAGCTGGGCCTTTTCATTTTTTCATGGGGGGCTGGGAGGGTAAAGGAACTTCGCCCCACAAAACGATTCTGAGGTTTCAAAAGAGCTAGAAAAGGGACAGAGCGCTTTGAGACCTCATGAAAGCCTTCTATAGGCCATATGCTGTGGTTGCATATTTCTGACCTCCCACCGATAGGAGCAAAATAATAGGAGAAAGGTATGGAGGGGTAGACTAATTTTTCATAGAGACTGAGTGTGGAATAATTTAAATAAGTACCATGTGGACATACGCTGAGGTCATTGTCTGGCAAACGTGTGATTGGGGAAGGCTGTTTGTATCTGTATCTGTGTTTAAAATGTGTGTGGCACCTATGTGTGCATTTGGCCAATTTTGGAGCTGGTTTTTACTTGGACTCCCTGTTCTTTGGAAGGATACCAAGATAATTTGGGCTCAAAATCCAAACTATTTAGGGAAAATCCTCAACAACGCCAGTAACAAAGCCTGCTCATCTCTCTTTATTCCAGGACACACAAACCAAATAGTCCCTCTCAAAGAATGAGTTTAAAGTAAATAAATAACCCTTAATCTGTTTTTGAATGTTCTTAACTGAATAAACCTTGAACAGTAGAGAGTTGACACTTGAGGCTTGAATCACTGAGCCGATCACATTCCTCAAAAATAGAAACCTTGTTGAGTTGTGCTTCACACAAGAGATTATATCCAAGTCAGGGAGCCGATGCAATATTAAAGTAGCACGCAAGTTGCCAGTGATTTCAGAGTGCCTGGAGTGTCACACACACTGTCACCACAATAATGGATTCAGCCTCAAAAAAGTTAGAGAAAGCCTTCTCCAGAGACAAACATTTTAGGCCTACACTGAATACATTAGATTAGATTAAATTATACTGTGTCATTGAACAGCACAAGTACAGTACAACAAAATGCAGGTTGCATCTTACCAGAAGTGCAAAAAACACACCATATTGTCTGCATATATTCAAACAAATCAGACCTGGGTTAAAACATGAATTAAACAACTTGAAAATGTCCATCCAATTATTTTTAAAATAGAGAATCCTCTTTGGTTGTGGGGTTGGTTGGTGTGTGAGTGTGTCTCGGTGATTATGTGTGAGAGAGGGGGAGGGTGCAAGCGTTTCAGTCTAGTGGAGAGCTGTGGGTCACCGGCTTCAAAACTAGGTAGACAGCTGTCCCCGAGTCAGTCTGGGTGGGAGGAGTTATAAGAAGTAAAGACCAGTAAGCGAGAACATTGAGATGGGGGGGAGAGAGAAACAAATAAAAAGAGGGAGAGATTAAAAAAAGAGCTTCAGGGAGAAAAAGGTAAAGAGAGAGAGCTGGAGATATGGATGGAGATCGATAGAAAGAAAGGAATGGGAACGAGAGAAAGAAATCGGAGAAAAAAAAGAAAGAAAAGAAACACCCAAGGGCTGAAAGAGAGAGTGAGGTCAACACCTCTTCAGATCTGTTCCAGTTTGAAAGTCCAAACAATCTATATCATCCTAGTCCTTAAAGAAACTTTCACTCCCTTGGTAAACAAAGAGAGGTAAAAACCTTGAAGAGTCCAGACTGTTTTGCAAGATGGCGGCTATTTAAAATCAATGTGCTCTGTTACCAAGTGAGTGTGATGACTGGCTTGAATTATTAGGAACCTGTGAAGCTTGGCCTGAAGTCTGATTCAGGTAAACAGGTGAAAAGGCCAGTCATTTCCTCTGCAAGACTGAGGTTTCTGTTCATGTCTCTGCAAACATAAACCAATTTCTGCAAATACACCAGGGAGATTTCAAGACACATTGTACTTGCTGTATATTGTATGAACTCCCTGTAGCCTATGATGATGTAAGGTAAGGCGTATCTTAAGCATAAGATATTTACTTGAAAGACCAAGTAAGTAACTTGGACTGAGAGGAAGGGGGAGGGGAAAGAGAGGGAGAGATTGTATGGTCATGGTGTGTCACGTCGTTCTTATCCTCCCAGTCTCTAGGCAACAGCCCCATGAATGACAGCAACCGTTCTGTCGGGAAAAACACTACTGTGTCTGTAACGAGACCTTTGATTGACAGCGAGGGCCTTTTACTTTGGCACTGCTGTCGATTTGGGGAAAAAAACCTTTAGGAGATAGACCGTAATTTAAGGCTCTTTCAAGCCTTTGTGTGCTATTGCTGCAGCATATCTGGTAGCTGAAGTGTGTTGTTTAGGAAATTGTCTGAGTGCATGTGTGTGTTTGGGAAAATGTGTGGGTGTGTGTGTTTCACAAAAGGGGAGGGGAAACAGCACAGCTAACTGGCAGATGTTCTAACCACCTGACCTCATTGTTTTACAGTACAACCAGTGAGCTTAAGTCAACAGACTTCAGTCCCACTTGAGAAAAGAGTTTCATTTTGGATGCATGTGAGTGTGTACTGGACACGGGTGGTGGTGGGAGATTCTTCAAATTTGAATTAATGCTTACAATAAAAACCTGTGAGGGATTGACTTCACAAGATATATCATGCTGTAATGACTGATGTCTTTGCAAATGGAGTGATAACCGTTTTCTGTCAGTCAGACTGGTGTGTAACCAGTCACACAGGTCATGTGTGTAAAATAATTAAGTTGAGTGATGTTTATTGACACACAGGAATGTCTATACATGTTCGCCCAAAAGCACACAGCAGCGTTGCTCCAAAAATACTGACAGAAAATTGGAGGAAGCAAAATGTATATCTCTGTAATCTAATTTAAATTGTTAATTCTGGCCTACAAAAAATAAAAAATAAAAACAGCCCCTAACAAAGTACTCTGGAAAGTCACTATCGTCAACAAAATATTAATGGAAAAATTATGCTTTGCGAGAAAAGACAAATGCTTAATTTGTCTTTATTGAAAAACAGCCAATTACGCAAACACTATTAATGACTATGGGGATGCAGCCAGGAGACAGTATGCAAAATATGTTAACGACATTGCTGCTGCTTGCTTTAATTAGCATCTGTCTATCCCTCTGCAGAAACCAGCAGACTACAGCTGCCTGGCCATGAAAAGGAGGAAGGCTACCACCTAATGACAGACTATGCAGTTCTCTTCTGTTTTGGAGCTCATTGTAGCAGTAGTATTATGTTATGGCTCTTTAGCACTTTACCGAGTGCATCTGGTCGGCCTCTAATAGCTTTAGCCGTTCTTTACATTGGCCCGGTGTGTGTGAACAGGACTGTGTGAGTACAACACCCGTTGAATCTTTCCTCTTTCGTCATCATTTTCCTGCTTGTATCCGAGAGGTAGTCATCATTGATGCCGACTGCTGACACAGAAGTGAGTCACGGTATTTTGGACATCTCCCCAAAGTATTTTTTTATTTTACAACTACTATCACAAGAGCACTTCTGCACTCACTGGAGGGATTTCTTATGGTCCTAAAGCTGTTTATTTCCCACTCCGACCAAACTGTTTAATATCTTTGCAAGAGCAAGACAAGAAGACACAACTGGTCGCAACTGACTAGTGAGTGAGCGAATGGGACAGTGGTAGAAAGAGAGAGGGGGAAGAGAGAGAGGATCGAGAGACAGAAAGCTGCATAGAAGCCCAGAGAAAAGGGGTGGAGGTGGGTGAAGATAATGCATGTTTAATGCCCCATTGGGTACATCAGAGTTCTCCCAGCCTTAGGCAGTCCCAGCAGAAGAAGACTGGAGTCAGGTCTGGGAAGCCTCAACCAACCCCACCCCCCGTGTTCTGCTCCAGCTGTGCTAACCTCCATCTCTCTATCCCCCCTTTCCTCCCCCACCTCCATGCTCTTCTACTCCAATTCTGTATTGCCTCCCTCCACTCCACATTAGCGAGGGAGGATGAGCATGCAGGGCTGGAAAATGTATACTTCTCAGAGTTTATGTTTTTGTGCCCATGTGTGTCTGAAAGAGGGTAGACTTTAATGGCCATCAGGCTGTCCACAACACATTTTGGTTCCTTGTGCTAAAAGTGGCACCGTTTCTGATACATTAGTGAGGTTCAGTGTGGGAGATTGTGTGTGTTCGCTGCTTACTACAGACAGCATTTAAAGTGCACAGTGAGTGCTGAGTCAGAGAGGATTAGCATGGCCAACTGAAAGTCCTGCTTCTTCGCACACCCATGAACAAGCACACACAAATGAACAAGCACACACACGCACACTAGAGTCACTGCCATCAAAGGTCCACTCAAATACACAAAGTGGAGCAGCATTGTAATGTAAAATCAGCTTTGGTACTTTTTCGTGCAAAAAATCTTATTGCCAAAGAAAAACACAACACGTTTGTTTCCACAGCTTTGGTCATACATCAAATACAATCCTGAACTAAATATTCACAAACGCTGATCTTGAGAGCATCTAAGCCTAATGTCTAACACGTCTACGTCCATCCATCTCTAACTCTAGACCCAATTCTAGTCACAGCCCATTGTTTTAACACATTTATCAAGCTAATTTAGATTAGATGAATACCTTTGAGGTTTTATGACTATTACGAAATGTAGGGTTAAACAGCCCATAATTGACATGGCAGTCAAAATACATACACATCGTAAAAATGAATACAGGAAGACCATTACTGTAGAAGAGGGCATGTTATGCTGTTGCTACCCATTCCCCATTTGAATCCTCTATGAAGCGAGACTAATTGAGCTTAGTAAGAGCTTTTAGATGCAGTCTCCACTTGATTAACAACCATAATTCCAATTAACCTTGAACAACTGGGGTCATCTGCAACCAAATGGCCCGCCCTTTGTGATAGGATGGCTAACAGGATGGCTAACAGGACAGACATTCTCTTGATACCATCCAATGGCGAAACAGCACAATGACGATAGGTTTTCACCAACACTGGAAACTGTTACTGCTGTGGCAGAAACTCAATATTCATGGCGCCATGTGGATTAAAAGGTCAAGTTCAATTCTAATCCGAGGTCATCAACACAGCATGTACCCTAACAACAGAAAACAACAGATTTCATGGCCTATTCATTAAGAATCAATTAACAATCAATATGCAGGGGTTTTTCTGGAAAAAATTCACAAGGGGGAAAACACACATGGCGAGGGAGCGGAGCGACCAAGCGGGGGGGGATGGTGGGGGAACCTGCTGGAAGAGCACATTAAAAGGCTGAAAACTACGTCAACAAATGCCAAAGTTTGACCGGCTCAGCGGCGAGAATCTCGTTCTAAGTCAGCTGACGCCATAGATAAAGATATACCCAGTAACTCTCGCGCCACGCGAGACTACGTATTTCACAACCAACATGGCGGCGTCAAAGGCGAGGCGGAACAACAACAAGCATGAGAGTTGCGTGAAATAGGACATTGGTACCCCTTCTTACCCACATTTTGCCACGTTTTTCGTATTTGTGGAAATATTTCGCTGTTTACTGCGAACAGGCATGCTATTTCCTGGCATAAATGTTATGTATTTACGGAAGAATCGATCGCCGAGGGAAGGCTTTATGCTGGGGATTGAGCTAAAATCCGAATTTCGACAAGGGGGCGCTGGGCTGAAACAAGGAGGCGCAGCGCCCCTCTTTCCCGGATTAGATTAACCCCTGATATGGATGCTATTCTATTTTTCTATACACACAGCTCAGTAGTATTCCCTGTAGGTTAATAGTAGCTACAGTGCTACACATTTAGCAGGAGATAAGATAAAAAAACGTAAGAGTATGAGGACCAGAGAAACAATATACACAGATGTTGTTTACAAAAGTTAGATCATAAACAGAGCTTGCCTCAGAAATGTGTGTGGTTCCATGAAAAGGGAATTTGATATTCGTCCCCAGACATTCACAGGGAGAGAAACTCTACAGTACAGTCAATTACTTTAAGACACATCTGTTGTAGCTTTCAGACCTGAAAAATGATCTGTTCAATATGATTTCATCCAGTAGAGTTCCACATTGAAAACCTCTAGTCTGAAACAATCACATGCTTTGTACAGAGTTGAAGTAGCAAACAGGTGTTCATTTTTACATGACACCAGCTGATCATCCCAAAAAATAATTACAAACTTTGACATTCACAAAAAGTTGTCTTGTCACCCACACTCATCAGTTTGCGAACCTTCCTATAAAGTCTGCATCAACAGTTCCCTACCAGAATAATCACACCCATAATTTCCCCCCTTTTGGCTAAACTGGCTTGATTACACAATTTCTCATCCGATTCATTCACAACAGTAGCGGCCAGATAGCAGAAGGGGCTTGGAATTCCCCAGCAGAGCTGCAGGGGCTTCCTATAGAGATGTCACTCTCGCCTCGGCGCAGTGAAGGAATGTAGGCACGGACTCTATACTTTTTTTGTTGTTGTCTCCCATTCAAGACCAGGTTGAGGTCAGTCACCTATCTGCTCCTGAGGTCAGTCACCTATCTGCTCCAGACACAACGTATTGCCCTAGAGCAGTGCAGTTAACCATGGATAACAACGCCTGGAGGTTGTCAGCATCTGGACACAGCGATTGGGGTGATGACTTTGTGACTTCTTAAAAGGGGTCTACTAGTGAAAAGTGACCTGTAATTCCATCTGCTTTAAAGCAAAAGTGCTTCACCCCTAGTGTATTAAATTCATCTCGTCCACTGAGTATGGATATGATATGTAAATCAACAGCCAGTTGAGTTTGAGCTCAGCTTTCCAGAATGCATACAGATCTAAAGGATTTTACACAATGATAATTATCATCATCCCTTTTGTTTGATTACAACTGTGACAATAAGTGGGTCAGGTCCATCTCCAAATCTTTGTGTATTGTCAGATTGAGAGGTTAAACAACAGGACAGTTGGAGAGCTCCACCTTGACCCGTCTAAAAACATGGTTCCATCTGTTACCCTATAAGCATAACAGGGAGTAAAACAATGCCAGTCCAGTGTATCCTATTAGCATACGATTGTCATGTGTATCGCAGAACAAGGACGTTGTGTTTTTCTAAATGGTGTCGCCAACCCCCCACCCCTAAACTATCCCAACACGAGGAGAAGACAGAGTCACTTGAATTGTTTCTTGGCTGTACTGTGGGAGCAAAGGTAAGACTCAATAAAAAAGTGAAAAAATACAATTGTCTGGAACGTTAAACACTAAAATAAGATGGATCCTGACAGCCCTTGGTTTTTCTTTCACCGATTATATATGAATATGATGCTAGGGGCAAATACATTGGATGGAAAAAATCTAAATGTAACAACAGGGTTATATTTTGTTTACAAACTGAACATAAAAAATATATTGTCATCCAAAGCTGCAATTAGTGCAAGAGGGTTGATTTTAAGGATGATCTCATCCCAATGAATGTTGCTCAATCTTAAATATGAGTCATTTATGAAAGCTATAAAACACTAAAGGAAAGCTGAAGGAACACATCAGTCTCCTGTCAAGATCCAACAGATAGCCAATAACAAAAAAAGACATTCTAATATGATAACCCGTCAATGACCTGTCAAGACAAGACAAGCCTTGAAATGTCCTTGCCAGCAGACATTCTACACACTGTTGAGCATTCATCAATTTTCCTACGACTTTAACATCTTCAACATTCACAATGCTTGAAATAAAAGTCTCTAACAATATCTTGTTTGCTTTGCTCTAGGACTCATCTTCATGAACACCCCAATATTGCTATACCTGCCAAAGAGTTGATGGTGAACTTATCACACACTAGTGCACAGTGCCCGTGATGCAGTCGGAGATTAAGATGTCAGTGAAACACACAAATACAGATTTCTTTATCTATAGTTAGTGCATAATGCCTGTGATAAAATTGGTAGTACACACGTACTGAAGTACTTGTTCAACCTCCACATCTATTCTGGCTAAATGGCTAATGTTAGGTTGATACAAAATGAACTTTATTGGTTCTCTGTTAAATTGTGTTACCGCAGGAAACATCTAAACATTAAGTTCACAATAGAAGGCATTACATGCACAATGGTTGAGCCAGTTGTCATAATTGTAGGCCTAATTCACCATACAGTGCTTGTACATTTGCAATGTGCTGGCAGTTTTGACATCCAGTAAACACAAATGTATGTAACAAAATTCACTGATCTATACTGAAATGATATCCAATTGTCGCTCTGTTCACTAGCCAGCCCCTTTGTTGCTGAATATCAGTTGTAAAAGTGAATTTGCTTCTAAATAACAACACAGAATTTCCCTATTTTTCTTAGGCTATTACACTTAGTTTCATTTAATTGTGAATGCCTTTGTTAATCACATTAGTTCAATTGCGGTAGCCTACTGCACTCCATTGGATTATAAAAAGGACAACTGTTTGCCCGGTGAAGGGGCTGGAACATTATTTTATGTAAAAATGCTTATTCAAACAACGTCAATCGCGGCACTGCACTCCATTGGGTTATAAAGAGGACATATGCAGAACATGAACTTTGCAGAGTGCCCGGTTCTTGAGCTGATTGTGGGAAACTAAACCCATTCTAATTTGTACACATGCACACACACAAACAGATTCCTGGCATTATTAGAGATTATTTTGCATTGTCCTATTTTCATTAACTCATCAAGTGTGATTGGTCCTTCTGGGATTCCCCAGGTGGAAACAGAGGAAGCACTGTCAAATCAATGTTTAACAACAGGGAAAATCCTTCACACTTCTGCCTACAGGTTTTGCTGACATCCTGAAAACACCCTTTACCCTAAAGTAAATTATAGGCCTAATAGAATCATGTTTTTTCGAAGCCTGTTTCAACGTTGAAGCACTTCTCGTTGTGGTTAGATTTACGTCAGGTTCAAAAGCGAGCAACAATTTAGAGCTTCCTCACAAAGGATCTACCTATCCTTTTCATTTGATCAAAGGAGTGTTCAAATACAGAAGGGTGTAATTTTGAAGTGCTACTTCTCTGTATTTACTCAAATTGCAAAACTGACGTGGGACATTGAAGAATGTACTCTTCTTAAATCAAATGCTTTGGATATTCAAATAGATCTATGAACATTTGAGCCAGGACATCCATTCTAACAGCCCTGAACCCAATTATATTTATGTCTGAAAAAAATGCACACAGCAGCCATTTGTCGAATTTAATTTGCGATGCATCCACATTGCAGTGCATGGGGAGGGGGTCGGAGCAAAGGCTGAGCCAAACCACAGGAGAGGCCGAGTGTACTCCAACGGTCTACATTCATAGTTTTGCTTTGTGAAATATTTAAGAGTATGTCAACCGAGATTATTTTCAGCCTAGAAAGGAAGGAATGCAAGTAATGTACTGCATGATCATTTAGAATGTAGAAATAAAACCAATGTCAAGAAGTTCCAGCATGGTCGTCATTTTAAACAGTCATTAATAGGAACCAACATGTCTTTATGGAGAACACCATTTGGATGGAAGTGTGGGTAATGGTGTCAGGTGTCGGGGCAGATGGCAGCATAGTTCAGGGAGACCTTGCCAGCAGCTAGATCCTCTCCCTTAGGAGTCTGTAGCACTGGGTAAGGAGTGACATGGAGAACATTGCAGGAAATGGCAGCACAATATTCTATTCACAAGGGGAAGAGAGGAAAAGGAATCCTGGTATGGTGGAAATGACATCCAAGTGATATTTCTGAAGACCCTTATACCAGACATTAAATGCAGAAGGTCAAAGTAAAAACAACAGTGGCATATTCCCTCTCATAGCTTCTACCCAGAAGGTTCACCTAAAGTTCAGCGGGTTACATAGATGATAAGTGGTTTATCTCCCACCACTTAAAAGAAAGCAGTCCACCAAAAGTACATCCTCATAGCCTTGATTGTCAGTACAAGATAGAAAAACAAATGTACTGTTTTTGCCAAAGCTTGCTAAAAAATGTCCCAAACAGGCCTGTAGTTGTTACAGTGATTATAACCAATAATAGATTAAACACACAAACAAACTAAGCATGTAATTCCATTCACAGTACTAAACCTGTTAATCCAGTTTTCTCCCTTTAAGGCCTAGACGCCGTGACAGCCTAGCAGTCTGGCTGGCAGACAGATAGACGAGCGAGCTGGTTGAATGAAGATGGGCGCTAAGACCAGGTGATTCGAGCGAATGTCACCACGGTCAGCAGAGCGCAAGTGAGAGCAATTTGCCCACCCTAGAGCTAGAAGCACCTCTTTAAGGTCTGAGGGAAGGAGCCATCTTGACATCGACCTGCAACCCAACCCTTCACAGTGTGTGGAGTACGGGGGAGCCATCATCCCCTGCCTTGGTGGTAGGGAAAGGGAGAAGTGACAGAGTGTTGAAAGGTTGCTGTCTCTTGCTTACACCCCCATGGGGTTTCCAGCTAAGACGCTCTGGGTGACACTCTGGGGGGTGAACATGGGGTGGACAAACATCAACCAAGCTAGAGCCAGTCCATGTCTTAATTTCCTCTAGCATGCCAGATACCAAATCTGTTTGACCAATTTATTTGAAAAGAGCCAAAGACAAATAAAAAGGGGTCGCCATAAATGCCACAATGACCACAAGTGACCTGTCAGTGGTCATATGCACTATTCGACAGAGAATGTGATGTACAGACTACAGAATGCCATGTATGTAGTGCAAGGTCAAAGATGAAAGGGCTCTCCATAATATCTCACCTCATTGTTTATGCTCGCCTTAGCTCCATGGTTAACCACAGACTTATTCAGCAAACTTTTCAGTACTGGGGTAATTCTGACTGATGCAGGATATTTCAGGGGTAATATTTTAACAAATTAAAGTAGATAGTAGCTCAGTCCATTTGGGCCTTTCCCTTAGCGTAACACTTGTTTCCACGGTGACCCGCAAAAGCTCAGAATTCTCCCTTGTTGAAAAGATTGTTCTTGGTTTAAGAAGACTCAAACATGGACTAGGAGCATTTGCAGTGTCGAAAATCTCACTCTTTGTCGTCATCTTAAAAGGTGGCCATGTGTAGGATATAAGATCGTATTTAGTCTACACAGCATAAGGCCTGTTGACATGCAATCGCCAGTGACCTCTTTCATAGGAACGCGGAGGCACATCGGGAAGCATTTCCTTTCCGTTATCTTGGATCATGAAGACTGTATCTCCCCCCCCTGCCATGCAAGATACTCGCAGTGAACCACGCAGCGTCTGCTTCATGTCCCCATGGGAGTCCGGAGATGCTTACGAGGAGGCTGCAATATGAAGGATAGGAAGTGAAACCTGACCTGCAAACGACAGATCCGGCTAACATAACATCCCAAACGACTAAGCCTACGGTAAGTACACATTTGTTTAAAACAGTCATGGCTGGGGTAGGAGAGAATATAGATATGAATGAGTGGATTAAGCCTGACTCCACTGGGCACCGACTCACGGTCGAACCGTGGACTGCTCTGAGAAAGCCTAATGAGGTTGCAAAATACTCTCTTATAAGCCTTCTTTTCCCATCACATCTACAGACAGCATGGCTCGTCTCAGCTGTCCAGCATTCCGGGATTAAAAATGGAGTTGAAACAAAAGGCCCTTCCTTATAATTAGCTTTCCTTCACAAGGAACGTTGAAAGCTCCTAAAGGGTGCTATTGAGAAGGGCTGAGTGCTGACAGGCACTTTTGCTAACTCAGATAAAAGAAGCTAATCTTCCTGAGCAAATCACCCTTAAGCTTGTTTTGGGAGCTTGGCACAACAAAGGCTATTGATTTTAGCCATGTGAGAAGGGTATGGACCAAACGTTTTGAGAATTTCAGTCAAATTGAGCAAGTGGGGGGATTTTAAGAGTTTAAGAATCCCAGTATATCTCTTATTCGTCTATAAGCATTTTAAATGTTATGATTGAAATGCAGTACTTTATTACAATCAAATTCAGTTTCATAACTCTGATTCAGTAAAAACAAAACATGAAAGATAACTAGGCTACATGTATGTGTCTACCAGAGCATAAGAGAAATTCAGTTAGATTCATTCAAAATCATGCAACTCATTTGCTGCCTTCACTAATTGGTCGATTGTAGGGAAAATATACATTTCAAAGCTGATCTGTCACATTCAATCTCCCATTGCTTATAAACCACATTGAATATCTTCATTCTGATTGACATCTAAAGAAAACCAGCAAGATCCAAGCATTCACTTAGTATCCGCTCCTCCAAAGGTCTGGAATCAAAAGTACTGTTTTCTATTGCAAAAATAACCACGGATTAGAAAGGGACCCAAGCAGGCTGATGAAGGTAACAGCTGGACTGACAATGTTTCAAACATGAGGTAAAGACACCAAACCACTTTCTATATCAGTTTCGCTTCCATGGCTTAGGCTATTGCAATATGAAATCGCTGCGCAGTACTTTCTAGCGTTATTTATTTGGCACCTAATTGAAAAGGAAATGTATAAATCATAGCGTTATGTAGCCTACCATTTATTTTTGGCATCTCATTGTTTACTAGTATACAATAGGGCAACCAGGATTTATCGTGGATTTGTATCAAACCTGTAACTCAAACCAATTTACTGCTGCATAATTCAAATCGAGATATGAATCAATACAACTTTGCATTTAAGAACATTTCGTTCTGTTCATGATCCAGGCATCCATATAATCAAATACGCATTTACATAGTCCTATATAGTCTTACTGCTCACCCATAGGCTGTAAAAGTTACAACTCCGTTGTAGATTCGATTTCTCAATTATCTTTTTTTGCGGTTTGACACGGAAATAATTGCTGAAGATAGATATTGATGCTAAGACACAACACGCAATTTAACTCGCTCTACGTTTTTGTCAAACAAAGAGATACTCTGCAAGTTTTCCCTACGCCAGGCAACTTCTTAAACAAACCGATAAGTTAAGATAACATACCTCCAAACGGATCCACCTCCAATCTCATAGCATCCAAAGCGATTTACTTCAAGAACGATATTGCTCAGTAGAAAGAACTGACTAGTATCAGTGACTACTTTAATAAACAAATAAACCAAGCGCTGTATTCCAGCCGATGTATTAGTCGCTCTCTCTTTCAGCCCTTTCTGTGGAGTTGTGCTGGCAGCACCGGTTAAAGGCCCGCCTCTTCCCTCTGCTGATTCGTTTCCAGAAACCTACCATGAAGTGGGTGGTTACTTGCTCTTCTCAACGTCAATCACCCCTCTTTCTAAAGCAATGAAATACAGGGTGTAGATCAATCTTTTATAATAATAAGTATAAGTATAAGTATTTATATTAAGTATGCATCAATGAACTATCACTTTATTCTTGTCAATTAAGTTTAAAATAACATGCCTAATGTTATGTAATCTAATCAGGACATTTTAAAGTGGTGCATCACTGTCCCTAACTGGACAGTGGCTGCAATTACATGGACCAACAGCACATACAAAGTAGTGTTCAATAAGACGGATATCATGTTTATCAAAAAGGTGCTGCCGGTTTACATTAAGTGTGGGAGTAGCCTGTTTGTAAAAAAAATCTACGAATATTGGATGGGTGAAAATAACCGGTAGCATATTGATTGATTTAGTATTGTGTATGTTTTTCCTGCAAATAAGTCTTTTTTGGCAACAAGTTTATTTGATTTTCTATCCTAAAAGAACAGGCAAGGTTGCATTGACTTGAAAATTACAGCACTGATATCTTTAGATGTGTTTTTTGTGAAAAGTATACGTATCTTCAGAAAACTATAATAGATAGCTTTAACTTTTGATTCTTTGAGTGCAAATACAGAACTTTTTAAAAAGATAGGATATTTTGTGCTACATACACAGATTGTTAGAATAATACTCATACAAAATGACAGACAAGTATTATGAATGATTCAACGTGTCAAGGGGAGAGTTCCAGGGCAGAATGAGTCATCTTGACTCATCATCTATTCAGACAAATGCTAGTCAACAGATATGTTGCTAAGAGACAGTAGCCAAATAATAACTGCGAAGGTCAGTGCTGCTACATTTCTACAAGTATTGGCTATTGGAATCCACAGAAAAGTATTCCAAAAGAGGAAAAGGCATATGATTACATTCAATAGATTTCTGATATGACTCTCATTGAACACTATCAATAATACTTCCTACTGCACTACTGTTTTGCAATAGAACTACACCATGGCAGCTGTACAAAAACAGTTAATTACAAAATGCCTGCAACAAGTTATAATAGGTCAATAAAATGTAATCCTGCTGTGATGACAAATTGCTCTTTATCATGGTGTAAGCATGAGAAATGTCCATTCACCAAGACGGTGTAGGTATTCATTGCCCAATGATAGAGGGCCAATTTATATTTGAATGGCTAAAATATGGACAAGGAGAGAGGTCATGTTTCTCCAGCAGGCATGAGTGTCTCCTGGTGGGGGAAAAGAGAAGACTCATGACCACCACAAACTGATAGAATGGTAAATTAAAAAGACAGATCAGTTGGAATATCAGAAAAAAAACATACATGCAATAATGATATTAAGTGCAACAGAGAGAAAGCAATTTAAAGCAATTTAGATGTTAATGTCAACATATCCAGTGGTTCTTGTGACTCAAAAGACAAGATACCAGTTTTTCGTTTTACTCCATGTTCAGTGTCGTCTTTGAATAATCTGGTGTGTAATCTGATATTTAGGATTACAATTACATTCTATATGTATGCTTGAAACTAAAGCCTTTTTTAACGTATGTTTGCATCCCTTATGGTATGTCCCCTCAAGCAAATTTGTATTCATGCATGTTAAAATCTTATTTTTTTAAATGTTCTAATTAAATGACTACAACATAATTATACAGTATGTGTATGTCCTGAACTGCACTCATCTTAAAAAACATATTTAACAAGTATTAAATATACATCGTTTGTTGTTGTTTTTTATATTCTGTTGGCCAAAGGGCATTAACACACTTACTTTATGTCTTAAAGAAAAGTGCATGACATTTCTTATATTCAATGTGTACTTTAAGATTATTCTTGTCACTGCTCTATGTAACAATAGAAAAAACAGCATCCTCATTCTGAACTACACCATTCTAAACTCGCACCTCACATCTGTGGAACGCTGTACGGACTTCTTTCCCTGTCCGTGCCACTCCAGATATCCTGCAGTTCCTCTTCCTCCTCCTCGAACTGCCAGTGGTCTGGACGGACGGGATCTGATGCTCTTCCCCTAGTGCTGCTGGGTGAGGTTTCCTTTCCCAGGGCGGTGCTGGACACAAGATGTTCAGAACACACGCAACAGTTTTCCTCAGTGCAGACAATGAGCAGCTCGGATCTGTTTACACCCTGGCTCTTGAAATCTCCAGAACCAGTAGTAAAGCCCTTGACTTCCTGAACAATGAGGTCACTTTGACTAGTGAACTGCTTCTTTGTAAACGGACGGTATATGTGGCCATTCAGGTCCCGGATCTTTGTATGAACGCTTAAACATTTGTGGGGATTGTGTGACGGTTCAGTGCAAGGGTGATCATGTGAAATAATGATGGGGAAGCGGTTGAGTTCAGTGCATTGTTCATATCGGACTTCTGCTTCGCCAAGGTCCTCCTCAGTTTCTTCTTTAACGCCAGTGGAGTCGGTGGGGATTTCTTTTAGCGTGACAGAGCTCTCAAGACTTCTCATGCTCGTGCTGTGGTCACACTGTAAGTCTTTCGCAAGGGGAAGGAGACACTGAACAGAGACAGTTTCTGAGTTGACGTTCTCCACAGCCTTCTTCTCTGGTTCCTCCTCTAGGCCGTGGGTGACAGTCTGTAGGTCAATGATTTTAGACGATACACTCGTTAAACATGGCAGTCTGTATGAATTTGACAGCTGATTCTTGGGACTATCAAACTTCATGTCAGTGTGTCCACTCTGAATTGTGTTGTCTATGTAACTCATGTCTGACTTGTGCTGCCAATTCTTAGGCAAGTCCAAACTCAACATCGACCCTAGAGCGATGGTGTATGGGCTCCTTTCACGTCCATCTGTAAACTTAGAGGGCTTGACACAATGCACTTGGAAAGACGGAACGTTTGATGTCCGTGAAGATTTGGTATCTGCGATGGTGACAACTGAATTATTTGTTATATACAGCTGAAGTTCTGTATTGACTGGACTTTTAGGGGTAGCATGCTCTTCATGCTTTGCCTCAAGGGGCCAGGTGTTGGCTCTGTGTGGGGCACCAGTAGGCACAGTGAACGTCCCATCCAGCTTGTCCATTCCGACGACACCAGTGACAGTGTGTCTGTGCATTGTTTTTTTCCTCCTCTTCATTGCCCCGTTCAGGCTAAGAATGGAGTTGGACCTGGTCTCGGTTATGGAAGGGAGTGCAACAGTGCTGAGTTTTGGTATGTACGTTGCAGTGGTTGAGCTCATTTGATGGCTGGCTGACTGAAGGGTAGTCCCTGCAGTTGTTGCTGATTTAACTTCTTTGTTCACTAGACTTGTCACTTTGTTTCCATCTGTTACCTGCAAATAGGTGCTCACCTGCAACAGATGAAAGTAATTTAAGAAATGCTATTTGGTCCATTCGATAAATACTGGTATTCAAAACTACTTTAGTACCTGTGCATACAATGATATACAAATGTGAACTATATCAACATATAGTAGTGACATAAGTTCTTCTACATATCCTGTGAGTTAGAAGTGTTCTTATAGCCAGCTGCAGCAGCATTGGCTCAAAATGTACAGAGTACTTAGAAAAGGATATTGACATTTAATTTCTCTACTACTAGTTATCCTACTCATTTAGGAACAGTTCTCCCACCAGGTTAATCGTAACATAAACTATCATGTAAATAACAACAGTACAAGATGGGCAACAGCATTGGTCTGTCACGAGCACTATCATAATGATCTACAGGATTGTTTGTGTTCAAATGCATGTTAAAGTATGAATAGCATAAAGCTGGAAAATGGATACTGACCCTGTGCACAGTTTCAAATGGCTCTTTCTGCTCTTGAGAACCCTGTGGCTGACTGGGCACTGGTGTCTGGTTGGTCAAAACTGAGGATGAGGTTGATGCTGCCCCCTACAGGTGTAATAGCAGTATGGGGATCCTCAAGAACAAGACTGGGTGATACCGCTACCACGTCTACAGAGCTCTGGTGAGAAATGTACTTAGAGACGTTGACACTTTGTCCTTGATGACTGCTCTCTGGTTCCGCTTTGGGTCCATCAATGTGGATCTTTGCAGCCCCTTGCCTATGTTTTGAGAGCAAGCTTTTGGAATGTTTACTGATGTCTATCCCAGGATGAGGACACTGCAAATTACAACCAAGAAGCATATTCAGAATCTGAAAGAGGATAAAAAACAGGAATAATCTATTTCCACTGTTGCTGCTTTATCATTACAGATTGAACACTCTACCTGGGGCTGACGTGTCGATAGTATCCATGTGCCAGGTAGAGAAGTTTCCTTTATTAGTTCTTCAGGTTTCTCCTGATTCAACTGGTCTTTCTTCACGTTCCAGTGCGCCAGCATCCACCCCAGCATACTTTGCAATTCATCAGTTCTCTCATTTATCTGTAGGAAAAAAAAATTGGGCCATGATTTCCATCTCCTTCCTATTGGATAGGCCTATGTATTTCTGAGAAAAGACCTAAAGGTAACCAACTGCACGTCAGAATTCAGACCACTCTGTGAAGTTATAAGATCTTATAAGATGTTGGAGATCATTATCAAATATTGGTATGTCATCTTTCCCCCTTAAGTAACTCACAATGTTTGTCAGGTGGTGCCCCTCTGCTATAAGCTTCTGCCCGGCTGCAGCAAATGCATCAAACTCTTCAAACTTCTGTTGGATTTTGAGGTCTAGTTCAGATGACTTTGTCAACTCATGAAGTTTACTCTGATTTGCCAAAGCATCGGAGAATATACAAGTGCATGTTTCATCGGTCCAGGAACTGGAATGGAGACAATCAAGACAGAAACATGCAATTGGTTGGTGGCTCTGTAGATTTGTTCCACTTATCTGATTAGTTCTGATGAATTATTTATAGGCTCAAATTCCTGTTATTTTTTTCTTTAACTCTCCAAAACAGAGCCACATGAAAATGCAGAAGGTGCAATATGCAGATGCCACAAATACCTTCAGAACATACACATTTGGCCAACCTAGCAAGCACACAGATTGTTCTATAATGGCTTAACAAGGTCTCATGGACATGGAATTCATGACACTCTTCTTTCTGCATTACTCACATTATAGCTAGGTAGGTTCTCAAAAAGTCTTGCAGTTCACTAAATTGTTGAAGACGGCTTTGGTTCTCTGCCATGCTCCTGGTAAGCTCCTCCAAAGATTGCAGGGTGGTCTGGACATCTTCCCACGTATCTATGGCTTTCTCAGATAAGACCGCCTGTACATGGGAGGTCAGCCTATCCATCTCCTCCAGCTCTTCTTTGATAATCCGATAGCCCATCTAAAATAGAAAATGTAACTTTGAGTTACACAGTTGGACCTAAACATTTGATTAACACTCACCCAAAGTGATTTCAGATTTGGAAAGTTTCAGTTTTTGTGTCTCTGGGACACTTTTAAGAAATAAGTATGTTACTTATAATCTGTCATGTCTTTTTTATTTGTTATGTCCCATTTGTCTTGCGCAATGACATTGAGTTGGTTTTTACAAAATACACAGTTTAGAATCGTCACAATTCTGAAATAACAAACCTTGTCTCAAAAGCAGATTATTCACACTGTGTGTTAGAATTTGAAGGGGGGGAAAGCTAACAATAACTGCTGAGGTTACAATTCAAACCTCCAATTCCTCCTGTTGTTCTTGAAGTCCTTCCAGTCCAGAGTTATCAGGTTCACATCGAACCGCCATATCAGTCTCGGCATCCAAAATGTCCATACTAAGTTCTGCACACCTGGACAGAAGTCGGTTGATGTGCAGCGTCTGTGTAGAATTCTAGAAGAGGAGACAGGACATTGGAAGGTTTCAGACATGCTATTGGAGGAACCTTAATATGTCAATTTTCACATCATTAATAAATACTACTGTTTGTGAGTTGTATAATATTTAATTCAATGTATCAATACAAATAGGAAGGTAGACAGCTAGGTACTTTATACATTTCTTAGTGGAAATTGCTGCCTTACAGCAGGGAAGATAAAACATTTAAAATAACTACACCTGTAAACAAAACGGTAAAATAAAATACACAGGGCTGTAGATGTGGTAAATACACAGGGTTGATTCTCATATGTACAACAAATATTGTATGCAGGGCACACACAGGGAGACACAGGCGATGCAGGTAAAACATCATAACACATTTAAAGCAGATATATAAGGTTTGAAATGTACGTGACCAAAACTAATACAGTGTGTACAGTGAGCTATTGTACCTGGCATATTAGTTCTGGATTGTTTGGATGTTGATAGAGGGAGTGTTCTCTTTCATTCATTGCTTCACTGAGGTCCTCCAGAACCCCAAGTAACTCCTCCATAGGGTTACCCACATCTTCTGCATCACTTGTTGACTTAGTAGGGATCTGCCATCATTTCAAAAACAGCTTAAAAGACTTGTCATTTTTGTTTCACGGTATTTTGTCTTACCTAAGGTACCTGAACTAGTTTTTGGTAATACTTATTCGAGAGGCAATTGAGCAAAATATAGAATTGTTTCCCCTAAAAAAGGGATATTAACATTCAGATTTTTGGTAGTTTAGCTTCTTCATCTTAATGGCTAATCTTTTGGCTAAGTGCAGTCCTGGTAGTCACATGTACAGCCACAAGGTTAGTCACATGTTTGTATGAAGATCTAAATCTAGGTAATGCTGGTTAGGTGTGGACTTAAGTACATACGTCATTGGATTTGTCTTGTTCGAGGCATCTTTGCAGTTCTGTCATCATCCCAGTTTTACAATCCTCCAAAGTTGCTGAAAAGCTTTTGACACCTGGGATGATGCAGGGCTTCACATCATCCACTGGTTCTTGGCACCCTGACAGACATGGCTCAAGTTGGTCTTTCCATGTGTCCTGAGTTTTTTCCATCAATAAAAATATGATTGTGCGATAATTGGTACTGTATACAGAATAAGCTACAGTATACATGTTATCACAACCCTATACTGAAGGGCTCTGACATATATCCATGCCCTTCCTAATGAAAGAAAAAAAAGATCTTTCCAGGACCCAAATGGAGGTGATAAAAACAGAGGTTTGAAAATCTATATGCATCAGATGAGCTTTTATGAAGAATTTAAAGGTATTTAATTTAGAATCCATGCTATGTAATGTGTATTGTGTTTTCAAAACTCAGAATATACTATAGATATATAAATACAGTCAACTCTGTATTTCTTAGCACTCCTGGTAAAGATGAGTAAAAAGCGTTATAAGATTTAAGATACATTTTACGTGTCATAAAAGTTTTTTAACAATCTAACTATGTCTTTAGACTGAAGTCTAAAGAAAGAAAATCTGTCCTCAATACCTTTTTTTTTACTACTTGTGCCTCTTCTTTAATCATCTTTACAAGTTGTGCCAATAATTATGGAGTTTACTATAACTGTGCAGAGAAAATCTAGAAGATTCACAAGGTACAACACATAACAGTAAAATTGGACAATTTATCAAATACACAGATCATTTAACCAAATATAACCAAATTGTATCTTTGTAAAATGAAATAAACAAAAGACAAAACTCATATTTCCTTATCCATGTAACAGACACGGCCACGCCAAGGTACACTTGGCGATCTTTCGCCCGCAACCAGGAACGAACCCGCCACCTTCGACATCTCATGCGCGACCACTACCAGCTACGCCAATGAAAAGCCAGCAACCCGCTGGTGCGGGTGGCCTTCATAGATACCTGAAGAGTGAGTTTAACAGATCTACACCGGCTACATACAGTCACCTCCGGACTTATTGGCAACCCTAGCAAAAATGAGAACAATTCAACCTTCAATTGAAGTAAATTCATTTTGAGAAAAAAATCTGTCATCAATCATTTTCTTTTTTTGTGAAACCATGTGTGCCACAATTATTGGCACCCTTACATTGAATGTAAGGATACAACCTTCTTTTGACCACAAAACCACACTAAGTCTTCTCCTTAACATCTATTAAGGTTGGAGAATACAGAGCTAGGAGTCTGAGAGCATTCCTCTTTACAGAATCTCTCCAGATCATCCAGGGTCCTAGGTCCTCCCTTGTGCACTCTTCTCTTCAGCGCAGCTCACAGGTTTTCAATGGGGTTTAGATCAGGGGACTGAGATGGCTATGCCAGAATACTGTTTTTGTGTTCAGTTAACCATTTTGGTGTGAATTTAGATCTGTTTACTGTGCTAAAAGATCCAATGACAACCTAGTTTTTTCCTTCAATGGGCAGCCATATTCTGATTTAAAATGTCCTAGTATTTTATGGATTTCATGATGCCATGTAATCTAACAAGGCTTCCAGGAATTTTGAAGGAAAAACAGCCACACAACGTCACAGAACCTGCAGCATACTTCACCGTGAAAATCTGGATATTTTTGGTATAACCATCCTTCTTTTTATGCCAAACTCACCTTGGGTGTTTGTTGACAAAAAGCTAAATTGTGTTTACTCTGACCATAGAACACTGTTCAAGTCAAAGTTACAGCAGTGTCTAGCAAACACCAGTCGCTTTTGTTTGTGGTGAGGTGATGGGAAAGGCTTTTTTCTCCAATGGTGGGTTTGGCATAAAAAGAAGAATAGTTATGCCAAAAATATCCTGATCCCCACCGTGAAGTATTTAAACTTGGTGCTGTTTTATTGACAAAGAGAGCTTGTACAGAATTAAATGAAGGGGTGCCAATAATTGTGGCATACGTGGTTTCACAAATCTTGATTACATATTTTTTTCTCAAAAATAAATTACTTCAATTGAAAGTTGGATTGTTTGCATTTACCAATGTGACATTAAGCTGAATAACAAAAAGATGATATTTGTTATTCACTTTTTACTCATCTTTGCCAGGGGTGCCAATAATTCCAGAAGTGACTGTACATATATGTATATATGTGTGATAAACCTGTAAAGTCAGTAAACTTTCAAAGGAAATATTTACCTCTAAGTTGTGTGTGTCAAAGCTGTCTGTGTCAATCATGCTTGCTCTTCTAAGCACTTCCCACAACTTCTCAACTTGCCGAAGGCGGTCCTTCATGTCCACGTTACTTTGATGCTGAGTATGGAATTCACATGCCTCCTCCTGTTAAAAACCAAAATGTGAATAATTTAAAAACAATTAAAATACCTACTAAACTAACACATTCCAAATTGTCAACTTCAGTCAAATTCCACAATCATCTTGGATTTCAAATATTACAATATGTAGTCGTAACTCATATTTATCAATGTGTTTTAGGAAATGATACCATCTGGAATCAGTTTATCAATCAATGTATCTGAAAATAAACATTCAACTACTTTCATGACACTTTTACATTATGGCCAGGCAAGATGAGTCTACTTACACTCTTTGATTGACAATACTTAGGCCTCTTGGAGATTGCGTCAACTTTGTTAATAGTTTCTGTCTGTTTTTTAATCATCTCCGCATCTAGACCATCAGTGTTTTGATGGGGAAGTTCCATAGCAACGTTGTCTTTCAACCACAAGAGTGTCTTAAGCAGAAATGAAAAGAAGAGGAAATGAGCATTACCTCATCACCGATTTAATTTCTCCAGGTAACAAAAGTTTCCTATCAACAATACAAAACTGCTGCAGTAAACATGGTAACCATGGAAAGGTCTGTCATGACTTTCAGGGATCAAGAATGGTTTGCATAAAACATATTTCAACAGTTAACGCAGAATACATTTTCGAAATAAGTGGTTTTACATTATTAATTACTTGTATAATAGCACAGCTCACTATGACATCCAAGAGTCACAACTGTTTGAGAGATTGGCATAATTTGGGGCAGGTACCTTATCAGCTGATGTTGTAGAGTCCTGTAAAAGGATCCCAAGCTCAGGTCGGTGCCTCTGAGGACATGTGCTTGAATGGGCTGTGTGTTCCTTTCTGTAGACAAACATATTTTCATTTCTGTCCTAGGTTTTCTGCCACAGAAATATAAAAAAAAACGTAATAAAAATACCTTTCTCTTGAAAGTTGTTCTCCTATTTGACCATCTAAATTACTAGTGCAGTCACATGTAGCGTATGAATAGTTGTTGTGAGGACTTCTGTTTTTTTCACCAGACGTTGACTTATCATGGATTTCAAAGACTTGCATCACCTATAAAGAATATCATATCCTTCATCATGTGCAAATAGGGAAGTAATTCCTAACCAATTTTACGAATAAATTAATATGTATTGGTAATAAAGTAATTTGAAGTCAGAAAGAGAAGTTTCTAACTTGAAATTCTTTCAGGCGGTTCTGTTCCTCCTTGATGTTCTTTCCCATAATTTTGTGGGCTTCATGTTCCTCAGTACTTTGCACTTCTCTCGTTTGAGTCGAAGAACCAATGTCATTAAAAGAGAGGCCTATGGTATGGGTAGTTGACTGGTCTGGCTTTATGTTCCTGCAGATGAGAATGTTCAGGTGAATACAAATTGTTTGGTTAAAAACTGCAGACTGAATGAAGTCAAATGACCACTGGCAACATTATTCAGGAACCAATACTTTAAAAAGGTTCGTATGGATGTTGTTAAGGATTGTTATGAATGTGCAAGAGGTTTCACATGTATGTTAAATTCTTCCTATGAAAGATGTTCATGTTATTATTATGTTTTATGCCATTTAGTTTTACTGTTCATTATTCACTCACACAAGTATAAATGATCAAGATATTGGCAGGCGGACAATATTTCTAAATTCATTAAGTCTGTCTTGCAGTTCAAGTTGAAGCTCTTCAGTCTAACATGTTGGTGAAGAAATAATGTTACACAATCTGTTGTACAAAATATTGCATAAGAACAAAAGCTATACTATTGCTTTTGATCTTCTGTGTTATATACTGTAGTTTGACAACAAAAAAATGACACTCCTTCACACTCCAACCCTTCTGAACACGTTCATAAACATCTGCCTAGGCTGTGTCTCAGACATAAAGGATGTACTGTGCTCTGAGATATATTAAATTAACTAATGACATGTTGCGCAACAATGACAATCTCAACAGACAGTCTTTGTCTTTAGGGGTTGACTGAGTGGTTGTTGGCCAGTTCCAAAAAGATGATGTCATACTCCTCTGAAGCGGTGAGGTCATGGTTTCAGGAAATGCTTTTGTTTTCAAAAGGAATTATACGGCAGGGAGTGGACAACTTGGAGGTGTCAAAAAAAGGAGTGCTGTAGTGTTTGGAGTCGATATTGTTTGGGGTATAGATATCTAAAATGAAGTGTTGACAAAGTTTTTTTTTAAAAAAAGAAAATGGTGGAAATTGATATTAGACCACTAGCCACAACAAGACATATTCAACCTAATATTTTGTTTTATAGGGTATCTGTATTTCAAGTAAAAAAATCTGTATTCAGAGGAACATTTTTATTCTATCTCAAATGTTTTCCTGTTTAAATAAAGTTTAAGTTGATCATTGCTATCATCAAATTCATTTGTCTTCCTAAAGAATCAAAGAGTGCTGAGGACTCCACATTACCTAACACCAACCTTCTTTGCTGCTGGATACTGCCCCAGCATATTAAGTGCATGACTCAAATGACCCATAAAGAAATGACTGACTTGGGAACTGACTAGTGTCCTTCTGTTCATAAGCTACATCCATCTCTCTCTGGCCACTGTGCCATACCATACTTATGAGGCCCTCTGCAAACATCTGGGGTATAAATTAGGGACAGCTTGATCATATAAACTCCACCAAAATGTATTTTCCTATATTCATCCATATCTGATTTTGGTGTACGGTAAGTTTTTTTTCTCTAATAAGATTAAACTCAACAGATTTACTGACTGCGTTAGGGCTTTGTCATGTGAAAAACATGGTGCGAATGTCCAGTATGAATTTCTCCATTTTGATTCTATGACCATTATTTATTCTGCATTAGCTCTCAGAAAGATTCAGTGGCTTATTAGGGCAATGTGTCAGCAACAGTTGTCATTAATGGTATTGTCTGAGCAATGCCAAAATCACTCTTGCACAAAAGGAATACATTATCTTACTTGCAGAATATGTTTTCCATTCATTTAGAGTCCTGGTCATCTGGATGTAATTTACCATGAGTTCATCTAGATTATTTAGGTGATGTGAATGCTTTGACTTGTACGTAAAATATTGACTTGTATTCATCAACAACGAGATAGTTTTGAAGTGCTGCCGAATCATACCAAAGTTCTGTAGCCATGGTTAGCTCTGTTGTGTTTTTATGCCCAGAATTGCCACATGTTACTGATTTGCTACAGTGGGAAGAACAGGCCCAGGGTAAGTAGCCTGGTCCTGAGGTCATAGTTTAAGCAAAGAAGGGAAAACCACACATGGGTGTAATTTCAGTCAAGCACCAATCCACCTGCTTCAACTGATTTAAGTCGTACATTGACCTATTTGTGAAATTAAACACTTATAATCTCTCTCCTCTTCCAATAAACAAAAACTGAGGACGCTGCCCATATCATAGGTTTAATAAATATTCCATATTCAAGAAACACATTGTAAGGATGTTTTCAGAAGTTTAGCATGAAGACTCATGGAGGTTAACAAGGAATTGCCATTACAGTGGGGCCAACAGGGTTCACATTCTCAGAACATTGGTAACATGCTAAATATTCTGTTTACCTGCTTTCCTCTTGGAGAAGGCCCCAACTCTCCTGTACTTCGGCCTGCTTCCGTGTCACTCTGGCAGCTAGGGTAGGGTGGAGGTCGGACAGCCGCGAACCAGTCTCATCCAGCATCTGGAGAAAGCGTGGTCGAAAGGAGGGGCAGAGAGGCCGTGGAAGGAAATGACACAATTCATTTGGATTGGATTTTTACTGGCTTGGAAAAAGACCCACTCTCTTAAAAACGGAAGACCTTGGTTAGACGGAACACAGAAGTATTACATAGTACATAGTCACAGAGGTCTTTTTCAACAGTTAGGGGAAACCCCTTAAAAAATGTCTACAAGGATGTCTGTTGATTACTAGTCCAGCGAAGCGTTCAATTCCATGGTTTAACATCGCTGTTTAGGTTCTAGATTCAGCAGATTTAGATATATGTATCAAATATCAGAGGTTCTGCTTTTTTTGCAATACATACCATAATTTGACTCTCGATATCTTTGACGTCTGTGTATCTGCTGGTTCTTTGATCCTTCGACCCAGAGAGGTGACCTGTCTACATTGAGACGGAGGTTAGGTTAGTCCAATATTTTCCTCACATAAAACTGTAATATATCATATTAGGGTTAGGGTTATTGCAATACTATTTAATATCACATTGTTTTTAAGTTCTTATGACATATGGATGTTACAGGTGCTATACATTATTTTGGAGGGGGGGGCTATCTGCTATGCTGTTTTACCTTCCCATGCATGGCACAGATGATGTTATCTGCTTGTTGGTAGAACGAGGAGACATCAAGAGCCAACTTGAGGTCTTGGTGGTAGTTTCTTAAGAGTGTCTGTAACCTCAGCCATCTATGATACAAAAAAGGAACACAAAAGTCAGTAATGGATTTTACAATCCAAGGTTTTTAGTCTAAACCAATGTTTACAAGTCTGAAATGTTTACAAATGCAAATATATAACTTCATAGATAAGCCACAGACACTATTGTACAAACCATAGTAAAACATTATGAACCAAGAAGAAAGATGACAATGCTGCACATTTTCAATAGTAATTGATGTTTGTCTGCATTTTCTGTTAAATGCATTTTTCTAAAAACTATACTTTACTGTAACTGTTGCAAACAGGACCCACGTTTGTGTAATGGTCTTCTCTTTAGAGGGAATATTTCTTCTCTCTCTTTGTCCAATTTTCTCCCGCTTGTCTTGTCGTTGGTCTGTGTCCACATATGTTGCCCTGCATTTTTTTTCATCCTACAGAAACAATTACCAATAAACATAGCTTTAAAAAAACATAACTGGAACATGCCCCTCTTTTAACGTACAAATAATAACCTTTTCAGGTAATCGATATGTACAGTATATGCAATGTGGGAAGACGGTAACATCTGTGAGGTGTGATTCTGGAACTGTAGAATTAATAGTATTCTATAGTATGTAACATGACCCATGTACTGATAAGTAAACATAAACCTGATTTACATCTAGACTTCTTGTCAGCTGGATGAGGGAGTTTTCGATGTCTTTGAGATCTCGCTGTTGGGTGGGTAACGTGTCCTCTGAGTCCTGTGACGGAGATCCCAGTACATTGCATCCATACTCCAGGTTCCTCTTGAACCACGTGTCTACCTGTACAGACAGCCATTGGTATTGGTAGTTGCTTACAAGAATAGTTGTTAATATACTGCATGTGTGTGTGTATGTATGTATGTATGTATGTATGTATGTATGTATGTATGTATGTATGTATGTTGTATGTATGTTGTATGTTGTATGTATGTATGTATGTATGTATGTATGTATGTATGTATGTTGTATGTATGTATGTATGTATGTATGTATGTATGTATGTATGTATGTATGTATGACTTAAATGCTAACTGTATCCTCTTGGTTTATTAGTAGGTGCTGCGAAAAGGTGCTGTATCTGTGTAATTAAGTACTGTTAGAAAGGCCATGTCTAGTTTGGTGCAGTACAATGAGATATTGCACGATAACAGCTCTTGAGATATCATAAATCTGAAAAGTTGTGCATATAAAGCACCTTCAGAGCCAGAGACCTGAGTTCACTTCACAATGAGAGCCCAATTTGGTTAATATACCATGGCATTTTACCCTTCCTTTCCTCCCTTTATCTTTTATTGACTAATGCTTCAGTCTGGAAGTGTTCGGTTAACTAAACAGTTGTGAGAGTTGCAGCGGTCCACATTCAAGCCTAAACATACACACATCTGGACAGCAGAGCGCAAGCAAGCAAAAGGGTACTTGTCAATGGATTCGTCATTAAAACACGTTTAGTTATGAAACACATACTAAGTCGAACTGCAGTACATTTCTGGAAAATATTACTTTAAGTCAAACAAGTGTTTGACACATTTTTTAACACGTCATTGTATACATTATTTGTCTGCTTGTTTCTTGCGTTGCACGACATTCTTGAAATCCTCGGTGGAGCATAGTCTGAAAGGACAGCTTAAAAATCTAGTTTTGTACTGCTTAATTGAATAGCCTCCGAACATACCTCAGGAAGTGTACCTTAAAATGATCTTAACATTATCGCTGTTCTCCCAATTGTCAAGAGTAATTTGACAATTACTGTACTTGTGTGCTATACACAGAATGCGAGTCATTATTCCTGCATTTGTGCAGCCAAAAAATGTGCGTGTGTTTTTGTGATTTCATAACTGTAACCTTGTGGAACCACTCCGTATCAGTCTGCACTGTGGACAAGCATTCTGTCCCGATGACCTCATTGCAAAAAAATTGGACTGATGCACATTATCTTTTCAAGACCTCTTACATCACCCTGTGTAGCTAAATCATATAGACCACCATGTTTACCATGATATCAGAAACTTTCTAGACCTGGTTTCCATCTAGGACAGATGTTGGTTTGCTGGCACATTATGTACTTAATTGTTCCTGTCATTTCACAATTTTAAGTAAAAATGAGAATAAAGAGACTGTCATAGGTACTTTTCCATTTTGTAAATCATAAAAAAACTAAAAATCTACTATGTCTGCAATTCATATGAATGTTGTCTGTTCAGCAAGCACAATATGCTGGCCTTTGCACAATGCTGTATATTTGCAAGCTCTCCATTGCATCGCCATACAGAATGTGGCGTGAAACTTGCAGTCAATTTCTATATTGCCCCCCGCTATTGTTTGAGACTCAGCTTACATAGCCCACTAGCCCACAAAGGGTTTTAAATAGCTCATATCATTCCCTGTAAGAAGTGTCAAAAGTAAACATGTTAACATCATATACCGAAGATAGTTTGAATCTGCATTAAAATGTAACTGCTGTATAAAAACAGGTGTCTTATAGATTGTGTTACTATGTACTGTAACTTTTATATTGTAACTTGTGACTTTAAAGGCCCTTAGATAAGGTAGGCTTTGTGCTGCTCAACCCATCTATACAATACTGAATTGAGGAGAAAGAGTGCCAAAACCATGACCTCATCTTCAAATAATTGCTCCTCTTTTTGCTGTTCAAGTCATTTTTTCTCCCCTCCCATTTGCCTGCACACAGAGTACATTTAGCAGACACTCTTATCCAGAGCGACAGAGAGTAGAGAGAAAGGTGATTCTAAAATACTGTTGCTGGGTGTCTAATGTTATTTTTGCTTGACAAATACTACTACTGTATATTGTCTTCATTCTTGCTCTTACTGATACTATTACTGGAAAAAAACTTTCCTTAAAATAAACAGATTTTGAGTTTGTATGATATAAGTTTGTGATATTCAATCAATCACTTGCAGATGCTGTTCTGGCGTCAAATTATTAACAATGTAGATTTATTTGACTGAACGAATGCTATTAGATCCAGAAGTACACCACAATTACCGAAACAATCTGTTTAGCATCTGTTCCTCTGTAGCCCCTTATTCACAGGTACAAATTGTGTTTGGAATTATTCTCCACAAAGGCAACCTGCCTAATGACTATTTTTACTACACAGGCCCTTCAATTACGGAACTTGTGAGTAGTTTCAGTGGAAATAAGCAGATCATTTGAAACGTGGCCTTGCCTTGCTTAATGACATCATAGCTTGAGTTTTGAGCATGGACGATGCCTCACCAGTGTAACAACATATACATCATATTGGGTTTCAAGCTGGAACAATGCACTCAAGGAATGTTAATTTGAATATCACTTTTAATAAATGTGTTGCTGTTTGCTAGCTTGTGTGGAAATGATCCAAAGAAAGGATTTTTAGGTGGTTAGTCAGTCAGTCTTTAACCACGTATTCTGTAATTGCTACTTGGTTAGAGAAAAACAAGAGTTATGTAATGGGTGCATTACATACTACACTGAGAAGAAAGGCAAAAACATGATGTCACACATGAGTGTGGATGTAATTAAGTCTTAGGTTTTTTGCTCTGATATCCCTTTGATGTCCTTTGAAGAAAACAAATGGCAAGGCATTTAACAAAAGTCAAGGAAACTAATTTTCACCAGCACCATGTTGCTTAAAAGTTGACAGTTTCTTGTTCAAACTCAACAAAACGAATGAAAGGAATAGTTTTGCAAACGGATGCTAGGCTAGGGTCTACATGATGAGAAATCCAAGATGAGAGAAAAAAAGACAAGCAGGTTAGAGAACTATTATTTCAAGTTACCTTCAACTGAGGATCAGATGTTTTCCTCAAGTTTACTCCCATGGATGCTTGATTAGGATCAACACTGTTGCTGTTGCTACGGTCGACCGCTGCTTTGACTGAAGTGTCCCTGTCGCAATCACAGGACGACACAGAGATGGCTTCAGCATTGCTGCAGATGGCTATCTTTCGGATAGACCTCGAACAGACTGGGGATGAAACAGAGTTTCTATCCTCCTCTGCTCTCTCATCCTGGGCATCCAAACTGTTGACCTGGGTGGCCACACAAGCAGGTTTAGCGGTCACCAGCCCTCTCTGGGGCTGACCCATGTAAAGAGCCGCTTGGTCGCTCTCGTAGTTTTGAATCTCGTCCCTTGGGAGGTAGGTGTCTGTGAAATCATGGCATTTATGTTCAGATGGGATGGACAACTTGGTCCCAATGGTGAATGGTTGGATTTTCCTCACAACTCCTTCTGACATGGTTCCTCCTGGTTGGTATCTATGCTGACATTCCGTGTTGAGAATGGAAAATGATACGATTAACCGAATCTGACCCTTACTGACTGAAACATCCAGAGTCAGAAAGAGAAATCTTCAGAATGATAGAAGCAAACAGAACCTGCAGTCATCGGACCAGGAAAACGAAGAGCCGTCTAGTTGACTTGTCTGCCAAAGCTATGAAATGTGCTCAGAATGCCTGGGCAACATCAAGGAAATCAATGTGAGAAGAGAAGAGGGAGGAGTGCCTCCTCTGAGCTACCACACTGTCGATAAAGAGAAGAGTGTAGAACTGAAAAAGGAAAGTGTCTGGCTCCTTGCCTGGCTAACTCTCTGAGAGAGAAAGAGAGAGAGAGACAGAGAGAGAGAATGGAGGGAAACAGGGAGGAGGGAGTTTCATTAAAGACGAGTGAGGTCATCGTTTTCTGTCAAGGGCTGGGTAGAGTGAGTGAGGGTTGTAAACTGGGGGCTGTAAAAACTTCCTCCCCAAACAAGAAGCCGCTCTGATAGCACTATTGAGTTACAGAGGGGTGAGGGCTCTTTATCTCCCCTTCTCTCCGTCTGTCTCTTGCTCTGGCTTTGCCTGTTCACAGCTGGACAATGAGGTCATGCTTTTTACAAGAACAACAAATATGCAGCACCTCTGGACCTCACTTCTGCACAGACTGCTCTCTTTCTCTTTGTTACTGTATTGCCCTCTTTATCCCACACTCTGTCTATATGTGGACACTTAAAACGTTTTATTTCATTTGTTCAAGCTAAATATTTGACCAATGCTAGTGTATTCAGTAAACATTATGTTTTAACTAAATCAAATGTAGATATATTGCTTGTAACAGTATCTTTAGTTCAACAGTCTCTATCCAAACATTTGCAGACAAGCATGGGAAACACATTGTGCTTACTAAGGCTTCAAGCTCTCACTTGATTTGAACCAGGTGTCCTATCTATGGGTCGGGTTGCATTGTGACATCACCTGCACATATCCACGGTATAAATATGCCAGCTGAATATGTTGTTTTGCTAATTGCCAGGGAATATGGCGATTCTTCTACAGCCAATATTATACATGAAAATAGTTTTGGGGAATAGAGAGAGTGATATCAAACAACTGCTTTTCAATAAATAGTAGGATACAACAGGTTGTGTACTTTAGGTAAGAAGATAATATAATTAAAAACATATACCCTTAGTACTGAGCATGTCAATCTGTTTTCTATGAGCATTTAAGACAATTGTAGTTTGTTAATCCCAAATTGAGAAACATCCACCACCTTTTCAACACGTCACTATTGGCCTGCTCTGGCTACATGACTTAAAATTCCTATGTCTGTAGCTCATCTCTTTACCATGTCATGTCAGCTCCTGTTACCCTGATAGCGGGAACAAAGACTTCCCACACACTTCCATGATTCACGCAATTTATCCACATTCTCTTGTTGCGAAACTTGCATTATCGTAGCACGGGATAAGCAAAGTACTAATTTTGGTCTTGAGTGTGTCAAAGGTATTGAAATTGGCTTTTGTTACATACTTTAAGTATTTTTTCATTAATTCATAATGAATTTAATTTTGTGAAAACAACCAATACAACTTAAATCAAACTGGTAATAGCCCGGTTTGATACTGGTAAGGGTATGACATCATACGTTGTTCATTGTGATTGCCTCTGTGACTCACTTCATTGGTACATTTGACATACAGTACATGGCTGGTCGACGCAGACGGTTCACCAAGGAGTCATGCAGCCGCATATGCTTGCACCCGGCACCTTCACATGAACCGCCAAAGAATGTTAATAAGGGAGGCTCAAAGCGAGCTGTCAGGGCCTGCAACAAGCTCCACAACCAGGTTGGTAGTGATGACATCAGCCGGAAGGTTCTTGATCTGGAGGTCAAGACTCGCCAGAGGGGTATGGTCTGAAGAGTAACCCCTGAGGGTTCCATGGGTTGGAGCAGGAGCTCAGTGTCCATAGGAGATTTAATGGAGAGGAAATGGCCTGAGCAAAAACAACAATGAGACGGCCTACAGGGAGAAGGTCCAGCACCAGCTAATGTTGTGCGCTGACAACAACCTTTCCCTCAACACCCAGACCAAGGAGATCATCTTGGACCACCGACGGACAAAGAAGAACCATGCCCACAACCTCATCCACAACGATGGGGCAGAGGTTGAGCGTGTGACCGGGCTTCAAGTTTCTGGGTGTTCACATCTCTGAGGACCTCTTCTGGACCCTCAACACCTCCACCTATATCAAGAATGCACACTATGTTTCCTGAGAAGACTGGGGAAAGTGCACCTATCTCCTCAGACCCTTGTAAACTTTGACAGCATTCTGACAATGTATCTTGGTGTTCTATGGCAATTTCTCAGTCTCTGACCGGATGGCCCGGTACCCAGCTACCCTCCATCGAGAACATCCAGCGAAAGTGCTGCCTGCGGAGGGCGAGAGGCCTCTGATTGATTTATATGATTAGATGCTAACAGTCTCTCATTTGCTCAATAGTAAAAAGCCAAATGATGTACTCGTACTGTGCACACAATGACAATAAAGTTGGTTATGCTTCTCCCGTAAGCTCCTTTCCTAGATCCAGTTTGCTAGTTGTCCGACATTAGCTTCTTCTTCTTTTCTGAGGTAAATTGCTCAAAATGTTGGATATGTCTACATAGTTGATTGTCACTTACCTCTCTAGTGGCAAACTTTACACAGATACAAGTCAGTATAGTCAAGGTCAGACACTTTAGGGGACATAAACATAACAAAAGCACTTGTTTGACGGGGTCTTTAAAAAAGGTTGAAACACACTACATAGTGAGAGATATTTACATATACAAGTAATTATTTGGCAGGCTTGACTTGGCCATGTTATGATTTGACCTTTTACATGCTAAATGCAGTACATTTGAGGGATTCTGGACAATATTTGTTTCGTTTTGTTGATTGATTTCCAATAATGCCTACATACATTTGCATACAGCAAGGTATTGTCCACTCCCATATTATGTCCCTTTCATCACAGTTAAATAAATAGATACCTTGTAATAACTTATACCTATAAACCGGAATTAAGTGTAACTACATATCAGCTCCTCTGTTACTACAATATTGTTACTCTAGGTATTTTTAGGTAGTTACATGGTAGTTAATACTAGTCTGTAAATGATACTGGCGCATAGCACACTACGCGTATTTGAGGTCCACTTCAGTCCAATAGGAATGATGACACCTTGCTGCCCCCTAGCGTATGCAATAGCAAGCACACACACTATACGTAAATGTTTTCCACAGCTGGTCGAAGCCACGTGTAGCTACTAGCTAGTTGACGTGTTGTCGTTTTGTCGAGTAAAGATTTGCCGGCTGGAACGTAAGTCTATTCAAAATGCATTTCGTCCTTCCATACATTCAGATACCTGTTTATTATTAGCAGGCTATCCTTACGTGTTTTGTGCAGAAAGAAGATAGCTAGGCTAGCCTAGCTAGCTTGTTATGGAACGACGCTAGCCAACATAGCTAGCTAGTAGTGCTACGATGATAGCTAAAGCCGCGGGCTTCCTACATGGAATCTAGCTAGCTAGACTAGCAAATTAACAAACTAATTGGCATGTTAGATTAGATATCTAAGATACAGCAGGATCGTAAATTGTTGTGATATCAGTTGATGCTAGCTAGCTCAAGAGTGAATAACTGAATGTACAAGTGCACAACATTTCAGATTTAGCAACCTCTAGTTGTCATACTGTCTCCACTATTCGTGCATGGGCTGTGTCGATCTCTGTATATTTTTTTTGCAGCTTACTATGACCTCTCTTTACAAGAAATCAACAATTAAGACCAAACATGATTCAACAGTTAAGTCCAGTTCACAGAAGACGACAAAGGCCAAACAACCTGCCTCTAACATGAGTGATGAAGACTCTGAATTGGAAATGGAGAGCAATTTTACTCTGCTGAGTAAGAAAAACTCTGTTGTCACCAATGACGAGGAGAACGAGTCAGTAAGTGAAAGAGAAGAGGATTTAAGTGGAAAAGGGTTTGAAGAGGATGATTGCAGTGAGAATGACAAGGAGTCAGATGGTGATGAAGATGATGATGAGGAGGAGGAGGAGGATGATGATGAAGAAGAAGATGAAAAAGAAGACAGTGCACATTCAGAAAGCGATGACAAAGTAGATACTGAAAATGATATAAAAAAAGGTTGGTGTCTGTAAGTCTTAGTAAGTAAGACAGTACCTTCTTCCTGGCCCTTCAATGGAGGAAAACATATACTTTGAGATAATTTCATGCTGGCATTGAGTATGTTTAAAATTGTATCTTTCAGAGCTTTCCACAATGTCTTTCGAAGACATAATGACACTTCAAAATAAAGTTGGAACAAAGGTATACAATGAAATAGCATACGGCACCACCAAGGGTAAACAACCCATTCAGAAAAAGAAACGTTTGAATAAAAATAGGTAATGTATAACATTTTATATTAGCAAGTAATGTTTAACTCCGTGTGCATGGTGTTGAGATTTTAATTGCGGTGTATTCACCAGGCCCATGGAGATATCAGCCAAAAGGCATGCCCCTTACCTTAGACAAGTCATTCCCGTAAAGAAAGCGGTAAGAACCTTTGAACCAAGTCCATAGTTAACACTGTGTGTGGGTTCTCTGTCAGGCCACAGTTTAGTATATTATTTTTGTATACATCATTTTTTTTCCTTCACATCCAGGTGTCCAGGGACCCTCGGTTCGATGACCTATCGGGCGAATACAAACCTGAGATCTTTGAAAAAACCTACAAGTTCATCAATGACATTAAGCAACGTGAGAAAGAAGTAAGTTAACAACCGAGTACAACTTTCATTGATGTGATTTCTCTGCGTTCTGTTCTGATTTCCCTCAGGGATGGCACAACACCACTATGAGTAGAGCACATTTCAAATGTTGTAATTCTGTGCTCCAAAGTTTGTACAGAAGAGACTAAAGAAAACAACAAAGATGGACGACCAGAAGGAGAAACTGCAGTTCCTCTTGAAGAGAATGGTGAGATTTCCACCATACACACGGGGGTTCTAGTGCTGCTATTAACGAGATAGCAGGTAACAGGCTCAATTTTGGCCAGCTGCACCTGCACTCAAATGCACACACAGTCACCTAAGGTCACAGTATTGATTACCATCTTTGCTTGTTCTTGTCAGAGGAAGGGTGCTATTGCTAACCAGTTCATTTTGGCTCTGTTTTGTGGCTTCAGGAGAACCAGGAGAGGGCCAGGAAGAGCCGTGAAGAACAGCGGGAGAAGGAGCTGGAGTTCAAAAGGAAACAGAGAGAAATGGCTGGACAGGGCCTGAAACCATACTTCCTCAAGAAATGTAAGTGGATTTATATTGATTTGAAATGTCATTTTCCATTTGATCTTACTGACACGGATCTTACTGGTTTGTGTAATTATCCCCTTCTAGCCGACAAGAAGAAGCTGGAACTGGCCGACAAGTATAACGAGCTGAAGAGAAGCGGCAAGCTGGAAAACTTCCTCAGCAAGAAGAGGAAGAGGAACGCCGGCAAGGACCGTAGAAAGCTGCCCTTCCAGCACAAGGACCAGTGAAGCCTGGCCACTCGTACGAGGGTGATCCATTCTGGTCTCTCGAGCTTTGAGATTGAAATTGTTTCATCCTCATGTGAAAAACATCCAATTGACGTCAGTGAATTCATGTGAACACTTAAGGATGCATTTCTGGGAGGGGTTGGGTGAGGATTTCTATTTGAATTCTATTGAATGCGGACGTATTACAGCAGGGGAGTCTTTTAATTGGAGAGAGTATTTCTTCACATCTTAGGCACTTCACAAGTATATGTTGACATTATTGTGTCAGGGTTTTGTAAAATCCCTACTGACTTTGTAATGCCTTCACATGTGAATGCATTTTTTAAGTGTCAGATATGCAAGTGTATAGACCTTTGGTGTATGCAGAATATTAACTATTAAACACAGACATTCTTTTTTCTAGTTATTTGTACAAACATTTGTGGTCAAATAGGGTATGTTATGACAATTGCATTACTTGGCACTTTAAGTCAGGTGTTGACATCACTAGTTGTTTATGAATGGTGCTCAACAGACATCTAGTTTGATCTAACGGTTCAATGACTTCATGTAATAGTCTGTACACTGACTTGTTTACATGGATCCTGGAAGTACCATGCAGAACATACACATTTAAGGGTGGATTGGAGGATGATATTGCTAAACAGAGGACATAATTCCAGCATTTGAAACTGCATTACACTACCCTTAACACTTCCTTATCACCATTGCATGTATGCTCTTACCACTTGGTGGAGCTGTGATATGTTGATAATGCACTCTTCTATTGGGACCAACATGACTTCTTGTGCTCAACCACTTAACTGTCACTCTCATCAAAAGTAAATGTGTAAATGAAATAAATCTAGTACAATTCAAGAACAGCGTGTGAACAAATGCAAAATCTTACAATGGCTAAATCCCATATTCTTTATGTTACCATCATAAATGACTAACATGGAAGTGAATAGGATAGTTGGATATTAATAGGTAAAATCCAGAGGTGAGAATGATCACTTTTCAGTCTTTAAGATGATGCTTGTATAAATGGTATTGTATAAATACAAGCATTGGTAAAGGATGAGAAGCTACCTGCTCCTCACACTTTCTAAAGATGTGACATTCTGAAGCCATACTTTGTTTTCTTATGCTGCTTTGCTGGACTGCTGGTTCCCAGTTTTATTTTGGCTGTCTAAATGTGGTTTGTGGTACTTAGCATGCATCACCTTCTAGGGAGAATCTCTAAATCATTTATAGGGGACCAGGAGTCATCTACAACTCTTGAGACATGATCTCAGTGCAGTCATCTATAGTCATCATCACATAACTACATTGTCAAAGGGTTATTTGGTTGAAAAATTGAAATTCAATGTCACAGTTGGAGACCAGATTCTTTTTTTTCACCAATTGTTATTGGTGTTAATTGCTCTATTCTGGAACCTAAGGAGATATATTATTGGATATTTTCAGTACTTTAATTTGGATTAAATCATCAATTGTTTGGCTGCAAAAAAATACGACACCTACACTTTTCAGTTCTTAACTTTCTAGATGACTTGTACCCAAACAAAATATGGCTGTTATCTATTAGTTTTAATTGGTGAAACAATTAAAACTATTTTCTACATGTGACTCATCTTTACAGTGAACTTGGGTGCCATCACAATCTTGGGTATCGGCACAATGCTCTTGTGATTAAATTAGGTTGGTTTGATTACTTTCCTGGCTATTACCTCTGCTTCATTTTAATTGGATCTAATTAGTGTCGGTATGAATTAAGACAGAGGACTGTCTAACTATTCCCCTACCTCTTTTCCTGTCCTCATTTTTATATTGCCTTGTGTGGCTTATTGAAATCCTTATTGAAAAAAAGCAGCCTTTTTTTCACTCCCTTTTCACACAGAAAACATGCTGTTGCAAAATGTGCAACAAATTAAGTCCATTACATCTAGTAAGATGCCATGGGGATTGGGTGAAAAATCTCCACTTTAAAGAGGGACTGCACAGTTTAAATATCAGGCAAGGATATGCGGTACTAGGACACCCTTCTTTTTCTGTCAAGTTTATTTTGTATTTTTCATTGTTGGATGGACATTGTCTATACGGTTCTTGATCTACACTATGCAAGAATGATTTCATGGCAGGTTTACAACTCAAGGCCGTCTTTTATTCTCCCCTTAAACCCATTTTAATATTCCAGAGAATTGGTTCGAGCCCCCTTGAGTTTGCTGTTTGAATTAAATAGAAGAAACCCGAGGGTGTGAAGAGATGAGAAAAAAGAATGACACTTCTTTCTCATGAGATGCATTCATTCTAGTTTCGTTCTAGGTGCAGAAGCTGCTTTTTAACCTATTTTTATTGGAGATCTTGCTGATGATATCATGTCTATGCTTGATATTTTCATCTGACTGCAGTTGGATGTATTTAAAATGCATACTGTATGTCTAATTGCATTGCTTGACTTGGGTTAGAGCACTTATTTTTTACAGTATAATAAAGCAATGCTATGCACTGCTACTATGCTGTAGTAGTGCATGTCTGAATGGTGGTCAACAATCTTCAAGGACAGGAAACAATAACTAATATATCTAGATAAACAAATGGGATCAATGGATGGGAGGGGAATGAATACAGTAAAAACAAAGCAGTTATTCATAACAAATAAAATACCAATGACATAAAAACATGGCTTACAAAACTACCAATAGTAGAAAAAGGATGCAAAACTAAGACATTAAATATGCCTTTAGGAAAGAATACGCTAGATGGTATTTAGCAATAATATTCACAAGATTGCCACGAGGAAGGATCAGGATAATAGTGTATTACAAGTTAAGGGTACACTTAAGCCTTTTGTAGACTACTTGTTGAAATACCAACTTCAGCCATGAGTTACCAACAGAGGTGTGACCCTTTCCAAAATAAAATACTTTGTAGTTTGATCTTTTTTTTACTATGTTAACATATACAGGAAAGCAAATGTAGGGAGCAGAAAATATAATACTTCAATGCGAGTCCATATGACTTCCTGTTCCTGTAACAATCTCAGAACCAATGGCAGTGATGCCGCAAGCACACTGATGAAAGTCTGCTGTGATGCATAAGCAGAGTGAGGGAGCAATACCATTTATGTTGCAATACCTATTTTAATGTAATAGCTCCAACAGAGAACTTTATATTTGTCGAAGACCTTCATAAAACTCCCAAGGGTTAATGGAAGTGTACGATAAAATCTAAGTTGAAACAGGCATGCTGTTATCATTGTTTCCATGGTTTCAGGTGCAATGGGGGCCGTCAGGTTTGAGCATCTCTCTAATAATGTCAGGAATCTAAGTGTATGTGTGTACAAAGTATAGTGGGTTTAGTTTCCCACAATCTCAAGAACCAGGCACTTTGCAAAGTTCATATTCTGCATGTGTCCTCTTTATAATCAAATGGAGTGCAGTGCAGCGATTGCCGTTGTTTGGATAACCACTTTGACAAAAAGAAATAATGAAAAAATATACAAATAATTTGCCTCCAGTTTGGCTTGCTTTCTTTGCGTCCCAGCCCCTTCACTCTTCTGGTCTGCAGTGAGTTTCCAACAAATATCTCGAGAACTGGGCACTCTGCAGAGTTCATATTTTGCAGGTGTCCTTTTTATAATCCAACGGAGTGCAGTAGCCTACCTCGATTAAACTAATGAAATTAACAAAGGCATTCACAATTAAAGGAAAATAGAGAAATTATATTTGTTTGTTTTTAAGAGAATTCACTGTTACAACAGATAATCAGCTGCTTTCAAATGGGCTGGCTAGCTAACAGAACGACAATATAAAGTGGATATACTTTCAGTATATCAGTGATTTTTTAACCTAAATGAATGTGTTTACTGATGCCAAAACTGCCTGCACAAATGTACTAGTGTTGTATGGTGAATTAGGCCTTTAATTATGACAACTGGCACAACCCATGTGCATGTAATGCACAATCTGCACTATCTTTCTAGAATTACAGGAATCTGTGTGTGTGTGTGTGTGCCACCAATTTTATCACGGGCAGTATGCACTATCTATAGTTCAAGGAATCTGTCTTTGTATGTTTTACTGACATCTTGGGCTCTGTGCGCATGGGCGCTGTGCACTAATAATAAACCAAGCAATACCGAGTGTCAACGACAATGTCAACAATAAAGCTTCAAGATGTTCCGAACCTTTCATCCAACATGCTTGTATAGAAGTCAGCCTTTGCTAACTTATTTAAGGGTTGAAGATTTTTGCAAGGTAGGCTAATTAAAGAGGCCGGTAACAAGGCGTGAGTTTATGCACATGCACGATTTTGTAATGGTTGGCGGCTTAAATTCAACAGCTGGTCAGGCGGAAGTGGAGAGTGTTTGTCTTCTAAAATATTACTGCAGTAGCTACTTTAAGGTGAAGCAATAAAATAGTTGGGGGGAAATGCTCCTTAATTCAGAAATGTGCTATTGATCTCATTGATCTCACGTTGAAAAAATGTGAATCTTCTCACCATGCAGACATAGCCCTACAGTAAGCCTACAACTAAACTTTTTAATTTACTTTAACTTTTATTAATTTACCTTATATGTTTATTTCATAATTCATCCCTAATTTTCTATGCTTGCTAACAGTCCTTTTAGTCTGTTATGGCAGATTTTAATTAAAGATTCACACCACAGGCACAAAACACTGTATTGCAGTGAAGTTATTTGCATTACTACTCATACATTGCAGAATTACCACAACCTACTCAGTTATTTTCCTTTTGCAGGATACTGTACCAGTTGCGTCAGTATTTGACAACCCTAGACTCAAAAACATTTTCTACGTTCGCTGAACTTGCGAGATCAGGGTGGTTTATCAGGCAGGGATGATGCAATAATGTTGAAAATGGCCTGAAAATTAATGTGAAAACATAGTCATGTGTTTTTCTTTATTACTGGTGGGTATGCCTGTATCCCGACTTCATCTTCAGCAAAGCAAGGTATTGAGGAAAGTTTAATCTCTCACAATACAACAGCCAAATGCCATGCTGTGTCCGGGAAATGTTGGAGATTGGGAACAAGTGAAATGTGATGGACTGGTGATTGTTTGGTTTCTGTGAGATTTTCCTATCCGTTCCTTTGGACTTTTGTTTGAGCTTCACTGTTTGCAGTAAGGCTGACAAATGCATTCACACACACACACCTACATACATACATAGGGGTATAGGAAATCCTGGTCACATGCTCTCTGATCTATACAGTATCTCTTGTGCTTTCTTTATGTTTCTATGTCTCCGTCTGTCTGCTTTTCTCTCTTCTCTCTCTCTCTCTCTCTCTCTTTCTCTGGGCAAAGGGTGTTTTGATCAATTCTAGTCAATCTTTTCTGCTCTTTCCCTGTGATAAACGGACACACATGAACACACACTTCCTATCCAATTCCCCCCACTGTCTCTATTTAATCTATTGTTGGTCCAGTTTTGTGTCCGTTATTCCCCAAAGGCCATTAAGTCTCCAAAAGTCCAGGGGGGTCACACACATTGCTGTCTATTGCCCATAGTAACCATGTGCTGATAGACCCCTGGGCCATATTGTTTTTGATTAATCTGAGCCCGTATCGCTAGAGTCCCTTGGTGTGTGTTAAGGAATCCATTTGGCTTGCCCAAGGCCCTACTGAACATGTATTATGCCTCTCACAGACTGGTGCACAGCCAATTTTGCTGTTAAGTGGACCATTCTTGATGTAGAAGCTGAGAAAGGGCATGCCAGTTTAGTTTAGAGAGTGGAATGATGTTCATGTTGGGAACTTGTTTGACAGTTCTTTTGTGAAATGTACAGATGTGGCAAAAAAACCTGTAGTATGTAAACAGTGTGTTACTTGGATTTTTACACTTTTACTCAAAGCACAGTACACTTAAATGTGAACCTGCAACCTCCTGGTTTGCAGTCGTGTGCTCTAACCACTGAGCTATTACCCTCCCCACTATCCTTTGTAATGTGCTTGACATGGAGATAGGAGAAATACAACAACTCTTAAGCATGAATAACTCACACAAACCTAATGAGCAAAAGGATGTACAGAATACTCCAAGGAGATGCTCTTGATGAACTTGGCATGATGGTGGGGCGAGACGAGAATGGGGAGAGTCAGAGCGTAGAGACGAAGTTCATCAGAAGAGAGAGTGGCAACCCATCAATGACGGGCCGGATGGACAACACTACCCTGTCTAGCCACGACAACCCCCAGAACTACCCCCTGGAGCCTGGAGATTAAGGCTAGGTAGCTTTGTAGTGCAAAAGAGTTGTTTTATCAAACCTGTTGTTTACAATGATAAACTGAGGAAGGGCTGACTAGTGCCGTTCTTTTTGTAACCAAAGATAATTTAGTTCTTGGAAGCATTTTTCGTCATGGTATTGAAATAAAAGGCTGCTACTGGCAGACTGGAGAGAAAAGTGGGTGGTTGAAAGAACGCAACACACACATGACCATAGACATATGGTCATGTGCATAAGTATTCACCACACTTGGACTTTTTCCCATTATGTACTGTTACTAACTGGAATTCAAATAGACTTAAATAAACTTTTTCCCGTTTGATCAACAAAACATGCATAGTACTTTGGAGGTGCAAAATAAATTTTATTGTGACACAAACAATAATGAGAACAAAAAAGTTGACATCTGTTGGGTGCATAAGTATTCACCCCCCTGTGTCAATACTTGGTAGAACCCCCTTTCGCTGCAATTACAGCTGCAAGTCTTTTGGGGTATGTCTCTACCAGCTTTGCACATCTAGAGATGGAAAGGTTTGTCCATTCTTCTTGGCAAAAAAGATGAAGCTCAGTCAGATTGGATGGAGACCGTCTGTGAACCGCAATCTTCAAGTCTTGCCATAGATTCTCTATTGGATTGAGGTCTGGGCTTTGACTGGGCCATTTTAAGACATTAACATTCTTTAATCCAAACCATTCCTTTGTAGCTCTGGCTGTATGTTTAGGGTCATTGTCCTGCTGGAAGATGAACCTCCGCCCCAGTCTCAAGTCTGTTGCAGACTGCATCAGATTTTCTTCAAGGATTTCCCTGTATTTGGCTCCATCCATCTTTCCCTCTATTCTGACCAGTTTCCCTGTACCTGCTGAAGAGAAGCATCCCCACAGCATGATGCTACCACCACCATGTTTCACTGTTGGGATGGTGTGCTCAGGGTGATGGGCAGTGTTGGGTTTTCGCCACACATAGCGTTTTGCATTGAGACCAAAAAGTTCAATTTTGGTCTCATCTGACCAGAGCACCTTCTTCCACATGTTTGCTGTGTCTCCCACATGGCTTCTGGCAAACTCCAAACGGGATTTTTTATGGATCCCTTTCAACAATGGTTTTCTTCTTGCCACTCTTCCATAAAGGCCAGATTTGTGGAGTAGACGACTAATAGTTGTCCTGTGGACAGATTCTCCCACCTCAGCTGTGGATCTCTGCAACTCCTCCAGAGTAACCATGGGCCTCCTGGTTGTTTCTCTGATTAATTTTCTCCTTGTCCGACTCTTCAGTTTGGGTGGACGGCCTCCTCTTGGTAGGTTTGCGGTTGTTTCCATTTTCTTATGATGGATTTTATGGTGCTCAGAGAGATGTTCAAAGCTCTGGATATTTTTTTATAACCTAATCCTGCTTCATATTTCTCCACAACTTTATCCCTGACCTGTTTGGTGAGCTCCTTGGTCTTCATGACGCTGTTTGTTCAGTAATGATCTCCAACAAACTCTGAGTCCGTCACAGAACAGGTGTATTTATACTGAGATTAAATTGCAGACAGGTGGACCCTATTTACTAATTATGTGACTTGCAAATGTGACTTGTGAATGCAATTGGTCGCACCAGATCTTTGTTAGGGGTTTCACAGTAAAGGGGGTGAATACATATGCACTCAACACTTTTCAGATTTTTATTTGTAAATAATTGTGAAATCCATGTAATATTTCCCCCCACTTCCAAATGATGCACTATTTTGTGTTGGTCCATTACATAAACTCACGATGAAATAAATTTTAATCTGTGGTTATACCATGACAAAATGTAGAAAAGTCCAAAGGGGGTGAATACTTATGCAAGGCACTATACATAGACGCCCCATTGATCTTGGCTCGCGTGTCATCTCGCCGCCATCTTGGGGAGGTAATCGTTTTTTTGTTACAATAGGCGCATTCGACATGGACTGCGGCTGCATGAAACGACCGGCGAGAGTAGTCGCTTGCAGTCGGGGAGGAGTTGAAAACGGCTCTGTGAAGTTGGACATTCCAGCTTCTCGTGGTTTGCTGCGTTGATGTCAGTCATGGCCGATCAAGCGCTGTTTGCTTACGTTACTTTATTTATAATTCAACTTAGTCTTTCCCTTAGTAGAAGAGGTGGCCCAAAACCCTTTCTTCAACAAATGTTTTATTCAATCAAATAGTTTGGTCCGGATTTGAGCATTGGCGAAACTGAAGGTGTCAGAATAATTACAAAACAAGCGTCAAAGTTGTCGTGTGTGAGTGTGGCCAATCATGAAATAGCTGTGTCGTCATTTGAAGCCGTGCAGTTGCTCTTGAGAAAATGCGCTCGGCTACACAGCCGGCAGTTCTCGAATCGATCTCACGGTACTTTGATGGCTACGTCACAGTGACCTAGCCTCGGCGCCGTCTCAAGTCGGACAAAAAGTCTAACCAGAATTCACTGTTTCAAGTCAGCCGCCTGCAGCTGGCTGCAGCGCTGCATGAAGCGAGGTCATGTCGAACGCACCTATTGTGTCAGGATGGGAGTTTCAGGAAAAGATACATGGCAATACGTTGGTATTTCAAATCAAATCAAATCAAAATTTATTTGGTATTTCATGGTTCTACAGTGTTTCAGTTATGGTTCGTGCACTTATTGATCTGTTCTAATTTCATTTTATGAATTTGAACTCTAACTGTAATTTCGCGTGACCGGTAATTTAAAAAGAAAAGGAAACATATAATTGTCAATGTCACTGCTAAATATGGAGGATTATCGGGGCATAAATAAATAAATAAATAAATAAATGGTTAAATACTTGGATAAATAAATAATTAGATAACAAAATGAGACACTAAATATATAAATGTTACATGTACTCCTGTGTATATATATATCACATTTATTTATTTATACTTACATTTTGTTATTTATACTTACATTTTGTCATTTATACTTACATTTATCCACGGTGTAACTTGCTTGCTGCAAAATATATCTGTCGTCACCCGTCACCAAGTCAGGGGGAGGGTTAAACCCTCTGATTGGTGGTTCAACTTGAATCGACTGCTTTTGACTAATTCAAGATGGCAGCACCCGGTGCAGATTAAATAAATTAAATATTGCATGCTACATTAGGCGAAATGTTGGCTGTAGCTGAAGAGATGGAGGCAACTGCCAATTCACATTTTTTATTACATAATATTGAGAGCTTCACTGAAATTATAGCAATGATATTGGCCCTGGCTGACATAGACATAATTGAAAATGTGTACAGACATCGATGAAAATGTGTTCACGATCCTCCGCGAGATGGTACAGCATAGGATTGGGTAAATCGATCTAAAGTAGGCTATCGATACCAACGTTGGTATCAGTATTGATTGATACTGGCGAGATGAGATCGATAGGCTACTTGAGTTTCAATTTATCTTCTCTACATTCAGTAGCCTACACAACTCCGTTTACATCATAGTGGTTGTGCAAACACCACTCCTGTAACTTCGCTCAAGCTCACTTTGCCCCTCCCTTGCTATGCTGTGAGTTGTTGCCGGCGTGCACGTGCAGTAGGATACTGCTCGGCAGCACGCTATAATAACCAGTGGCGTGCACAGGTAGACCTGAGGTGGTGCTCAAGCACCTGCCCTTTTGCCCTGGCCCAATAAAGTGCCCTTTTGAAAAAAAATAAAAAATGAAAAAAAAATAATGAAAGTTCGTACAGTGTATGTGGCCCATGCCGACATTATCATCTATGCTCAACGATTAAAAACGTTTGACAATAATGCCCCAATAAATATGCCCCCCCTCCTCCTCCTCCGCACACACTTCCTTTGTCAACGTGAATGCGCAGAGTGGACACAAACGGAGGCGCGTTGCCGCAGCAGTCCACAGCTGGTGCACACACACACCTACTCTCCGGCCTGCCCTGCCCCACCAGCGAGGTAACACATACATGAATGGAGTCAAGTGTGTATTGTTTGCCCCCTAAGCCTCAGTTGCCAAGTTATAACTTGCATTTATTTGTCTCTGTTATAAAGTAGCCTCTATCATGCAGCGCCACACAGCTGAGCATACATTAGCCGACTGTCCTGCTTAAAACAAGCTAGCCCCCCAAAAAAATAGATATGACGTGATGAACACAACTAATGTCGGCGGAGTTTGTCATTGGTACAGCATGTGAATATATCAGTATGCTGAATATTTAGTGTTGTTTAGGTTTACTTTAGGCTATATAATTAACACTTCACTTGCAGTAATTTATTTGCTAAATGACAAACAGGCAATTCCCAATTGCCTTCAGAAAAAGTAGCCTTGTGCCTTGTTGTAATGTAACCAAGCAGTCTTATTCATATGGTTGGTTGGTCTCTTTTTATTTACAAATTGCAGTATAATGCCTAGAAAGGAGAGATTAAAAAAGGAAAAAGAAAGGGAGCTACAGCAGGCAGCCCAGGGGAGCAGCTCTCTGCTGTCCTGGATGAAAGCATCCACCAGCAGCAAGGAGGAAGATGAAGATGAAAGGTCAGAGTCAAGACCAGAGTCATGTTAGCTGTTCAGGGCCTTTTAAAGCTCAGATTTTAATGTTGAACTGTTCCTCAAATGTTAGACCCTTGGCTCCACCCCCTCATCTCCACCTCTAGACTGTGCACACATGGAGTCCTGCCGCTGTCTGCTGTTGCCTGCTGTCGCCTGCTGCCCGGTATCCCTGTCCCGTCAAATGTTCTGCAGTTCTTTTGTTATTTTTTGTTTTGTGTGGATTTCAATGAAGACAAGTGCTTGGGTTTGGAAATAAACACCCTTAACTTGGACTACATGACTCCTACTGTTTTTGACATGGTATAAGTTACTCCCATTACCCATAGATAGCCCACCTAGGGGACGTAACACTGCACAAAGTGCCCTTATTTTTCACTGAGCACCTGCCCCCCAAAATGTCTGTGCACGCCACTGATAATAACAGTATTTTAGACAAAACTCTTCGTCCTGTGTTTTATTATGATCATAATCATGAACAATTAATTAAAGGAAAAATCATTCAATGATCATGAAAATTCGAATTTTGTATTTTCATTCAAATGTTCATATTGATGATGCATTCACTTCATAAATTATGAGGCATTGCTTTTCCCGACATGAAAGTAAATAAATCGGTATTGGTATTGGCAATACTGGCCCTGTATTTACTTAGTATCGGATGATACCACATTTTGCAGTATCGCACAATGAGACGATAGAGTAGGATCCCTCTGGATCGAAGAGAGCTTGATCGACTGGTTGAGCCTGCCTGGTGTGTAATACTGTTCATTCACCAATCAGAGGCTTTAACCCGCCCCCTGACTTGGTGACGGGTGACAACAGATTTATTTTGCAGCAAGCAAGTTACACCATGGATAAATGTAAGTATAAATGACAAAATGTAAGTATAAATAACAAAATGTAAGTATAAATAAATAAATGTGATATATATATACACAGGAGTACATGTAACATTTATATATTTAGTGTCTCATTTTGTTATCTAATTATTTATTTATCCAAGTATTTAACCATTCATTTATTTATTTATGTATTTATTTATTTATTTAGTTATGGCCCCGATAATCCTCCATAGCTAAAGGATATGTTTCT
>CAEFZP010003816.1:0-82348 GCA_903064625.1 Mallotus villosus
CGCTCCGTCTTCGGCCCCCCCCACCCCCGCCCTCCCGCCGGCAAGCCCGCCCCCAACCTCGCGTCCCCCAGCCTCGCGTCCTCCCCTCGCCACTGGGACCGCCTTACTATAACACACACACAGACCATTTTAAGCTTCACAAGGTTGAGATGTGAGGATTCCTAACGGTTTGATTCAACTCACCGGACAGATAGATGTCAAGATAACCCAGAACAGCAAAAAGACAAAGTTAAAGAACAAGGATGGCGACGAGATAGAGAGAGAGAGAGAGCAGAGAGAGAGAGAAGCAGTAGAGGGAGAAACCGAGTGGTGTATTTTTTCTCTGATGGAGGGAAGAAAAATCGAATCAGTCTGTAATTCGATCTCTAACGGAAAGAGGTTCATGTGTGTACGTGAGCGGGGAGTGTGTTTGTGTGTTGATGCACTCTGGCATGATACATTTGACATACCCACCTCACACACCAACACATACACACACAGTATGTGTGACAACCCCTATGGAAAGCACCCCTCCCAGTGTAGACCTAACCATCGCTATCTGAGCACAATTTAAGTATGGCTGTTTCGGCGATTCAAAAATGTAAAAGAACAAAATGTAGTGTGCTGCACATTAATGAATGAACAATGAGCCCCTCTCTCTCCACTTCAATCATTTGGTCTCTCCTTCTCTCTCCTTCTCTCTCCTCTCTCTCTCTCTCTCTCCTCCCTCTCTCTCTTTCTCGCTCTCTCTGTAATCCTGTCCAGGTTGTTCTGTCCATTCAATCCCTCTCAGCTCCACTAAGCTCTTAAGGAGCCCTCCTTAACCACCAGTCTTTCGGATGCTCCCAGTGCTGCCCCCCTCCCTCCACACTCCTGCCATCCATCCCTCCCTCCCTCATCCCTCCCTCCATCCCTCCCTCCCTCCCTCCCTCCCTCATCCATCCATCCCCTCCCTCCCTCATCCCTCCCTCATCCTCTCTCATTCCCTGGCTGCGCCCCGTTATCCGCTCCCACCTCCCTCCTTCTCTCCTTCTCTACCGCTCTCCTACTCGTCCTTGCAGTCCACGCCTGCGTGATTTCCCGTAGCATTCCACCGGCCTCTCTGTTTTCCCCAGCCTCCAGCTGGCCTCTCTGTTTTCCCCCAGCCTCCAGCCGGCCTCTCTGTTTCCCCAGCCTCCAGCTGGCCTCTCTGTTTCCCCCAGCCTCCAGCCTCCAGCTGGTACCTCCAAGTCTTCGCTGCTATTCCATCAGGCCACATAGTGTGACTGTGATTAAATGCCTCTCTCTTTCTCTGAAATCGTGATTCAGATTTTACTGTTGATATCTGGTCTTTGTGTCTGCTGGCCGTGCTGAACCACCCGCCTCTCCCCTCTCTCCTGTCGGTTCTACTGTCACCGTCTATAGATCTCTATCTCTCTCCCTCTGACCCCTCGGCATCGTGTTCTCATGTTGTATGTTTTGAACGCCAGCCCGAACGCCTTGTCAAGTCACAACACATCGGATCACATGACAAGCTCATTCAATGTGACACCGTAGTAAACGATAACCATCGCTCTGACACACACACACACATAAACACACACACACACACACACACACACACACACACAGACACACACACACACCACACACACAAACACACACACACGCACACACACACAAACACACGCGACGCATCCTGTCTCTGTCGTTCAAGCTCGACGCCCTGCTGGTTGAGATTAGGGGTAATCCAGAACTGTTGGGATGAAAGATTAAGAATAAATCACCTGCTGAAGACTCATAGTATTGGTGCAAGCGTGTGTGTGCGTGTCCTGAAAGTTAACAAAAACTGCAGTGCATCCCAATCTACATCTATGGCTTATCCAAAGATCCCCACAGACACACACACCCACACACAAACCTCATTAGTTTCAGCAGGTTGCTTAGTCTGATAACGTCTTTGAAAGAATCTTTTAAAGAGCTGGTTTCAAAGATTTACCAGGGGGGGATCTAAAAACGAACACATGCATAACACACACACACACAACACACAACACACAACACTCAACACTCAACACACACACACACACACACCACACACCACAACACACAACACACACAACATAGACACAATCTTTGCACTACGTGGTTTCTACTTCCACGGCTGCACGTAATTAGCATACCTGTTTATTTCCACATTCATGCCTTGCTCATAATTGTAGAACCCAATCTCTACAGACAAGTACAGCGTATAAACATTCATGACTGTTTTCAGGTTGGGATGATTCCTGTTCCTCCAATTAGAAGGGGATGGAGGGAGGGATGGAGGGAGGCAGAGAGGCAGGAGGGGCATGGAGAGGCAGGCTTGTCAGGACGGAGAGAGCGAGAGAGAAGGAAACGATGTAGGATGAGCTTCTGACCTGGTTCACTCCTCTGTCGGGACACTGGCTAAATTATTCAGACACACACGCACACACTCACAATCTTACACACACACACATACACATTTAAACATACAGCACACGGTCTAGAGTCACACAGACACACACACACTGTTCTACACAGGAAGCCCCTCTTCTCAAATGAAGGATCTCGAATTACACACTTCCTGAGTTCGTTTTATAACCTCATGACCGATAAAAATATTCCCAATCACACACACACACAGATACACTCTCGTCTTTGGTTCCGGAGGTCACTCAGAAGGCTAGTTGCATCCAAGAACCACAAACAAGAATCCAGTTTCCAACATCCTTTCGTTGGCTGTTATCTCCGACATGCCCAGATTAGGAAATTCTCAAATCAAGCAGAGTGGACAGGATGACCAAATGTGGCCACGCCCACCCAGCCCCCTCGTTAACCTAATTAGCCTGTAGTTAAGGGAACACGTCAAACGGAGATATAGAGGAAGAGAGAGAGATGACCAGATAAGGACGTGCGATACAGTGGCTTTGGACAGCCCCTACCGATTACTCCTTCTCTCTCTCTCACTTGTTCTCTCACTCTTTCTCTCTCTCTCGTTCTCTCTCTGACACACACACACACAAAACACACACAGGTTTGCTAGTGGGAAGGAATCGCCCTGTTTCTGGGTTTATATTTATAGCGGAGCGCCAACACAGAGATCCCAGAATGCCTTGTGGTTTTGGAGACAGTGCTGATCTTGCTCTGTAATTTAGGGTCCCCTACTAGAAAACACACACAAATACACACATTTCATTTCACGAGATGCCTACACACACCACTCCCTCTACGTATAGATAAAACGTTTGAGCAGATGTAGTAGGATACAAAAGAGAGGGGAACATGAGCGAGAGGGGAAAAGGGAGAGATTAATGAGAGTATTTTCAAACTGAGAGTGTGATGAGAAAGAACATTGAAGACACAGGGAAGAGCTAGAGTGAGAAATACAAGCTGGAAAAGACGAGTATACCGGTAAATGAAGGTAGAGTGAGTGAAGAGACACAGAGGGAGATATGAAGGTAGAGTGAGTGAAGAGACACAGAGGGAGATATGAAGGTAGAGACGGTGAGTGAAGAGACAGGGGGAACTCAGAGATGGAAAAGAAGGAAGAGAGCGACAGAGGTGACAGAGAGCGAGAGAGATAAAGCCGTGACAAGCAGCAGCCAATGGTGGTTGTCATAGCGACGGCCATGGAGACAGGTAGAGCCGTGTCCCCTGGGACTGAGCAGCTCTGGCCTCCCCTTCTCTCTCTCTCTCTCTCTCTCTCTCTCTCTCTCTCTCTCTCTCTCCCCTCCCCTTCTCCCTCTCTCTCTCTCCCTCCCCCTCCCCTTCTCCCTCTCTCTCTCTCTCCCTCCCCTCCCCATCTCCCTCTCTCTCCCCTTCTCTCTCTCTACCTCCCTCCCCTTCTCTCTCCCTCTCTCTCTCTCTCTCTCTCTCTCTCTCTCTCCCTCCCTCCCCTCCCCTCCCCATCTCCCTCTCTCTCTCTCCTCCTCTCTCCCTCCCCCTCTCCCTCTCTCTCTCCCCTTCTCTCTCTCTCCCTCCCTCCCTCCCCATCTCTCCCCTCTCCCTCTCTCTCTCTCTCTCTCTCCTCTCTCTCTCTCCCCTTCCCTTCTCTCTCCCTCCCCTCCCCTTCTCTCTCTCCCTCCCTCCCCCTTCTCTCTCTCTCTCTCCCCTCCCCTTCTCTCCCTCTCCTTCTATCCCCCACTCTCTCTCTATCCCTCCCTGCCCTCCCCCTCTCTATGCCTCCCTCTCTCAATATATATCCCTCCCTCTCTCCATCCTTCCCTCCAATGCCCTCTCTCTCATTCTCCCTTCCTCTCTATCCCTCCCTCCCCCTCTCTCTATCACTGCCCTCCATCCCACTGGCCTTACCCCCCTCCATCTCTATCCCTTCATCACTGTTGCTTAGTCTTTCCATCCACCCCTCAAACTCTCTTATTCTACTTCACCATTCCTTGCCCTCTATCCCCCTTTACATTTCTACCATTCTCCCAGCATAGGTCGTTCACTTCCTTTCCATCGCCCTTCCCATCCCTTTCTCCTCCATTCCCTCTTTCAATTTGGGCTTTTCTCAAACCACCAATTCTCAAACAGTCTATCGTTTTGCTCTCCTTCCCACACCTATCTCTGTTATCTACCTCCACCCCTCAGCATCTCTTCCTGTGCAGCATTCCTCCCATGCAGACCTCCCCTCCTCCCCCTCCCCCTCCTCCTCCCTCCCCCTCTCTATATTCATCTTCCTCCTTTATCTCTACACTCTCCCGAGAATATGCATGTGATGTGAGTATGCCTGCAGTTCTTCCCAATTATTGTGTGTGTGTGTGTGTGTGTGTATGCATGTTTGTGTATGTGTGTGTGTGTGCGTGCGTGTGTGTGTGTGTGTGTGTGTGTGTGTGTGTGTTGTGTGTGCGTGCGTGCGTGTGTGTGTGTGTGTGTGTGTGTGTGTGTGTGCGTGTGCGTGTGTGTGCGTGTGTGTGTGGGTGTGTGCATGCGCTGCAGACTACAGATGACTGTGATTCAGAGCTGTGTTTGTGAAGCAGTGGTTACTACGTTGCTGTGGCCTACCTTAAACACCTGAAGCGTTCTAAGTCTCCCTCTGACTCACTGAATCAACAACAGCCCTGTTAGCGCTACCCTAGTTCTGACACTGAACACCACTGGTCCCTGTGCGTGTGTGTATCTACGCGTGTGTGTGTGTGTGTGTGTATCTACGCGTGTGTGTGTGTGTTTGAGAGGAGGGGGGTGAATGAGTCAACAGCACCCCATAAACCTGTCTATGCACATGCAATATATGTATTATAACCGTCTGGATAAAAGAATAGCGTATAGAATGTGGACACCCAACAAACGTCCAGGAATGTTGTGAGTGGGCCACTTGTTGCACACGATCCCCAGGGAACACGTGTCGTATCATGCTGGGAACTCCTACAATAGGTATTTCCAGGTTTCGACCAATGGACACGGAGTTTTCTCAGGCCATTCAGGGACTGTTCCAGGAGAGTAGCACACAAACAATCCTCCCCCCGAACCACACAGCTCCGTGTTTTCTACAAATCGCTCCTGGGTGATGGATGTGACCTACAGAAACCTTGGCCTGAGGGCTCTGGGTTTAACCATCCCCCGTTATCACCGCCGGCTCCCGCCCACCCGATCGACAAATCCGCCAAACAGCCAGGTGACCGAGCGGGGCCAGGAGTTGAGGGAGAGGCTAGAGAGAGGCTAGAGAGAGGCTAGAGAGAGGCCAGAGAGAGGCTAGAGGCTAGAGAGAGATGTTGTTTTCAGCCTGAGAGGGGGTTAGGTACGGCCAATTGTTGCGCTGCCAGTCTCCATTTCGAGTTGAGCCGGACTCACAGAGCTCGCACGGGTCTGTGAACTCGAGCTGAGCCGGACTCACAGAGGTCTGTGAACTCGCCTCCGGATATGAACTCAGATTTATTTCATTTCCTGAACGACTGGCAAGACGGAGAGGCCACCCCCCCCTGCCCTCACCTTGAAATATTAACACCGTGTGGCGTGTGTATCCACCTATGTGTCTAAAATGTGTGTGTGTGTGTGTGTGTGCGTGTCTGTGCTTGTGTGGGGTGGGGGTCTCTGAGGGACTCTTTGTCCTCTAAGGGAGTGAGAAAGACCCACTTCCTGTGTCAAATTGCCTCTCACATTCCACACTCCTCCTCTATCCCCATGCTCACTCTATTTTCTAACTCTTGCTCCCTCCCTCTCGGCCTCTATGGGGGGCTTTGTCAACCGTCGGAGGCACAAAAAACGGATTCATTCCACGAGCAAAACACGATCCTCAAAAACACCCCGCTTCTTCGACACGCACCCCCCACACACACACACACACACATTACGAAAGTCACATGTTCGTGTATACGTATCAAGGGATGAGAGAGTACGTACTTTTGAGAAAACTAAAAAAAAAGTCTGGCAACTCATCCCAACACACAGACAGGGGGGAGCGTGTGCGGGGCAGCAGCAGATGTCTGTGAGAGAATCGGCCTCAATCTAAACGAATGCCTCTGGATATGACATCAGAGCCTTCGCATCACAGGAAATACCAAACAGAGTCACTCTACTGGGGATTGATCATTAAATTTAGGACAAACATACGCAGTCGGTATTCTGGAGGAAGGAAGGACCGTGCCATCTGTGTGAGAAAATCTGTGATGTGCGCGCGTGAGTGTCACACTCCCAAAAGCAGGGCTGTCTGGGGTCGGTGAGCAATTCCGGGACTATTCATGCGGGTGAGTGTGTCCTTGTGATGGTTACCTGGGCCAGCATGGAACACACTCGCATTTATCTGAGCATGACAAACTGTGTGTGTGCTTGTGTGTGTGAGAGACAGAGTGAGTGAGTGAGTGAGTGAGTTGAGTGAGTGAGAGAGAGAGAGAGAGAGAGAGAGAGATAGAGAGAGAGCTATGATAGTGCATAGCAGAGTGATACTATCTCTGCTCGATCGCGATAGATGCGTCTCGAGAGCGCATCTACTCTCTCTGCTCTATCAGACTCTACCCTGTCTCTATACGATCTAGCTCTCTCTCTACTCCTCTCCTCTCTCGACTCTGATCTCGCTCTATGACTCGATGCTGCGCTCGCCGCTTGCTTTATCTCACTCTCGCGCTCGCGCGCAGCTCTCTTAGCTCGCGTATACACAGCGATCTCTAGCTCTCTCGTCTACTCTCGATAGGCTATAGAGAGATAGTGACCTTCTTCCATCTGGGGTTGTTAGGTTATAATAACTCAGTGGGAGATATCTGGCTGGCCACCAAGGACTGACCCAGTAGCCTAATCTGTGTGTGCGCGTGAGAGATATAAAGTGGGTGTGTCTTCAGTCATTCTGCCAACGGTATCCTCGTGGCCAGCTAGAGAAGTGTCCAACAATCTCACAGTGTAAATCGGTAACGGAAAGTGTGGGTGCTGGCGGAGCGTGACGCACGGGTTGGTTCCGGGGGGGCTCGCGAATTCTTAATCAGTTCCCCTCCTTGCGATTCCCGATGACATCATCCCCATCCCTCGCCTACCGCATCGCGTTTCCCATCCCTACCCCACCCCTCTGCCACAAACACACACCCTCCGGTAACGGATGTGCCCTAGGATGTAGCCTATTGCCAATCCCAGTCGACAGTCACGGCACAGTTATCTACTGATGATCGAACTAGCGTTTAATACTGAAAATCAAGTGATCGGGACATTGAACCCCCCACCATGTCTTCGCACCCATAACCGGTAATGAAGTCGTTAAAGCCGCCGCAGTGTGACCGAATTACAGGCAGAATGGGAGGTTGTGGGGCAGACACCACATAGCAGGACACGGGACTAAAGCCCTGCTATCATCCTCAATTAAAGAATACCCGCTAATTACTGGCGCACAAACTCTCATTCTCTCCCTGCACACACACACATCGGAAATAGAGGCCGAGGGGACATGATGCCACAATAAAAGCCCCACTCTGAGACACAAAGACAGGAGAAAGGCGGGGGGGCACGGGGGCCGCGAGCCAGACACGGGAGTCACGGGCAGCAAGGGCCGAAATGTGGGTCGATTCCAAGATTTACAACCGATCACCGAGCAGCAGGCACACTGCTACCGTTTCCTCATTATAGACGATGCAACACACACACATACACGCACACAGTTACACGCACATATGAAGCATTTGAAAGCCTCGGTCCTGACACTGGTAGCCTAGATCCAGATTTGTCTTTCTCTTAAAACAGTGGTTAAGGGTCTCGCTCACAACAATGGGACACAAAGGAAGCAGGGACACTCGTGCTTACCGAGGCTGTGTGAGCAAGCAGCGCCGCGAGCGCCATCAGACACGGTAGCTTCATGCTCGGGGCGCGAGCACAGCCTCCCGATGGCTTCACGGGAGAAACAAAAGCGCTTCTTTTGGTATTCGGTATTCACCAACTTCAGAGCGCGCCACCCGTCCGCGCTATCATCCGTCTGGCGTTTTTAATCCGTTCTTTAATCAGACCTCGCGTTATTATTCCGGTGACCAATTGCCAATGATGGGAGATTCCTTAGCGAACCTCGAGTCTTTTCTCCGGTTTTACTTTCTTGTTCCTTGAATTGTAATCTACTATCTGGAGACGCAAGACCTCAGCTCTTTCGTTCTCTCTTCTCCCCTCGCTCTCTCCTCCCCCTCTCAGTTGAGAGCAGTATGTTCCGTATGGCGGCCTGGGAGTCTGGCAGAAGGAGGGGTGTGTGTGTGTGTGTGTGTGTGTGTGGAGATGCGGGGATCTCCTCCACCGGGTGAGCCGAGGATGCCCCCTGCAGCCCAATTAAGCACCAGCAGGTCCCGTAGTAGCACCCGTCAGCTCTGAGAAAACCTTCTCTCGGTTAGACGCGCGCGCCTTCAACAGAGGTCCCGGGGGGCTAGGTAGGGCACGTTCCATACGCAGAGGGCATGCGCGGCGTTCAGGCTGTGCCAGGAATGGCAGTTTACAGCGCTCAGGTGAACAACTAACACGTATCATTCACTCTGTCACACAGGCCTCCAACAGGGAATGTGAAACATGACGGTTTTCAAACTGCCACAATTCCCTGACTAACTGATTCGGTTAGTGGGGTCCCTACACATCTAAATACTCCCGCCATTTTGTACATCACCTGGCTCAAACTCCCGCCGGTAAACTGGAGGGAAAGCTAACGTTTGATTGATTTAGCTTCGCCATCTCATTCTTCTACTTAGTACAGAATAATACTCAATAACGAAAATGTATAACGATATATCCAAGTAGGCCTACATTACCCTATATCCGACTGCCTTTTACTTCTCAACAGTGGGAAAACACAAACCAGGTTACAAAAACAAAAACACACCAGACAAAGTAGAAATTTTGAAAGTTTTTTTTGTTCAGTTTTGTTTCAAAATAAAGATCACACAATTGTTTAGAGACAATCTACAACAGGAGTTACAAAAAATAGTTGCCCAGGCAATAAGCATACACAGGTTCTGTTAACTATACACATATGGTTACAGGTGTGCTCGTAGTAAATATACACAAGGCTGCTCCAAATGTACACCGCATCACGTGGCGGGCCGCCTCTCTCACCCAAAGGACATGGACAGTATGATACAGCACTTACAGCACTAGAGAAATGCCCAAAACACAAGAGTCTCCTCTGTACAACCCATGGGTAACCCCCCCCCCTCTGCACCCCAAAGCACAAGGGGGGGCAGAGCAGAGGTGAGGGGGGGGAGTGGGGTAGTGGGGCTAAGTCATCATATCTACCCTTCTACCCCCTTCATACCCCCACCCCAGAAAGGGGGCAAAAGCATTCCTAAAAAAAACAAAAGATCTAAAAAAACAAAAAAAGAAAGGAAACTTGAACATAAAGCAGACACCACAAGTCTAACAGTAATGTGCTGTGTTGGGGTTCTGTCGAGGAAAGGGAGCAGGGGTGAGTTCTCTTAATTTAAGCAGTGACAAGGATAAAACCAAGCATGGCGGATCTTTGTACAAGTAGGCTACTATGCTGTATAGAAAGGGCGTTTCAAAACAAAAATTTGATATTACAATTTACAATATACAACAACTCATATGTCACAACCAAGGAGGTGAGAATATACACTGAAATGTTTCTAAGAGACTTTTTTTGTGAGGATTTTCCTTTCTTCTCATACCAAAAAGGGTGGTAAAGCACTTTTACATTACAAGGGTTTACAAATGTACAATTATACAGTCAGAAGTATGTGGTCACTACTAGGATACATTATAGATACAGATTCAACATCAAAAACCAGAAAAACTACAAAGTTTTATATATATATTTATATATATATGCAAAGGTCTACACCAAGTATACACGTTATATTTATAGAAGCAAGACCAGAAACGAATCTCCCATGCTAAATGATCTTTCTGCTGGTTAGCCAACGGCGTGTGTCTATGATTGTGACGTCAGACAAATTAAATACTTGATCCATCTCATAGTGGTTGTTACTTGGTGAAGGATCAGGACTTTGTGAAGCAGTAGCAGTGATTTTTTTTTGTCTATTCAGAAAAAGAAACAAACAGAAAGGAGGGGTGGGTGGGAGAAGTCTCACCTCCCCCTCTCTCCTTCTCTCCTCTCCTTCTCTCTCCTTCTCTCCTTCTCTCCTTCTCTCCTTCTCTCCTTCTCTCCTTCTCTCCCTCCCTCCCCCTTCTCTCCCTCCCCTCCCTCCCTCCCTCCGAAAACAAAAAAAACAAGGCTTCCAGGGAGAGGAGAAGAAGTGATAGGGAGGTGGTGGTGGTGGTGGAAGGGGGGGTTACATGATGCCTGCTATAGGCTAGGTAACTAGTGACTAGGCAGGGGGCCGGTACGTAATGAATCCGAATGGAGGGAGGGTTGTTTGGGCTGGTTGACATGACGCTGTTTGGAGGTGTGGACCTTTACATGATGCCGTTGGGGGGGCCGCAGAGGGGCCCCAGGTCCACACCGTTCTTCATGTAGTACTTCTCCAGCTTGGCCAGGATGTGTTTCCCGTACGTGTACTTCCTCAGAGTGGAGATGTGAGGCCGGATCTGACGAGGAGGAGGAGGAGAGCAGGAAGTAGAAAACAACAAGTTATTCATCACGGTGGCTCAGGAGCAACAGCATGAACGCTGCTCGGTTACCATACAGAAATCCCATCTACCACACACACACACACTACCTTGTGCATGACGATCTTGCGCTGGCTGGGCTCAGCCACGTCGATCATCTTCTGCACCACGTAGTTGGCGTACTGGTCCTTCATCATGGTGTATAAGGCACTGTGAGGACCCTCCGTCAGGCTGCACACCTCGTCGATCAGCACGGCCCGCTCCGCCCGCGACGCGTGGGTCACGCACTTCTCCACCACGTTGCTGCCGTGCGGGGCGAGAGAGCGTGTGAGAGAGGGCGGGAGGAGTGTGGTGTGGTGTGGTGTGTGTGTGCTTACTGTACGTCGCTCTGGATAAGAGCGTCCGCTACATGACTAAGTGTAAACGTAATGTAAATGTATTTTACCTCGCAAACTTGTGTTGGCTGAGTCCCAACACGTTTCCTCTGATCTCAGCCACGATCTTGCTCTTATCCTCAGCTCTTCCATGCTCCAATACGTGCTGGATCACGTAGTTCCCATACTGGTCCTGCGCACACACACACACACACACACACACACACACACACACACACAGAGTTACACACTGTTCACTCAGGACTCACTCAACAAGGCAGTGTGTACGTTCTTGTCACTTTCAATAATTTATTAGATATTGCTGAACACTTTGTGGAAAGGACTATCTTTGACGTGTATGGGGGTGCAGAGAAGAGTGTGTGTGTGTGTGTATTACCTGCACCAGCTGCTCTGTGTGTTGGTGTAGTTCTTCTAGTATAGGCAGGGTCTGTTCCGGAAGGCAGTGTTCTAGAATGCGCTGGATGACTCTGCAGCCGTAGGGGTGAGTTGAGAGGGCAAACACCTGGGAACCAAACATAGGTTTCAATTCAACCAATCGAATCTTCCTACCTACACACACACCCATGTCTGAGTCACACCTCACCGCCCCACAGCAAACATCTACAATCCTCTCTTTCCTCCCACGCAAACAGTGTTGGAGAGGAGCAGAGTGACAGGATGCTGGTTTAGTAGTGGATATTGAATGATCTCAGCTCCCATAAACACTAAATCCATTCACTATTTAAAGACTCTCACTGAGCTTCAAACAGCCAAATTCCCTCCCACACACACATGCTCACAACACACACACACACAGACACACGCTCCCACACACACACACACGCTCCACACACACACACTCACAAACACACACACACACCCACACACACACACTCACACAAAACACACACACGCTCCCACACACTCACAAACACACTCCCACACACACACTGCTCCCACACACACACACATTATGTTAATTCTGACATTCAGCCAGTGGATAGAAGACGGCTGCCACCGGGCTACAGTCTGGGTTGCTATAGCAACTCACGTGTCCCTCCAAGGTGTCGGTGATGGAAGAGTGTGTGTGCGTGTGTGCGTGTGTGTGAGAGAAACGGGACCACGGGCCCCCGTGGCAATGACTGTAGCGTCTCGCTCAAGGCATCATTAGTGCCCTGTGTGTGTGTGTGTGAGCATGTGTGTGAGCGTGTGTGTGTGTGTGTGTGTGTGTGTATGAGTGTATGTGTGTGAGATATGTGTGTGTGTGTGTGTGAGTGTGTGTGTGTGTGTGTGTGTGTGTGTGAGAGTGTGTGTGTGTGTGTAGTGCATGTCCTGACCTGTCCCTTAAAGGCGTCGATGATGAAGTGCAGGGCGTGAGGCTGAACACACTCGATACACTTCTGCACCACGTGATTCCCGTTCTGATCCTTCACACACTTCAGCACGTGACCGTCCAACTCTCGCACCATCTCGCTCTACGGAGAGAGAGGGGGAACAGGAATGAGAAACCACCCTGTCGGGTCTTCCCTCTGAAGAGCTCTCTCTCTCTCCCCTCTCTCAGACACGCTGTACATACTATGACTTGCTGGTCAGAGGGGATGAACTCCAGGGCCTTCTGGATGACCCTGCAGCCGTACATCTGCAGGGCCAGGGACAGGACGTGGCCCCTGATCCTCTCAGCCAGGGCCAGCTTCTGGTCCAGACTGCCAAACTGGAGACACACACAGAACATGGACGTGTTAAATACACACGCACACCCACTGGTCTGACGTCCTCTCAAAAAACGGGTTGATGACACTTGCCGGCTCTTCTAAAACACACACACACGCACCTCAAAGAACTTCTGGATGACGTAGTTTCCGAACACGTCCACCATGAGCTGGTAGGCTGCCTGGAGGATCTCGCTGAAGACCAGCTGGCGTTCTGCTGAACTGGCCCGCTCCAGCTTCAGCTGGATGAACCTGGTGGAGAGGAGAGAGAGAGGGCTGAGCACACAGACACACACTACCAGACCAGAGCAACAGGACACATTCATAGAGTGGAGAGAGGGGGTGGGAGGAGAGGAGAGAGCGCAAGAGTGTGTGTGTGTGTGTGGGGTTAGCAGTGGAGGGTGGTGGTGGGGGGGTAGAGAGGAGTGGTGGTGGTGGGGGTGGAGAGGGGTGGTGGTGGGGGTGGAGAAAGGTGGTGGTGGAGAGGGGTAGAGAGAGATGCATCCAACAGAACTGGTCCCGGAGTCTCTCTCTTCTCCAGAGATAAAGTTGGCAGGGAGACATGCCGCTCAGACTGAGAGGGGGAGCGGGTGAGGAGAGAGCGAGCGAGACATCATGGAGTGAGAGGGGGAGCGAGTGAGAGAAGTGAGGAGAGGACTGAGGAGGTGGAGACAGCGATGGAAGTGGGGGATGAGTGAGAAGCAGAGGAAGGAGAGGAAGCCCAGAGGCGGAGAGAGAAGAGAAGTTGAAGAGAGAGAGAGAGAGAGAGAGAGGGGATAACATGTGGAATGTGCAGAATGGACATGATGGTTTATTTATAGAGCATCCCTGGCTCTCCAAGGCATGTTTCAACACTGCCAGACCCAGAAAGCGTGGCCCAGTCCCAAACCGTGCCCTGGCCTCTTTCAGCCCACTGTGTTGATCTAAGGGTCAGGCCCAGCTGGTGCACGACCGGAACACTTTGGGAAGTGTGCATGTGTGTGTGTGTGTGTGTGTGTGCATGTGTTAACAGCATGAGTGTGTGTGTGTGTGTGTTACAGCATGAGTGTGTGTGTGTACTAATATATTAGTGCTTGGTATCAAGTTTGCGTTTCATCACAATGATATCACAGAAACTGAATGGTTTCGTGGTGTGTGTGCATGTTGTTTGTACTGGCCTCTCTCCACTGGCTACCTGTTAAATATAGGATTGATTTTAAGGGTCTTTTATTCGTTTTTAATGCCCTACATGGATCGTCACCCGTCTATGACCTCCTTAGCCAGCCCTCTTCCTCAATAACAACAGGGCGTCCAACAAACTGCTTCTGTGCGCTCAAGGGTCACGTTTGAAGTTTAAAGGAGATCGTGCCTTTTCTGTTGCTGCTCCCGTAACAGAACAGCTGACCTTTATATAAAAGGTCCTTTACTAGGAGCAACGTTTTTAAATCCCACCTTAAGACCCATCTTTTTTCTTTAGCATTTGAGTCTGCAGTTGGGTAGGAATTTTTGTTTCTGTTTGTCGTGCCCTTTAAATATGTCTAACTGGTTATATGTTTTGACTGTACTGCACTTTGGTCGACACAAGGCTTTATAAATACATTAGACTTGACTTGTTTGTGTTGGGAGTCAGATGGCTGAGCGGTTAGGGAATCTGGGCTATTAATCGGGAAGGTTGCCGGTCCAATTCCCGGCCGTGAAAAATGACATTGTGTCTTTGGGCAAGGCACTTCACCCTACTTGCCTGGGGAACGTCCCTGTACTTACTGTAAGTCGCTCTGGATAAGAGCGTCTGCTGAATGACTAAATGTAATGAAATGTAACTGTTTGTATACGTGTGTTTGTATACGTTGTGCTGAGGTGAAGCCCTACCTGCTGCCGTGCTGGTCCTGGCTGAACTCCATGATGTGCCCTGCGATCTCCCTCAGCTGCAGGTTGGGGTAGCGGTTGTTCCGGAAGTCCTCCAGCAGACGACTCCGACCCGACGGCATCACGTCTGACATCCCATAGCGTAGCCGTGACGACGGGAAGAGCTGGCTGCTGGGAGAGAAGAGGGAAGAGCCGGAGCTGGCGCTGCGGTACTTAGCCTCCGCCCCCGGAGCTGCAGAGATGAAACGGCCGCTGCCATTGGTCAGGCCTCCTGGGAGGGGCGGGACAGAGGAGGGTGGGGTCAGTGTTAATTGGATAACAAGCGCCGATATAGAGATAGAACCGCAGGGACATTTATAAAAGACCTCTTGTTCATCATCATACTGAGTGGAAAATAGAATTATAGGAATATTTCTGGTTCCAGAATTAGTTAAAGATGTTTGAAATACAGGTGTTTGATATATTGCAGAGCCAAAGAACAAAGGCACTGAATGTCCAGTGTTACAACGTTATGTCTACGACAAGCAAGCCAAAGAACGTCCCAGAGAATGCCAATCACTTCCAGAAGAAGCTAGGAAAGCAGATGGTGGTATAAACACGCACTCACCAAGGTTGAGGTTGGATGAAGAGCTGTGATTGGATAGTGAGGGCGGGGGGGTGAGGGAGTGGGAGGGGCCCTGGTTGGGCAGGGGCATTCCCACCGGCCCAGGGGAGGAGCTGAAGCCCAGGGCTCCGTTATAGAAGCCTCCGTGGCCAATGGGAGTGAGGCTGGAGGGCGTGCGCTTGTACAGGTCGCTGCTGCCAGTCAAGGAGTCACGTCTGGAGCCACCGCCACCGCTAGAGTTGGCCACTAGATGGAGACAGAGAACATCAGCATTTAGAATCATGGAAGCACTCGAGATAATGAACTTCCCTGTCCATCTCTTGCAACTACAATCAGACTCCGAAAAGCCAGTAAGTAACTACGCGACGCTTTCACACAAACTTACACACACCTGCAGTGCCGAATCCCCCCAGTGCTCCCAGTGACGGTCCCAAAGAGGAGGAGCCTGCCTGGCCGAACCCTAAGGAGGCGGAGCCAGGGCCGGGCTGGCCGGAGCCCTGAGAGAAGAGGGAGGAGCTCTGGGAGGAGGAGCTGAGAGAGGAAGAACCATAAAAGGAGCTTCCTCCGAGACCCCCGCCCCCTTGTTGCTGAGCCTGCTGGGAATTCATGCCACGGAAGGGGCCGTTGCCCCCGCCCCCATGACCTCCGTTGGGACCCATTGGCTGAGGCTGCCGCAGCTGCGACTAGAGGGACAGGGATGACAGCCGAAGAAAACATTAACACAGGCTAACGATGTGATGATGTTTGTAACAGGGCTGTGGCGTAGCTATGCGACGGAGGGGGGGGTTTACATTACCTGCCTGTGCTGCAGAGGGGGATATGATGACAGAGCCGGGGGTCATCAGGCGGACAGGGCCGCTGCGAGCCCCAGTGTTGACCACCAGCGCCCCCGTCTGGTCATAGTAGGCAGCCGGCGCAAGAACTGGGTACCCTGCAGGAGAGAACAGAGGGTTTAAGCTACCCTGCACACAGCAGGAGAGAACAGAGGGTTTAAGCACAATGTGTTGTGTGTGTGTGTGTGTGTGTGTGTGTGTGTGTGTACACACACATGTGCATGTTTGATCCTGAAACTTACCGGGAACCCCAGCAGCCAGCCCCTGTCCGAAGGCCAGGGCAGAATTGACGGCTGCCGCGGCGACCATCTGATCGTTCTGCTGCTGCCCCTGCTGCCCCTGACTCGGGGTCAAAGGTCTCTGGTTTCCTCCCCCACGCATCACCTGGGACACAAACCGCCATTAGCCAATCAAAACGGGAGCACAACTGAAAACCAGCCAACAGCAACAAAGCAGAGATGAGGGGGGCGGGACTACCACAGAACACTGACCTGCTGTTGGTTCTGCTGGGCCTGCCCTTGTGCCTGCTGATTGGCTGAGTTGTTGGCTGCAGCAGCCTGCTGTTGGAACAGGTTAGCAGGGTACACGCCCCAGGGGGTCACGCCGTAGTACTGGGGGGGCATCACCGCCGGGCCTGCAGAGAATACTAGTCAGTGTGTGTGTGTGTGTGTGTGAGTGTATGTATGTGTGTATGTGTATGTGTGTGTGTGTGTGTCCATGGGGAAGTCACATCACAGTCAGAAGAGGCAGGGAGCTTCAGAAGTTGTCTCGGCGGCTCCATATTGTTTTGCGTGCGTGCTTGTGTCTCACCTAGCGTTGCCGCGGCAGCGAGGCCTGCGGCGTACGGGTCGGTCCCTGGCGGCGCCGCGCTGATGATGTAAGGGTTGGGGACAAACGCTGGGGCCAGACCTGACCAATCACGGAAGGGTGCCGAATGACAAGGCTAAATCAGTTCATACTGTATGATACTTTATAACCGACACACCTTTTAACACACACTAACACACACACACACTCTTACACACACACACACACACACACTAACACACACTCTTACACACACACACACACACACACACTCACCAATGTGAGACTGCTGGGCGGCGGCCAGAGCATACTGCTGCTGCTGGGCTGCCGTCAGCTGCTGCACTTGCAGGGCGTTGGGTCTCTGGAACAGCTGTGCACACACACACACACACACCCCGTTTATATATTACACAGGTATGTTAGAAATGTGCAATGGAACACGCCCCTGCACACACACACACACTTGTTTGATTTTTTGATACTTATCGTATTAGTAGAATTCTCCAAAGTAATCACCAGTTGTCCAGGACACACCTGCTGCTGGTTGGTGTAGTCAAACAGGCCGACAGTGTTGGCGTGGGCGTTGTCCATGGGCATCTGGGAGTTGTAGTCAAACTGCAAAGGCTCCATCCGGTCCATGGACTCCATTTGGTCCATGGACACGCCCCCCTGATCCACACCAGAGAAGTCGTCGGGGGGTTTCTGACCCCCGCCTCCCCCCATTTGAACCATTCCATCCCCCCCCATACCCCCCGGCCCCCCCCAGCAGATCCCCCTCCGGCCCAGGGGACTGGCATGTTGCCTTGGTTACGACTGCAGAAGTAGGAGGAGAAGAGAAAGAGGGAGAGAAGGAAGCTAAATTTAGAGAGAATTTTTATTTATTTCTCCCGTCCAGAGTGCATGTGTGAGTTGCGTGTTCGCCTACCCGTAGTCTTTGACATCCACATCCAGACCGTTCTGCACGGGCATCCCGTTGGGGTTGATGACATCACCGATGACGTCACCATCCCCCTCCCCGAGCTCCTTCAGTTTCTCTCCTTCGAACACAGCTTTCGGCTTCTCCCTCTTCTCCTCTTCCGCCTCTCCATCCCTCTGACCCTGCGCGAGACGGACTGAGTGTGAGGGCCGAGGCAGTGTGAGGGCTGAGTGTGAGGGCTGAGGCAGCCAGAGAAGGGACTGAGTGTGAGGGCTGAGGCAGCCAGAGAGGGACTGAGTGTGAGGGCTGAGGCAGCCAGAGGGACTGAGTGTGAGGGCTGAGGCAGCCAGAGAGGGAGTGAGTGTGAGGGCTGAGGCAGCCAGACGGACTGAGTGTGAGGGCTGAGGCAGCCAGTGAGGACTGAGTGTGAGGGCTGAGGCAGCCAGAGAGGACTGAGTGTGAGGGCTGAGGCAGCCAGAGACGGGACTGAGTGTGAGGGCTGAGGCAGCCAGAGACGGGACTGAGTGTGAGGGCTGAGGCAGCCAGAGACGGACTGAGTGTGAGGGCTGAGGCAGCCAGAGACGGACTGAGTGTGAGGGCTGAGGCAGCCAGAGAGGGACTGAGTGTGAGGGCTGAGGCAGCCAGAGACGGGACTGAGTGTGAGGGCTGAGGCAGCCAGAGACTGAGTGAGCTAGGCGCCAGAGGGACTGAGTGTGAGGGCTGAGGCAGCCAGAGAGGGACTGAGTGTGAGGGCTGAGGCAGCCAGAGAGGGAGTGAGTGTGAGGGCTGAGGCAGCCAGAGACGACTGAGGCAGCCAGAGAGGGACTGAGTGTGAGGGCTGAGGCAGCCAGAGAGGGACTGAGTGTGAGGCTGAGGCAGCCAGACGGACTGAGTGTGAGGGCTGAGGCAGCCAGAGAGGACTGAGTGTGAGGGCTGAGGCAGCCAGAGACGGACTGAGTGTGAGGGCTGAGGCAGCGACGAGGTGAGGGTGAGGCAGCCAGAGGGACTGAGTGTGAGGCAGCCAGAGAGGGACTGAGTGTGAGGGCTGAGGCAGCCAGAGACGGACTGAGTGTGAGGGCTGAGGCAGCAGAGAGGACTGAGTGTGAGGGCTGAGGCAGCCAGAGAGGGAGTGAGTGTGAGGGCTGAGGCAGCCAGAGAGGGACTGAGTGTGAGGGCTGAGGCAGCCAGAGACGGACTGAGTGTGAGGCAGCCAGAGAGGGACTGAGTGTGTGAGGCAGCCAGAGAGGGACTGAGTGTGAGGGCCGAGGCAGCCAGTGACGGACTGAGTGTGAGGGCTGAGGCAGCCAGAGAGAGACTGAGTGTGAGGGCTGAGGCAGCCAGAGAGAGACTGAGTGTGAGGGCTGAGGCAGCCAGAGAGGGAGTGAGTGTGAGGGCTGAGGCAGCCAGAGAGGGACTGACAAATGTCATGATGAAGGGGTAAAACCTATTAATGAAGTACTTGTTTGTCTAAATCATAAGAACTCTCCCTATCACAGTAAAGGAACCCCTGTTAGGGAGAGAGGAAGAGGGAGAGGGATGATGAACTCACATAAGGTCCTTTGCGAAGGCAGGAGTCCAGTTTTTCAGCGGGTGAGGAGGAGAGGACATATTCGACCATGCTGACCCCCAAACCTCCGCTCTCTGACCTGGGCGACATCACAGAGCCGACGCCTACCTCCCCACCGCCATGGAAGCCTTGCCCTTGGCGACGAGAGACCATGATTGGCTGAGACACCGAATGATCTGGTGAAGTAGACGGAAGTCTATGTGAATACATATAGTCTCCCAAGTTGCTCAGCTAACTTTGTTGGTCACATGACATGTTGGGTGGATCATGTCACATGACATGTTGGGTGGATCATGTCACATGACATGTTAGGTGGATGTGCTCCAGCCCAAACCCACCTGAGGCTCCCCATGCGCTGTCTCTCCACTGGTCCAGGAAGATGCCTTTAGGTCCATCCTTCTCATCACTCTCCCAGAACTTCTTACCCGTCAGGAGTTGCTATAGAGACATGGGGGGGCGAGAGAGAGAGAGAGTATGACAGAGCGAGAGAGAGCATGAGATGGAAGGAGAGAGAAAGACAAAAGGAAAAGAGAGAGGGAGGGAGACCGCAAGGTGTCAGATTATGTTTCCATCTTGTAGAAAAAACAAGCTTTCAAAAAAACGAAACAAAAAGCGAATCTGTGTTGTTCCTCACCTCTCCCATGGCACGCCCCTCTAACGCGAGAGCCTGGAAGTCATGGTTCAGCTCGTCCATGGAGCGCACCTGCAAGGGACGCACACCAGTCAGCAACACACACGCACACACAATCTCAAATTGCATTTAGAAGAGTGTAGCACAAAACACCCATCAGGCACCAGAGACAAAACAACGCCAAGCGTGTCGCATCTACATGCCGTCATTACATTTACATGTATTCATCTAGCAGACGCTCTTATCCAGAGCGACTTGCAGTACAGGGACATTTCAACCGAGGCAAGTAGGGTGAAGTGCCTTTCCCAGGGACACAACTTCATTCTTTTTAGCAAAGCCGGGAATCGAACCGGCAACCTTCCGATCTGGTAGCCCGATTTCCTAACCGCTCAGCCATCCGACACCCACCATCATGTCACCCACCATCATGTCACCCACCTGGCTGTCGTGGATGTTGTCACCGGTGGGCCAGCGGTGCTTCCCTGGCTGCTCTCCGTGCTGCCTCTGGAAGAAGTAATCCACCATGGCGTCGTCTTGGGAACGCCCCGCCCCCGCCACACCCTGAGACGCACACACACACACACACACACACACACAAAGGCTTCAGTGCTTTACTCCGCATCAGTCATTACCTGAAAGAGTGAGCATCTCCATAGGCTGATGTGTTACCTGCTGGTTAGGGGGCGGGGCCTGGGGGGTCTGCCCGACCTGAGGGGCGTGTCCTCCGCTGCTCAGCACCACGGGCATGCTGGGAGATGTAGTTCTTAGGTGGGGGCTGAACGAGTCCTGCCAGAGCACTGCTTTCCTCTTCAACACACACACACTGCTCATTCCACCACAGCCTAGGAGTGAATAAACACACACTTTACACACACACACAGACACACACAAAAAGTGATCAATTATCTAGCCTCCAGTAATGTACTTCTCTGTTGTGATCTCAATGCAGGAAGACAAAAGGCATAGTGTGTAGTACATGCATTTCTGCATTGTGTGTTGCAAAAGTTTAAACTTACGGGATACTATAATGTCACAATCTAATTTGATGTCATTACTCTCTCATTTTAGATGCGGCACTCAGGCCCTGAGATGACTGTTTGCATATGGGGAATGAAAATATCTGACAAACCTCAATTGAGAGTGAATAATCACTTTCATTTAAAACTCCGCACTGGAGAATCGTGAATCATCCCACACAACTCGAATTGCTTGGAACAGATTTTGGCTAATGTGCTCTGCTATATTCCCTTAAAAGCTTGAGCCAAGCGATTCGATTAAGATTTAATTTTCACCCAGAAACCTTCGGACCCCATTGACAGGGGATCTCCAGAGTCAAATACTTGGTATCCACCTAACTTCTACCCTTAAATTAAAATCAACTGGCACTTTCATTCTTAAAATGCAACATAACATTGTACACAGACCATCAACACAGCAAGCAGTGCATAGACCAGAACAGGGGTGATGCAGCATGAATTATTACAGTTCGTTGTACATAAAGAAACATTGTGGGGTGTGGGGGCTAAAAGTTACATTAAGGCTGGGCTGCACTCTTGTGGGCCTTTGGTGGAATGGACCTGGGACGAGATAACATGTACATAAATAAAATACATCAATGTACTAACAATCACACGCTGCTTACGATTCATGCGGAAACCTCAAAACGCTGGAAACCACCAGGAGCGCGCACGCCCCCTTCAAAAGGGGCAACAGTCAATGTTGCTAGCTGTTCAGCTAACTTAGATAGATAGCTAAACCAACCATGGAGATGCATCAATAAAAAAACAAGACAGGAAAAAGCGACACAGACAGGCGTACTACCACGAAATAGCTATTGTGGTAGACTTGCTACACACCACATCCTAGAACAACGGCAATTCTTGCCTTTCCTTGAATTACAGATGGCTAGGGTACCATTAACGAGAAACACCCGGAAATCCAAAACATCAGCAGCAGTTCCCTCACCAAAGCGCACCCCGGCGGTTACATGTTCACCACCCGGAAATAGGCTTTTTTTGTCCATATCTAGGTTAATCATTGTTCAATACCGGGATCAATCTACCAGAAACTTGCTTTTAGGGTGTGACAATACAAACGGAGGAACAGTTGTCATTAGCCAGCTAGCAGGCTACATTGACAGGCGGCGCACATCAAAACATCCCACTACACAAAGGAGGACCGAACCAATTAACACGTGAAAATCCGTATGAAGCTCTATACAATTTGTATATCGAAGACAGACATTATTCAAAGTAGTGTTGACAATCAGATTTATTGATTCTTGCCATATAATTGATACGGTTTCATTACCCATGTCTAACATTACTGCTAACAATAACGGCCTCCATAAAACATGCTCTGCCTAGTCAGACCCAGAGCAGACACTGCCCAGACATTACACTGCAGGGAAGACCCGACAACGACAACCCATTGTGGAGCATTGGAGACTCGAACCATATCTGCCGTGCTTGCGGCTCTACAGGTCCCCATGACGCTGATGTTAACAAAGGCCCAGGTTGTCTGGGACGGAAGACCGACACAACGGAGGAAGAGGCAGCTGAGAGAGAAGGCGGCTGCACAGACTTAAAATACTCCATAGATACTTCATTCTAACCTCGACCACAACAATATACCAAGCAATGTGTACGTGAATATGTGCAAAGAACAACCGAACCCGAGGGTTAGTTATACTTACAGGCGGAGAGGGTGGATGGTCGCGGATTTCAGCCCCAGTTTCTCTCCGACTTCCAGGCTTTCACTCCGACAACATGGCGGCTCGATGGGAGCAGGCGAGAGCGCTGCATGATGGGAACAAATGAGTAGAGCGTGCGGTTCATTGCGCCAACCGAGAGGGGAGGGTCGCTTTGGTCCCTTTGTTGTGTGTATATGGGTCGAAATAAACATAAAAAAATATAAAGATCGGATATAGATATGACAGATTTGTCAATGGGCAAAGCACATCCAAAGATATGGCACGATTCCAGTGAAGGCCGTTATTATATTTAATAGTCAGGCCTGATGGTTTCCCTATGATAAATGATGTGCGGTAGGTACAGAATGTTCTGGGGTATGGTAAAGAGTGAAGTCCAGCAGCCATGGTAACGTGCCGCAGCACACGGTCACCGGGCGTGTGGATGGATGCTCCGTTAGGCCGCTGGAATGTAAATGACCGGTGTGAAAGTAGAATTGCCTGTCAACTATTACCAGAGCAATTAAACTAGACTTTGTTTTTGATCATTTGGATATTTTTTGAGTTAACGGTGTTAGACAGTAGTCCTATTCATAAACATATGACAGGGTTATATCTTGTTGTTGTGACCAACATGTAGGCCTATTTTAGTGAAGGTGGTATAGACCCGCAGCCGTCTCTCAGTAGGAATATTATTACAGTGGTCAGACATTGACAGATGACAACTGAGGACTTTTTTTTCAAAGTTTTTATTTCTCCAAACTTTCTGACTACAAACAAATGAGAGATTAACCTCACACCTGTCTTCCTCTTTCAACCAAACAACTCAGAAACACCTTTTCTCTCCTCCTAACAGCCAAATGGTACCTTTCTCACCATATGTTGGTGGAATGACTCATTCATCACACCAACATATTCAGCACAGGACAGCCATTGCATCAGAAAAAAAGGGAGAAAGGAAAGAAAGGCTACAAGGAGGAGAGAAGCAGCCAAAGAGAGGACTGCATTTCTGGAGCTTCTTCAAGGTGACAGCACAAGACATGCGGCCCCTCCCCTTTTCATCTCGCTCAACACAAATCAACAAACAATCATCAGCTGGTTATTTACATGCACAAGAACCCCTACTGCTTTTCCCCCCATGTTGACACTAAAGCCCGATTCCAAACCCATCCAAATTCCTAGTAGATCTAATCAAATCCACCACTTACTGTACATGCCTCGGGCAACCGTTCAAGACCTAGCTGAATGTTGCTGTGTGACCTAAGGGCAGCACATCCACTAATGTGTGTCCTAATAGTCTTTATTAGCTAGCATTCCTTGATTGGGGTCCCCCCCCCCACCCTGAATTGAAAATGGACAAGAGGAATCTAATTCCTGGTAGAGGACATCCTCTCTATTGCTTAGACCATCCATATGCCTATAGATTAGAGCACGGATGCAAGGAAGCGTCTGTATTGTACTGAGTTGAATTTCTGGTGTTGGTTAAAAACTGGTGAGGATTTGATTAGGGGAAAGGGACAGGTTAGGAATTTGGCGTCGGTACGACTGCTCTATTATGACATCATCACATTCTAAAACGACAACATGAAGAGCCGTGGCCCATGTGACCCAAAAACACAGAGGCACCTCACAGAAGAGTCCAGGGCTTAATCCACCAAGCATCAACTAGTCCTGTAGAGCTCAACCCCCCCACCCCCTCCCTCCCCCCTCAATCTACTCCGCCACCACCCAACCCACACAAACGATAGTGATAGTGTGAAAAGCTGGCTGTTTTAGTGAAGGGTGTCCTCCTAAATGTCATTACAAGTGTGTCAATGTCGCTGACCACCCTCACCCCCTTCGCCCACCCCACCCCCTCCCCTGGAGGGGCTAGTTCCCCCCCCCCTGAGCTCTATACATTCTATATTGGGACATCAATCTCACAAACTCTCTCTGATACACACACACCACACGCTTTCTTTCTGGAAGGTGAGTCCATTGCTCCGTTGAATTGTGACACAGACAGTGAGTGTTTCCATGGCAACTGACTCCATTCGCTGTGGTACCTTCAGCATCTGGCCTCATGGGGGTGCCACATACACCTACCCGGCACTGGGGGGAGAGAGAGAGAGAGAGAGAGAGAGAGAGTGTGAGACCGTCAATCAGCATAATAAATCAGTCATAATCCTGAGGAGTACTGCTTGGTAACCAAGTTAAATAGGCAGACAATTTGGAGTTTCTTGTTTTCATGATCATATGGATGAATATTCAAGTTACCTACGTGTACAGAGGTTGCAGTTGAAGATGGGAGGTCTTCTGTGGGGGCTGATAACCATAGGAGTCAAACCCACCGATGAAATCGACTGAGGAAGGCAGACAAGAGAAGCATAGCCTTGTATTAGAAAAGTCGTGGGTCTGTTGTTGGAATTCAAACACTAATAAAATGGTGTTATTTATCTACAATGCACTTAATGGGGAATACACATCTATACTCCACTTAAACCTAAAGAAGAAATAGAACCCTTAGAACACACACACAAAACAGAACACTGACAGACAGAACACAGAACAATGATCAGACAGAACACAGAACAATGATCAGATAGAACACTGACAGACAGAACAATGATCAGACAGAACACTGACAGAACAATGATCAGACAGAACACATCCAGAACAGTGATCAGACACAACACATACAAAACAGTGATCAGACACAACACATACAAAACAGTGACCAGACAGAACACTCATACATAACACTGCTTAGACTTAACAGATAAAACAAGTAGAATTGACAAAAACTCACAGCTATCCTCGTCATCCTGGAAGACTTTGCTCACATAGCAGGCATACACAAAGCCAAAAAGCTGAAAAGGGGGAAATGTACAAAGTCAATGATGTTGTCTGGTTTTGAAGTGTGTGTATGTGTGAGACAGACAGACATACAGAGTGAAAGAGAGTGATAGACAGAGAGAGATACAGAGAGAGATACAGAGAGAGAGAGAAAGAGTAAAAGATAGTGTCAAGAGATACTCACAGCCAATAGGACCTGAAGGGCTGAACTCAGCACCTCAATGTACTGGTAGTCAAGGAGACACCCGGACACTGTGATGACATGGTGGTCGTCAGGGGCGATGCGGGAGTCCAACACCGGCGTTACAAGGCAACCAGGGCCGTGCTCCATCCACCAGGAACGATGGAGGGACGTGTTGAATGTCATCAAGAAGTCTCTGTCCTGCACACACACATAGTCAGGACTTCCAGCTACCTCTATGGCTACTGACGGTTCACTATACAAATCAAGGCGTCGACGGAGCTTACCTGAGACAGGTGTCCCACTTCCAGATAGAAACAGATGATGAAAGAGTTCCATCCCACCCACAGCACCAGCCACACTGCATACTGACAGAGAGCGAGAGAGGGGGAAGGTTTAGGGCATGTGCGATGTGAGAGGCAAACCCGGAAGCCATGGCAACCCCTGCTCACCAGTACGAGGTATCTGGAACGGAACTGCACGGTGCCAAACACCCCCAGTATGACGGCCATGATGTGGAGGAAGTTGGCAAGGATGGGAGCCCACTGGTACCCCAGGAAATCAAACACTTGTCTTTGCAGTGCTGCCACCTACAGGCCAGGCAGAGAACACAATATTACACAGGGAGCGAATTGGGCTACAGTGTGTGCATGCACAACACACACAACACACACACACACAGGGGCCCACCAACATACACAGAAGGGACACGGGCACACACACGTCTGCTGCAGTTGTTTCCATGGTAACTGCCTGGAGCCCTGAAACTGTACAGGAGGAACCCGAGGGGCACCCAAACCCCCCGAAGCCCTCCCCCAAACAAATCTGTAGACCTCACCCTGCTACTAAACAATTAGAGCCGGCACGGCACGGCGCATCACTTAATACAGCATCCATGTCCTTGTGCCATGAACGTTTACCAGCCTCAAAGCGTGATAAGCCACATTACCTGTAACGCTGACTAGCTGACACTATGGCAAGTTATAAAAACACATTCAATTGAAGTGTACTAAAACTATTGTATTAATAATAACTTAGATATTAGTAAAATGATACATGTGGCGTTTGTGTATTAAGTGGGGGAACATCTTCCAAAGTTTAACACAGGCTAGCCAGGGAAGCACATGGAAGGAGGGGATGAGAAAGAGTTCTCTCTTGTTTTCCCCTGTCGTCCTTCTCAAAAGCACAAGTGTTCATATTCACGTGGTATCCTTGAATACGGAGATCACCTCTATTCCATACACACACACACACACAAACTTGCTTCCTCTTACCCTCACACACTATACCCTCCCTTGTTTTAAACAGATAATAAGGCATACACTCCTCCCAACAGCTGGTGCTGCTCAAAAGCTTTCAGTGTAAGACTTTCTTTGCCACACAGCTTTAAATAGTAACCTAATATAAAAAGCCGGATAAAATGTAAATGGGGTTTTCAGAACTTAATTCGTTTAGGTTTGTGTGTGTGTGCGCGGGTGTGTGAGTGAGTGTGTAAAAAAAAAGTAAAACTGGGTGTTGATGAAAGACTATCACAGCACAAACACACACTCACCAACTGCAGCGAACATATCACCACCAGCGTACATCTCCCATCGCACTTCCCCATTTTGGAGGGCTCGGGACGCGGTTTGGGGCCGCGCAGGCTCCGGGGGAACGACGGGTCCCCGGATAGATCCAGACTGCCTAACGGTTTAAGCTCACACCATCCCCGTCTAGACCTCTCCTGTTCCCTGGTCTCCCTCTCGACACAGAATACTTTGGACGCTCTTCAGTCGGACGGACGCATGCCAAGATCCGAGCTCATTCTGTCGGTGAATACGGTGATGGTGGTCGTGGTTTCAGGGAGGGGGACGTCCTCTTCATTCGCTGGGGTCTGCGGTTCCACCGCTACCGATTACCGAATCGCCTCGGCCACACCTTCCGGCGGCGCGCGGGGAGGCACACACAAAGGCACAAAGAGAGACAGAAAGCTGTCATTATCTGCTTGCGGGTAGCGACAGAAATGAGCATCATATGATAACGGATCACACGGGGGGATGTGGGGAGGAGGGGAATGATCCGATGGAAGTAGACAAGCTAAATGAAATCTACCACCGACACAAAGCGTCTCATTGTGACTCACGGTTTTGAAGGCGCTCACGATCCCTTGCTCCCTGTCCCAAACCCTTGTGAAGTCGAAAGACTAGCGTCTACACATGGACAGATCTTGTACGGGTTATTACAGCCAATAATACATAAGTCCTCCACTCGGTCTTGTTGCGTCTTTGTCAACAATCACTGCCGGGGCGGGCGCAAGAGGATTGGGGGAGAGGGGGTGGGGGTTCAAGTCACCGCGACCCCCTCATTTGAGAGGAAATGTTTTCTGCAGCCCGTGTGCGTGCGCGCGACCGAGGAGAACCGCGAGGATTGAGATAGACACAAAAGAATACAGAACTGGAGGCGAAATGATTGAAAAATATAATAAAATACAGCAAATCAAAATGTAAGCATGCAGAAATAGTAACTAACGCCCGTAATAGCAAGCTTTCTTGTCATTAAGTTAGCCTTCTGATGAAGTCTTGGACGGCTTGAATATAGAAGGAAATTGCTGAAACCCTGAAATCAGGCCAATAAAACGAAAATAAACAAGTTGTTATGAATAACCTTATAAGTGAAGCAGCTCCAGTCTCTACCCCCAGGCTTTAGCAGTGCAATCAATCTTCCAGACCAGTCAGAAAAAAATGATTCTACCATGTATTGTTTTTACTCAGTTTATTAGGAGAAATTAAAAAAAGGTACTTCTTGTCGTGACATCATAAACTCACACACACGTTCCTGAGGTTTCTCAGAATCAACTAAAGCATATAAAAGAACAGATTGTTTACCCAGAAGCACATCAAATGGGTAAACACCAGAATCCTCCCTACAGATGGACAAACACACACGCACGCACACTTGCACATTCACACAAGCATCCCTCCTACTGAATCTCCCCCATGTAGAGCCGTTTGTCACTGGATGCAGAGAGGACTGTGGGAGACAGAAAATACATCGGTAAGAAAAGAAGAAGTTGAAGACGTGTGATTAAGAGAGGGAGGGTCAAAAGGGAGGTGAATCAATAAAGCAGTAGAATAAGACAATTCAATTCAATATTTATTTGTCATTGTCATGGAAGACAACGAAATTCAGTTTGGAGCATTCAAACACAAAAACTCTGACCTAAAGTGCAAAACAAGGTGCAATATCCCTTCAATAAACTTCCCATAAATAACCCCGATGTGAGTGTTCCCCTCATCGTACCTATATTCTCCTCAGGGTGGAAAGCGACCTCGTTGACAGACCCAGCGTGACCAGGCAGCTTGTACAGGATCCTCCGGGAGGTGGTGTCCCACACGTACACAAATCTGCAGACGCACAAAACAACGACGCTAAACCTCACAGCTAACTCGTTTAGCTAACAGGCCTGCTCAGTTTAAGATGAATACATGCCTAATATGAACGGAAGTGTGTGTGTGTGTGTGTGTGTGTGTAAATGTATGTGTTCTCACCTGTCGGCCGAGCCTGCAGCAATCTTACTGCCGTCGTTAGACCAGGAGCACCTCAGCAGGTTCTAATAAAAAAGAAATGAAGCCATGACGACCATTATGATCATGTTGTTATGGTAATATTATGACGGCAATCCTAGCCACGGTGAGGGGGGGGTCGGCAGGGCTTCTCACCTTCTCAAAGTTGTGAATATTCCCCTGGAAGATCTTCACACACCTCTCCTTAGGAGCAAAGGGACGGACGTCCCAAATACGCACTAGGAGGAGAGATAAACACAGGGCTCAAATACGTTCCCATGGAGATATATACACTGCTCGAAAAAAAATTCAGGAACACTTTGAAAACACATCAGATGTCAACGTGAATAATATTATGGTGGATATCTATAGCTACTGATGTGTGCCATACCCTCATAAAAAAACAGTTCCTTTAATTATTTTGACCAGCTTATATAACCAAGCTGGCCAATGCAGCGTAGGGAAGTGTACACACTAACACACACACACCTGTGTTGTCCATCGAGTTGGAGAGCAGGTAGGATCCCTCAGAGCTCAGACTGAGCCCAGTCAGGGAGTCACCATGGCCGTGCATGCTGTAGATCAGCTTGTTCTGACGCAGGTCCCATACCTACACATTTACATTTAGTCATTTAGCAGACGCTCTTATCCAGAACGACTTACAGTAAGTACAGGGGCATTCCCCTGGCAAGTAGGGTGAAGTGCCTTGCCCAAGGACACAACGTCATTTGGCACAGCCGGGAATCGAACTGGTAACCTTCAGGTCACTAACCCGATTCCCTAACCGCTCAGCCATCTGACTCCGAACATCTGACTCCGACTACACACGCACATCGAGTCCCCAGCAGAGGTACAACAATCAATACAGACGCCAACAGTGACGAGACTCATTGGCTGTGACACATTAGCTCCCTCGTTAGGGTTGCTGGGTTACCTTGATGTCGTTGTCGATTCCTCCAGACAGGATCTGATCGCTGGTGTCGTTGAAGGTGACTGCCAGCACCTGATAGGTGTTCTGGAACGTGTGGACAGCCCCCTTCTTACGGATATCCCACAGCTAAACGACAACAACAACAAACGCATACAAATAAACAAAACAGATGAAAACAACCTGAGAGTGGAGGAGGGGATCCCTCACTGAATTGCTCCTCCCAAGGTTTCTTAAATGTGTTCTCCTCTAGTGAGCTTTTCCTTGTCTTCCTTGAGGGTTTAGGTTGGTTGAGGGGGCAGCTCTATGGGCGTATCTGAAGCCCTCTGTGACATGCTTGCGTGTAAAAAGGGCTATACAAATCAAATGGATTGATTTGATTTTGATAGTGAATGTCCTCTAGGGAGCTAAAATGGGTTTGCAGACGCCATGGTTACCTTGACGGTGCCGTCGTCGCTGCCGGTGCATACGAGCTGAGGGCCGCGGCGGGCGGGGTAGCAGGAGTTAACGAAGGAGGTGTGGCCTTTCAGACGCTTGATCCTCTCACCCGTCTCACTGTCCCACACACCTACCGTCTTGTCTGTGCTAGCGGAGAAGAGCATACTAACACACACACACACAAGTTTAGATCACACACACACATTCAGATAGAATCCCTCATGCGCCTTCTCCAGATAGAAAAGGTGAACGTGTTAGACAATAACAATGTCTGCAACGTACCTTCCATCGGTGTTATAATGCAACTCCATCACTGCTCCAGTGTGTCCTTTCAGAGTGGCGAAGTTATCGCAGTCTCCATACACGTTCCACATCACTGCAAGAGAGGCAGAGGATAGAGTTTAAGAGGTTACTAATGGGTTAGCACTGAATTAAACCCTTGGGTACTGGTTTTCCTAGGTAAATGGCTATGTGCCAATACGTGTGTATACTCACATATGAGCCTGTCATATCCTGAAGATGCGAGAGTAGCACCATTGGGGTGAAACTTGCAGCAGTAGACCTCTCCTTCATGACCACACATGAGCATAATCGGAGCCTGCAAACTGGAGCTTCTTGGCGGACCCTAGAGAACATTCACACACCCACAAGATTGAGACGGCTGTGTTTGAACTAGCCAAACAGCCATAGCTAGGCCGCTTCAAGCGGAACTGCTTTGAGTAATTTATGTTTGTACAGTCGATTATCTAGACTTTGTTCATTAAGCACAGACCTGCTAAACCCAAACAAAGGACATACAGGAAGCATAACAAGTTAGCCTGCTAGTAGCACAAATGAACTTTCTGGCCAACCTCTTACCATCGCCACGAGTTGCTGGGATTGCGCCGCACCAACCAGCTCAGTCCGGGGCCGCTTGACTTCGGTGGGGACCAAAGCCATATCGCCTGGTCTCTTCTTAGGTTCAATCATGGTTGAATAATCAAAGGCTAAGGATTCGAGCTTAAATTTTTGTTAAGTCTGAGAAATACGTGCTGAAATGAATGAGCTTGTCGTCAGATCTCTGCTCTCAACAAAAATATACGAAGAATAGGGTTGAAGTACTTCCGTTCGGAATTAGGTATTTGATTGGTGTTTCGTCTGGCCGATCACTGTGATTGGCTACTGTGGAGAACGCACCGGAAGAAATCTAACAACTGCCCTACTACAGCAAACGTTTGCGACAAACGTTTCTTATTTGTAAACATGTGAGTTTCATTGTACTCCTAATGCGTTTCTGTAAAAGTGTGTTGAAATCTATGCAAATCCAAAAATGGACATATAGCCAACGTGTACATCTTGTTTGGGATAGTTATTTACTACATCTAGCTGAAGCGGCAACGTTCGTTCAGCAATCAAAGAGCTAGATATTAGCCAACATAGAGAGGTAAATTATTAGCTATCTAAATATGCATTTAGCGTTACTTTAGCTCATGCTTACTTAACTTTAAGTTGTTGCTCGTCTTTCATTCTCCACAAATCCTGAAAGTTAAAACTATTTTCAGTTGACGTCTCGCTTTATCTCACGCGTTGTCTCTGAAGAGTGGGTCAATCTCCCCACAAGGGCTAAAGACTAGCATGGCAGAATTTGAAGAACCCGGAGAAGAGCCTGGGGGTCTGGACGGCCTACCAACCATGTATGGGGTCTTCAAGGGCGAGGTGGTTTCTGTACAAACCTATGGAGCTTTCGTCAAGCTCCCAGGATACCAGAAGCAGGGTAAGGAACCAGTACCAGACTGAATACCCTGGAAGCAGTTCAATACAAAATGTATTTCTTTCAATCTCAGAAATCAGAATCGGTATTAACAGTTTAATAGTACTTTACACAACAAGGAATTGACTTTGGTGGGCCGGTGCATACAGTAAACATATAATAATTCTCTCCCTCAGGTTTGGTGCATGTCAGTGAAATGTCTGCATGTCGAGTAGAAAACGCCTCTGAGATTGTAGAGGTGGGAGAACAGGTGTGGATCAAAGTCATTGGGAAAGAGGTAACACACTCGCATATATACATTCTTGATTCCGTAAGTACTGTTATCTTCAATAAGGATGCATTCATAACACACCATCACCCTTCTTCTGTTTGACTCTCCTCAGGTCAGGGATGACAAGGTCAAACTCTCCTTCTCAATGAAAGCTGTGAATCAGGGAACAGGACGGGACCAGGACCCGAACAATGTCAACGCTGAGTATGTCTATTAGTGGATGTTACTGTGTGTGTGTGTGTGTGTGTGTGTGTGTGTGTGCGTGTGTGTGCGCGCGCGCGGTGTGTGTGCGCGCGTGCGTTGGTCTCATCTCTGTTCCCGTTTCCAGGCAGGATGAGCGGAGACGCAGAATGTTCAGAGATCACACTGGAAACAGAATAACACTGGAGGCTGTTTTTAACACTACATGCAAGAACTGTGGCTGCAAAGGTACAAGCACACCATGATCGTAATAGCTGCTTTGTACGTCCAAGGAGACCCGTTCACTCCAGACATGGTTGGGCCTGATAGTCACATATGGTTGACTTGGGACTTCAACCAAAGCCTTGATGATTGATCTCATGCATACCAAGTCTGTCAGCTATGGCTGAAAATAACCATGTTGTCTAAATACGTGCCTTTTCCCCCACCTCTCTTTTAACAGGCCACTTTGCCAAGGACTGTTTCTCGACTCCTGGGTTGCAGTACTCTTTGTTGCCTGAAGAGGGCGACGAGGTAGAACAGCAGCAGCAGCTGCTGCCAACAAACCCAAACCTCATACCACTGGGAGACTCTCAGAAGAAAAAAAAGAAAAAGAAGGTAAAGTACCCGTGACACTTTGTGCCCCCGCTCTTCCTGCCCTCTGCCCATAGTCTCTCGCTCGGCGGTGAGGTATTTGTCGTGTGTGTGTGTGGTTGCAGCCTGTACAGCCAATGACGCAGATGCACTGACGCTGTCGCCACAGAACATAACTAAACACATTTAGTCATTTAGCAGACGCTCTTTTCCAGAGCGACTTACATTAAGTACAGGGGCATCCCCCCGAGGCAAGTAGGATGAAGTGCCTTGCACAAGGACACATAATTTAGCACAGCCAGGAATCGAACCGGCAACCTTCTGGTTACTAGCCCGATTCCCTAACCGCTCAGCCACCTGATTCCCTACCAAAACATGCACGACTCCGTAACTCAGTCACGCAGTTTTTTTAAGGATCGAGTCTGACATGCCGTGTTCTCCGTTTGTCCTCCCGCCCGTCCTCCAGGAGAAGAAAGTGAAGAAGAAGAGGAAGAGGGAGAGGAAGGAGTCCGGGAGCGACAGCAGCAGCGGCGACGGAGCGCAGGGGCCGAGCCAGACCAAGAGAGGGCGCCATGACCAGGACAAAGAGGAGAGAAAGAAGAAGAAGCACAAGAAACACAAATCCCACAAGCACAGCTGAGACGAAAGAGGATCACAGGCACACACTGTACACTGCGATTACACACGGTTCACTCGTACGCAGGCAACACACAGACGCATAGAAAGAGAACTGGCTTTAAATGTAGATGACAGACGTGTTTTATTGCAGTGTCCCCATTGTATTGTTTTTTTTGTTTTTTTTAAGATTATCTAGGACTTCTTAAGAAGTAGGAGAAGAAGCATGAGTCCCAGCATAGTCACTGTTTGTCCTAAGATAACCCTCACCCAGACTCCGTCCATGTGCTGCCTGATGTAAAGTAACCTGATAGGTGTAAGCAATATGGCAGATGGCAGATCCTTAAGCTTAATGTGAGATCCTAGATATTGTTTACACCTATCCAATTGCTTAAATGATAGTGAAACGAGTCTGGTCAAACCCATTGTTTCATAACAACCAAAAGCAAACACACAGGGGAAGTACGTAACAGGTTCCAGACTCAGTTTCTGAGTTAACCCGCTTTTTATTGTGTGTTAAGAATGTTTTCAGTGTCTCTGTGTATTGCTTTATCTTCTTGTGTCACCTGTTATTGTTGACAAACGTGTCAAGACGTCTTCCCATGAATGCATAAACGATTTAACGCTGCCCGATGGCCATGCAAAATTCGAACAAATCGGCGTCATGTTTTAATCATTGTGAACTACAACTCGGACAGTCCTGTAGCCATTAGCTGTGTGTTTTCCTATCCAATCAGGATTAAGGAGCCACAGCCACAGCATTCCACAGCTGCGACAGACACAGTGTGAGGTGGTTGTGTTGGGTGTGTGTGGAGGTGAGTGATAACAGTGTAGATGTATGTTAAGGTCACTAAAGTCATTGGCGGTCCAGTTGGAGTGACCCCTGGAGAGCCTTTCACCCAGTGGCCAGCTTGGCAGACCATCTGGAGCACATGACACCAATCTACATGGGGATGGAATGCTCTGGAATTAGAACTCGCTCATCCACACACGGCGCTGACTGAAGTACATGTTTCCCCTCACCAGGTTAAAACAAGCACACCATACACACACACACACACACCCTCCACACACACACACTGTCCACACACACACACAAGGCTGGAGCTGCCAATACAGCTATAATTACTCACTCTGACGCTATCCAGTTGAGACAGAAACGGTGAGCTTGAGTTTTGGCTTGACAATTAGCCTTTAAACTTAACATACTGGTTCTGTAAAACACACATCTGCACACACACACACACACACCTGCAACTTGAGATTTGCAAGGTATGCAGAAAAGCGAGCAGACAAACGGGAGCAGAAGTTCCTTTGATCTCTGAGAGAAGTGACGTGCGCTTTTTAGATGCGGTGTTTGATGTCACAATACAAAATGTCTGCCAACTACCCAGACATTTTGATTTACATGCCACTACTAGCGAGAAGCTTTAGTCTGTCAGCAATAATTTCACAACAGATTTCGGAGCAGAATACAATTCTTCCCCAATAATTGACAGAACTATTTCACGGGAGCGCATGTGAGAAAAAAATGATTTTTATTCAGTGTTTCATTTTGAGGAGAGGCACGACACATGGGATGAACAGGACAACAGGGAGGCCACATATCACGACAGGGGTCAGAGGTTCTGAGGGTTCAGCGGAGTGGGGAGTGGCCACGGGGGGGGGAGGGGGGGGGTTCCAGGGTTTGGTTTTGGCTTGTTTAGGATGGAGGTTTGGAAGTTTACGCCTTCTCATAGGAACGTGTGCAAACAACGTCCCCCATCGTCAGTGTCTGTGCAGAGAAAAAGAAAAGGGATGGTTAGCAATGCCAACACAGGCACACCCACACGCTACACGCACACACTGAATATACAAAATACAATGACTCATAGTCATGCTGTGCAAAACATCAAAAGTCAATATATATACTGTTATCTTTTCTCCTTCAACACACACACACATGCAGTCTCCCTTTCCCCCAGTCTGGGTACTGACCAGCGTGAGGGCGTTTCCACTGACTTCACGGGCCAGGGTCGTCTCCTTGCCGTCCCATTTCTGCACATGCACCATCTTAGCACCATCTATTGTTATGAGAGACTGCAGAGAGGGAGAGAAAAAGGGGTTAAGCACTCATCATATAGACGAGTATAGAATAAGAGGGGTTTGTGGGAAAGAAATACACCACATACATTTGTCAAACAGGTTTGGTAGAGTCCTGCCTTCCGTTCCAACAGTAAGTCATTGTTTAAACGGTGGTTTCTCCGTCTCCCTCTCCCCATTTCTCTTTTCTATCCCAGTAGCACAATGCTGCCTACTCATCAAGCTGTCGACAATAAATCAATTGTGAACTTTAACCTCTGACCTCTCCTCACCCTGTCGAATGCTCACCCTTCCAATCCCTCCAAATTTAGATTGCGTGATTTTAGGGCTTTCTACATTTTGCATGTGTACTTCGATTTTGCCTCAACTTATCATGACCCCAAAAAGGACGCCTCTACACAATTTCCACCGACAAGTAATTATTCTGAAAGCAACGAAGCCTCAGGCAATATTTTTTTCCATACCATAATTCAACTACTCGGCTGGTGATAGATGCAGAGTCACCGGTAGCAACCCATATCTAACCCCTGACATCCCGAACCCCTGACCCCGTAAACCGCACCTTAACCTTCCTGTCATCTGCGGTCGTCTCGTCGAACTCCTCGCCGATCTTGAAGCTGATCTCGGTGTTCTTAAAGGTGCTCTGGGTCTTCAGGGTGACGACGTCTCCCTCGACTGCGATGACCGTGGTGGGCTTGGTCATGCCGCCGACCTGGCGAGTGGCGAAACCCACTCCTGCAGGAGAGAAGCAGCATGGTCATTGGTCGCTTTGTGTCTAGGGGTGGAGAAATGCTGTCTTGACACGGGACGGGACGTGCTCATAGGTGGAAATCCCAGGGGGGGGGACAGGAGGGGCACAACCATCCTGGGAAAAATTGGATTTGTCCCCCCCCAATAAATCACTGTAAACGGGAAATGTAAATTATATCAATAATATACATTTAACTTATTACAATGTAGGCTGTGTGTTACAACAGTGTCCCACTCAGGAATTGCTCTTGAGAAAATGTCAGAGAATTGTCCCACCCAAAATTGATAGTACTGGACGTGCTGTACGTGCAGTCAGCCTGCATGGGGGCACTGAGGGGCGTTGGTCCGATCCCACGCACTTCTGCGAAATGTCAACTCATCGCCGATTATTGATTTGTTCTGTTAAAGTAATCCAATTTGCTTTTCATCCCTTCAGCCAAATCTGTTTTATCTTCAATCCATCTGCATCCTGTTCCACAAACATTAGATAGTCATATTGACCTGGCTCCCTGTTTGCCTGTATGTTTGAGTTCAGCTTACAGCATCTTTGTCTGTGTGATTACGTGAGTGAGTCAGTACCAGTGAAATGCATAAATGGACAGTGATTGGTTGAAGTTGGACAGAAACAGCCAACTCCCTTTTCGACTTTTCTGTCGCAGTCGAGTTAATCTCCTGAGGCTGAAAGTGCCACACTCACTCAATCGATATGGCAATAGCCATTGTGTGAGTGTGTGTGTCTGTCTGTTTGTGTCTGTGCAGTCATTGGCTGAGAGATAAGAGTAGGAACAAGGGTCAGGGGTCATTTCTATGGTGATAAGAGCAGACAGGTCAATGCTAATATCCCCACTGAGGTCAGCAAGGAGACAGCCCTCACCCACACTCACCCCCCACCCACTTTAAAATTCAGGAGCACTATTGACACAAGTTGAACATTACTCTCCCAAATAGTGTTAATATTTAAACCTCTCATGCTGGTGAGTGGTTGTAAATAGCAAGCTTCCAGCTGCTTCTCCACAAGCCTAAGTGTGTGCTCAGAAATGGACCCCACCATTAAATCAGGGTATGCACATGGTCTCTCCCTCCCCCACACCCTGCTGAGACACACTGCGGTCCGCTCTTACATCCCTCTTTCTTAATTCATTCGTCTGCTTATTTTAAATTTTTCCCACACTTTACCGCAGCCTGCATTACAACTGCACAAAAAGCAAAGCACAAGTCACACACTTCTCGACTCCCCACGGCAGCTCACTCTCTGTGGCACATGTGCTCACATGCATCAGTAGACACACCCCATCCTTTACGGTTAAACCCACACACTCCACTCTCCCCCCCCCACCCCCCCTTCCTTGACACAGACAATCACACACACAAAAGCAACAGCGCACACATGCTTACCCAGTGCCTTCATGTATTCATCAAAATTCTTGGTCTCCTTGAGGTTCCATGTGCCGACGAATGCCTCTGCCATTTCTGCCGTAGTGTGTTGGAATGAGGACGCAAAAGTGCAAAAGAGAAAGAGAGAGAGAGAATAGCAAGAGAGCGACAGAATGCTGGCTGGAGCAAATAAGACTGAGAGAGAGAACGAGAGAGAGAGGGAGAGAGGGAGAGAGTCAGCAGCACTACCCGCTTCAATCCTACTGGCTAGTTTTATACCGGCTGTTCATGATGTCATCAGCCTGTGCAGAGAGGAGGGAGGAGGGGGGAGAGCGACTGGGGGAGGGGGAAAAGGGGAGACAAAGACAGACAGTCCAAGATGGGGAGAGAGACAGGCGGGAGGAGGGGTAGCAAGGCGTTGAAAATGGGGAAGAATAGAAATTCGACAGAAATTCTAAAGAAAGGAGAGCGGTATGGGGGAGGAAGCAGAGGAACAAGCTGGCCCCTTCAGAGAGAGAGGGATGGAAAGCCGGAGAAAAAGAAAGAGAATGGGTGGGGGTTGGGGTGGGGTGGGGTGGGTGGGAAGCGAAGAGGGCCTGGGAGGGGGTAGACTGTGTGGTTTTTTAAGTAGCGTCATGGAAGTGTTCTCACGCGCGTTCTCTTCTGTCTCGCCTTCCTTCTGTGTCACGTTCTCTTTTGACTTTCAGTACCTCTTTAATCTCGCCCTGAAGGACAGAGAGGGCGCCTTGATGAGTAAAGGTGAATGTGTGAGTGTGTGTGTGAATATGTATCTGGGCACTGTACGTTACACCAGACATTACCCTGGGCTTGGTGTCCTCATACCAACCCCATGCTCCCAGTCATGGTGTAATATCACCAAGCCTGATCACACAATATCCATAACGAACTGTTTTAATGACTGTTAACTGTCTGTTTGAGTTGAGAAATACCCCAGCGTGTCTCTTGTGAAGCAATCCCAGTTGAAAGATCTCCCTCTCTCTCCCTCTCTCTCCCTCTCTCTCCCTCTCTCTCCCTCTCTCTCCCTCTCTCTCCTCTCTCTCCTCTCTCTCTCTCTCTCTCTCTCTCTCTCTCTCCTCTCTCGCCCTCTCTCTCTCTCAGACACACACATGCACAGGCAAAGAGTTGCATCACATTCTTCTCCAGACTTACTTTCCGTGAATGATCTGTGTCTAAACAGACACATGTGTGTTTCAAAACTGGTATGCAGCATGCATGTGCCAAGCCTTACACACAAACAGGTGGTTGGAGAGAGACCGCTAGAGAAAGGAAGTAAAACTGCATTCGGGTAAATAAACAGACAGGGAAGTGAATTATATGAGATGAGAATTACAGTACATAAAGAAATGGTCCAAATGATCCGAATGCTATCCCAAGGTAGGAAGTGAACTAGATGATATACTGTCATAGAGAACAGCGTGATCAGCATGTAGTCATAACTCACAGCCATGACAGTCTCGGAGGGCAACCACCTGTGTCCAAAAAATTATGTTGAGGCAGGCCCTAAAAAGCTCACTTACCACACCAGTCCTTCACTTTAAATCTAAAAACAAACAAACTCATGGATGTACAAGCAAAACCTCCCTCCCTCTCTCCCCTCTCCCTCTCTCCCTCTCTCCCTCTCTCCTCCCTCCCTCTCCCCTCTCTCACACACACTTGATTTAGAGCATACAATACCAAAAACATGACAAATTGTCATTGCCACTCTGTCCTGGGGTTTCTCTGTCCTGCAGAGTTATAGAGTTGTGTTTCAGCTGTCTGACCTTCCCTGTGGACCTGCCTTCAGGACCAGTGTTTGGCCTAAACACACACGGCTGTTTACCCTGACCTGCCTGCATGTCTGTGAGGTTGAACTCAGAGGAAGAGTGGAGCGTTATGAAAGCTTCACAGCTTGAGCAACAAAGTGGCTGTCAGAGTTGGGAGAGAAAAAAAAGTGTCTAACTCATCACTCTGGCTTTTTTGGGGGGTTGTGTTTGAGAGACACCTGGACATTCTTCCATTAGGAACAACCCTGACCGTTGCTCTCGTAGTGCCCGTCGTCCCCGTCCCCCTTCCACACACACACACTCCCCATGTTTTTCTTTTCACACCAGTTAGTCCTTTCATCTCTCCTCCCCGGCCCTGACCCCCCCTAACATTAAGGCATGGGTGACTGTTGCAGTCAGTCACAAGATTTCAACATGATCTAAATGACAGATGTGACATATGAGTTACCATGGCAGCTGCCATTTGACCTGGATGCATACATATAATCACAGACTCACACAAGTCTCTCTTCTCTTTCTTTAAACAGAAGTAAGATTACAGGTACGGGCATGACTCAAGATGGGAACATTTGAACTGAAAATTGAAATATATATTGTGACCTGAGGGAATGCTGACAACGATGGTAAGGCAAGCCTTTACAGTTTCTGCTTTTCTCAAATAAATCATGCCTGTCTGGTTCTCCCACTCGCATGAAGAAGTTCACCAATAGATAGTCAAATTGTAATTTTTTCCCACAGAAGGAAGATTACACTGGATTCGTCTGCCCCCTGGTGGTCATAACGAGTGTCAGCCAACTCAAACACATTAGGATGCAAACCAGGAGCAACCAGTCGGGACCCTCGATTGCTTTCAATTGTTCCCAAGCCAAAGCCTCCTAAAATATCACACAACACCACCAATCACCTCAAGACCATGGAGAAGAGAGTAGGGTTCATCAGTAGAAGAGACTTGGTCTCCTAAATTAAGCTCTCATGGCTAATATTTGTGTCCCCGTTTGTGGTTTGCCCTGCCACACACAAACACTGACATCAAGATGCACATACACACATAGATACACACACATCCTTTGTCAGGGGAACAGATCCAGGATGGGTATCCGGAATGAGACTTGTTGCCAGGGATCCAATGTTAGCAGTAACCATGGAAACAGACCCATGGGGTGAGCAGCACAAAGAAATGAGATGGACTCTGTCTGTGAATGGACCAGCGTCATGGTGCGTGGAGGGCCCAATGCGACAGAGAAAGAAGAAAGTAGGAAAATGTTGAAAGAAAAAAACAGTCTCATTCTCTAATCTGATTTCCAACGATATCTCTTTAGGTTATGCTTGACCTTTGTATGATCTGTTATCTTGTTATTTATTGGCCTAAAATGTCAAACCAAAAAAAACGTAACTGAGTTTGAAACGGTACCGATTTAATTCCACGCTCTTGACATTTGAAATTCAACGTCATTGAAGCTGAGTGATGATAGAACATTAGAACTTCACTGCAGACAGGTATTAATGGTTAGTGATCACCTGCACGCACACCTGCCCTGAGGCTCCGGTAGCGCTTCACAAAATGTGCCAACGGATTTCGACCCGTGTCCCATTCTACCAGCCTACCTAATGAGCCAACTGGTAAAACTGCTGAAATGGCTCGGGACGATGTGTTCTTACGCAACGACATTCACGACACAGGCAACAGTTTCAGTTGTCCTACTTGCCCCTATAACTTTCACGAGTTGCACCGCTCGACTCCTCCTATACGCGCACCCATAGCAACCCAATGAAGCCAATATCCCTGACTGGTCAGCACGGCGCCCGCATCCGGTAACAGTCAACCTCTTACCCAAATCATTGTCCGAGTGATGACAACAACTTTCACTGGAGTGGTCAAAGGAAAGCCTTCTGGCCAGGAGAACAGGTAGGCTATGATGCCCGCTGGGAGAGCGCGGTTCGGATGTGACGCTGCTGGGACGAGGTGGAGGACGGCAGGTACGTTTCATTTGTGAAGATGTTTAATCGAATAACTTTTGCCTTGTCACACTTGTGTGTAGTGATATAAATACCACAGTATTGGTAGTTACTGCTCAAGACCATTTTTCTTCATCATTTGAAAAGGTAACTTTCACGATTATTAGAGGTTTAACAAATGCTGTTACTTTTCTGTATGTTGTTTTCTGTGCGTGAAAGAGCGATTATCACTATGCTCACTATGGCCAAACACTTTTTTTATTAGGCGTTTATGGGACATGAAGTTTTGTTTCTTTAGAAGAAAAACAGCGGTATAAAGAAACCGTTTGAATTCCATTGCCCTTCCAGCCCCCCTGGGGTGGGTGTTAAAGAGGCCATGGTGGTCTGTACCCTATTGCAAAGAGTGTCTTGTGTTTATGCACATCAGTGTCTGAGACCTGTATCTTAGACGAGGTGGCGGGTATAGAAAGTCGAAAGATACTTTGTGTGTGAAAGTGAAAAATGATCATTTTCAATGCAGTCTCAAACGCTTCATTAAACATGCAGCTCCAGCAGAGCCTGAACCAGAATACCCTTTTGTTTTTGTTTTTGTGTGTGTAAGTGTGTGTGTGTGAGTGTGTAAACAAATCCGGCTGATCAGATTTGAGTCTTTTCTATCCCTTGGAGTGCAGGGGCCATTTGAGATTCCTCAAGCAGCCAGCTCTCCTGACTGAATTATTCACGCTTCCTTAGGACACACACAAACACACACGCCATAGAACGGAGTCTCATGTTACCTAGGAGTCAATTGTGATCTAAGAAAATGCTGACTGACTGAACCTATGGCAATATGCTGTTGAATAGACGTGGATTTGATTTCAACCTCTTTTTCCCTTTTTTTCAGAACCCCCCGTTGCCGTGACGAAACGTATTGAGGGTGTCTCCCATCCTTGGCCCCCCCTGCCCCTCCCCAAACTTGCGGGAGCAGGATTAAGGACCCAGGGCGCCCCTCCCTTCCCTCTGTTCCACACGCGCCACGCAGAGCAAAGCGCCGAACGGCCACGTTTGATCACTGTGGTGCGACCTTGTGGTCAGAGTGTGCTCAGGAAGGTGCTTATCTCGTCCACTCGACCACACCGCTCCTGCACAAGCACTCTACTCCACATCCTCAACGTATAAGTGTGATCACAAACAAATATGACATTTGGTGGGGGGGGATGTATTTCCGCACAGTCCTTATAGACCGGTGGCTGAATTCTGAACCATCTGACGGTTATCACAATGATTGTATTACCTCTAATACCTCGTTCTCTGCTTTCAGGTGACGGTATTGCTCAATCGCAGGGGCGTGGTCTCTTATGAACAGCTCCTATTGGACCTTTCAGAGGCCTTGGGCTTTCCTCGCTGGCACAGGGCTAGAGTCACACGCCTTTACACACCGCATGCGCGAGAGGTGAGGAGGACACACACACACACAAACACACACGGGGTAAGATATGAGTGGGTGATCTCTGTCTCACTCTCCTCTCAACCTCTCGCCTCAGGTGAAGGGCGTGTGCGATTTCTTCCGTGGCGAGGTGGCGTTCCTGGCGTTTGGAAAGGCTCGTCCGGATCTGCGGAGCGTGGAGGAAGCTCTGGAAGAGCTGTTTCCGGAACATTCTCATTACCGCGGCGAGGCGCTCCGAGCCTGGGCGAAGAGGCTCGTCCCGAAGGCCGACAAAGACAAAGCGTCGAAGGCCGACAGCGGGTACAGCGAGGGCACGGACAGCTTCGACGCCCACGCACAACACAAGCACCAGACGCACCTCGATGCTGATGCTCACGTGAGGAGCAATAAACAGAGACTCACCCAGGAACCTCCACTCACAGACAGCCACAGGCAGGCCAAACAGAGACTCGCCCGGGAACCTCCACTCACAGACAGCCACAGACAGGCCAAACAGAGACTCACCCAGGAACCTCCACTCACAGACAGCCACAGGCAGGCCAAACAGAATCCCCACACACAGAAGTATCCCCTTCACAACACACCCTCTAACCGACACCCCATTCACCCCCCCAACCACCTGCAGAAAGTCCGGGTTAGAGAGAGGGCCAGAGAGACACCCCTCTCTGTGATTGGTCCCTTTACCCAGGAGGAGGGGCTACGAGAGGAGACAGACATTTCCTTTCCTGCCCTCTGTGGGAATTGCAGAGTAGAAGGAGATGGAAATCAGGAGCAGACCAATCACAGAGCAGGGAGGATCTCACTTCCTCCGGTGAGCAGGAAGCAAAGAGGACACATAGCAAAGGAACAGGAAGCAAGGAGACCTGGCAACTGTTCTCACCCTCGACCGATCAATAAAGTTGCTGAGAAATCATTTGGCGTATTGGAACCCTCAGACACACCCCAGGGGGAGGGGTCCAAAGAGGAAGTTGACGAGCCAACTGTGACCTTTGACCTTCCATCTGAAGGAAGTGATGTGACCCTGGCTGACATTGAGCGTTGCTACAACATTGGACGGGTGGTCGGAGACGGGAACTTTGCCATCGTGCGCGAGTGCCATCGCCGTGACAACGGAGAAACCTTGGCCGTGAAGATAGTGGAACGGTCAAAGCTAATTGGACGGGAGCACATGATGCAGAATGAACTGAGCCTGCTGGGTAGTCTGTCGCACCCCCGTGTGGTACGACTGCTCACACACCACCACACACACACACACTCCTACCTGATTATGGAGATGGTGCCGGGGGGTGATCTGTTCGATGCCATCGCAGAAAGGGGGAAGTTTCCGGAAGGAGAGGCCAGAATGATGGTGTCTGACATGAGCGAGGCCCTGAGATACATACACAGCAAGAGAATTGTACACAGAGACCTCAAACCAGAAAACCTATTGGTGAGTCTAACAAGTTAAAGAATATACAAGTCTTATTCACCATTTTGTAATGATCAACTTAATGGGTGAACTTGCCGTTTTTCTCTGGCCTCCCTCCATTCTTCCTCCCTCAGGTGGAGGGTAAGGGTGGTGGAAGCCAGAGGCTGAAGTTGGGGGACTTTGGCCTGGCCATGGTTGTCACAGAACCCATCTTCACCGTTTGTGGAACACCCACTTATGTGGCCCCAGAAATACTCTCTGAGACAGGTGATTACTCCTAACACTACTGTATACGTGTTCTGAGGCCTCACCGTCAAAGTTCGGCAGTCTATTCCACTCTTCCTTCTCCCCCTGGCTCCAGGTTATGGCCTCACGGTGGATGTCTGGGCTCTGGGTGTCGTCTTCTACATCCTTCTCTGTGGATTCCCTCCATTCCGGAGTCGTGACAGAGACCAGGAAACACTGTTCCAGCTGATCAGACAAGGAGAACTCCACTTCCTGTCCCCCTACTGGGACCCCATCTCAGATGGTGACACACCCACAAACACACACACTTCATTTGGTCATAGTGTTTGACATTAGTTGGACGGTTAACATGTTCGAAGTTGATGTTTGTGTGTGTGTTTGTGTAGGTGCTCGAAACTTGGTCCGAGCTCTGCTACAGGTGGATCCAGTAGAGAGACTAACAGCAGCTGAGATTCTGCAGCATCCTTGGGTCCTGTACACTGCCACAGACAGCGGGGAGGAGGAAGCACTCCCAAACATGCCTCGGACCACCACAGACCAACAGACACTACTACAGACTCTGGCTGATCAGCCGAAAAGAGCAGAGACACGAAAAGGTCAACGTAGACAGGAGGCGACGAGTACAGATCGATATCAACACCACCGACCATCGACAGGAACCTCCGACAAGACGACCCCACCCACGTCGGCATCGTCTCGATCCAACTCCAACACCGACCTGCACAGCCTCCCCAACCCCAACACAGACCTGCACAGCCTCCCCAACTCCCAACACAGACCTGCACAGCCTCCCCAACCCCAACACAGACCTGCACAGCCTCCCCAACTCCAACACAGACCTGCACAGCCTCCCCAACTCCAACACAGACCTGCACAGCCTCCCCAACCCCAACACAGACCTGCACAGCCTCCCCAACCCCAACCCCAACACAGACCTGCACAGCCTCTCCCAACCCCAACACAGACCTGCACAGCCTCCCCAACTCCAACACAGACCTGCACAGCCTCCTCAACCCCAACACAGACCTGCACAGCCTCCTCAACCCCACCCCACGCAAAAAGAACCCAACACTGAAAACCTCCCGCCCCTCACTAACACACCTCACGCAGAACCCTCTCCAGACACTGACACACAGCCTCCATCCACCGTAGCAGCCGCTCCGCCCGTCATCTTTCCAAACCCCAAGCCACATCCCGACCCCAGTCTCCAGACAATACCACCCGATACAGGCCAGCCCCCCAGCCACCCCACCCCCCACACATCCCCGCCCAACTCCTTCATCAACCCTGCATCAGACTGACTAAGTCAAGTTGGTAGTCATTGTCTTTCCTACGTCTCGCTGATTACCTCATCTTCTGTTTGATTAAATGACTGTACTCACTCATGTTTTAAAAACACATACTCATGTGATTCCATCGTGTGGGAACAGTTTCCATGCACAGTTTACCACAAAAGTATCCCAATTGAAGGTTTGTTATCGGTCGGTGTGTCTGTGTTGTAGAATGGTCTTTTATATATAGTTTACTACTCTTTAGTACACTGTGTACTACTGTGACCTTGGATATTTTCGTATACATTAAGTGTTCAGTAGTTAGTAGTTCAGTAGGGAATCACTTATTTAGTAGGAATAAATAGTTGTTATGCTTTACACTTTTCGTAGTGTGTATATTATGCACATGATCCACTGTCGTCCCTATGTGGGTCCAACCACAACAATAACTCATGTTTTACCTGCAGTTTTTACCGTGATGTCATTGTAACAGAACACGTGGTAGTATCGGAAAACGTTCCAAGAAGGAGTTTCAGTGGGTTTTCAGTGGAACAAGACACTCTGCATGTACAGTATGTGGACAGTCTGTTGTGAAACTTGAGGAGGTCCTGGTCTCGGGTCATTCCACGCGCACTAAATAAGGAACATCTTTCTGGCCAATAGGAGACACTTGGGCCCTGTGCGTTCTGATCACAGACAGCTGACACTAGGACATGCTGCCCCTTCTCTCACACACACACACACACACACACACACACACACACACACACACACACACACACACACACACACACACACAGTGTACTGAGTAGCCATAACCCAGAGGATTATGGAGAAAAAAAGCCATATGACCCAGCGGTCAAGGTGAACTTCTACATTGTCCCACCCGAAACTTCAAACCCCCACCAGTACCACCTGAGTCCTCCACAATGTGTTGCTCCCTCACTGAGCTGGATATGCCTGTTTGACTTGTACTGACCTCCCACATTCATGCCACACAGAACCTGTATTGCAACTGGAACTTGCTGCAGATATGGGAGGAACTTAATGTATGTGCCTTCTGTGGTTTCATGTAGACTATTCACTTCAGTCCATTAAAGCTAGCCCAAAACAGATTCATGATTAAAACCGAAACTACTTTAACTTCAATTATAATTCCTTCGTAACTAGATTACAAAACCATGATTTGCATTTATTCATAAGAATGACAACTATCTTCATGTGTCTATGGTTTGAATATAAAACCCAGGGAATAAACGGAGGGAATGACGACTTTAGCAGGAACAAAAAAAACATAATTGAACAGGGTGTCAATACATTTGCTGAGGATATGTCCTGTCATGTTGGACAATATTGCTTGGCAGGTGACGCCCCTATAGGTGACGTGTAACATTTTGTCGCATATTGGGTTTTGGTCACCTTTTAAGTCCTGCCACGCTGACCCGCAGAAAACCACTACGCATGCGCTCTGCATAACTCTTTAAATACCCCAAGAGTCATCTGATACAACAAAACATTCTACTGATAGCCAATCCTGACAGCAGAGAGAGAGAGTCTGGCAGAGAAGCCATTACAATTGCGGGCAGAATATTGACAGTTTATCAAGTAACAGAGTTTCGGATTTGCCGTGCCATGACCCTGGCTAAGTAATATTGAAATTGATTGAAAGTCGCAGGACTGTACAAAAGTGAAGTCGGGGAGAGGAGGCGACGAACAGGAACAGAAAAATAACAAAGATGGCTGTGTAGTCACAGAGACTGCTCCTGAGCGAAATATATAAATTTCTGCTGCTTCAAATCACTGACACTTTCCGGTGGTCCCGTGGACAGTCAGCTGGTACCAGGAAAAAAACGATAGCAGAGCTGCCGAACCGGGTCAGTGGTAAACGGCAGCATATGCGCTGTCACTGCAAATAACGGCTTCGACAGTACAACAACAGCTGAGTGACGCGCCTCGGTTGTTTTGTTCTGGGCAGGACTGTAAAGTGTTTTTGCGAGATAGCTACGGCTAGTAAGCTTGCTTAACTGTTCGGTAAAGGTGGTAGAATCAACTGCATTTAGGAGGTAAATGTATATGTTTTTGGACACACCAACACCACTTTTATGTTTATTGAATTCGTCATGTTCATTGTTGCTAAAGAATAATTGCAAGTTTGACCTAGCGTGCTAGCCTTTGGCCCCACTGCCTAACTGCTTGTTATTAGCTAGGCTAGTTAGCTTGCTAGGTAGCTGACCGTTGGACTAGCTACCTAGCATAGACTGGTTGAAAGCTAACATTAACTGTCAGCTATCATTTCGGCCTCAGTCTGGTCGCGACAGGTTCTTTTCGGCTAACGCCAGACAATCACCACTATGTCCTCACTGGAAGAGCGTGGAGAGGTAGGCGTTGCGGCCGCTCCTGGCTCCTCCTCGGCTGGACTGGGGGTTGGGGCCGTGGGGGCAGCGCTGGAAGCAGTCGCTGGGGGTATGGCGATGCAAGAGGAGGTCGCGATCCGGAGAGAGGGGACAGAGTCTGATCAGGATGAACCACCCAAGAAGAGAATGAGACTGCCCGAGGGAGAGTCTGGGAAGCTAGAGGAAAGACTTTACTCCGTACTGTGTTGCACCGTGTGCCTTGATCTCCCCAAGGCATCAGTATATCAGGTAAACATGGTCACACAATCACGCCATCTGTTTCACCCGTCACCATATTCAAACAAGCATTACAACTCGGCAAAACCAGTATAGCTAGCTGATCAATAGGTGTTCAGAGTCGCCCCAGTTAGGAACCTTTCTTTTGGTTAGCAATGCACTAGTTATAGCAGTGGCTATAGCAGGATGCTAGCTATTCAACATGGACTCAATATCAAGGCCTACATTTTGTTTTTCCCAAAAGTGTAAATGTTTCCAAGATGCAGGCCACTGAGGCTAACTCCCCTGCCTTAGGCAAGTCCAGACATGACACCTGATCTGTGCTGAATGGAATCCCGAACGTGCCTCACACCTGTGTGTGTGTGTGTGTGTGTGTGTGTGTGTGTGTGTGTGTGTGTGTGTGTGTGTGTGTGTGTGTGTGTGTGTGTGTGTGTGTGTGTGTGTGTGAGAGACATAGATGTGTGTGCCATTATGATGTTGAAAGAAAGATTACCTCAAATAGCCCTCAGTCAGCACAGAAGTCCCAAGTCCCAACCAGAGAGTATGGTAAACCAAACCAACCATAATGCAATACCCATTTCCCTGCTGCCCCAAAACACAAGTCAGTTGACCTTTACCCTGGTCCCCCCCCCGCCCCTGGTGCCCCCCTCCAGTGACCCAAAAGCTTAGACAATCCAGCTCTGTGACTGACAGCTACCCAAACTATATACATAACATATTATTAACATACGTAAAACATATTTGATTCATTTTATAAAGCACTATTATTCTTTATAAAACTATTATTATACACATGCTCAGTGTTTTGGTCACAGTCAAGGAACGGTACATAATCCCTGACCACTAAGTAACTACATCTCGACCACATTACTAAGTAACTACATAGTAAGTAACTACTTACATCTCAGCTACCAGGCACAGCGAACAAAAAAACTATGATATACAATGAAACGATCAACATCTCAATTACTTGAATACAGTGCAACAACAACAACATCTCAATGACTTGAATACAGTGCAACAACATCTCAATGACTGAAAGTGGAACGATAACATCTCGATTTTTAAAGTAGCGAGCTCATTCCTAACCACTGACTTGTAACGATCACCCGTCTCCCACTCCAGTGCACCAACGGACACCTGATGTGTGCTGGATGCTTCATCCACCTGTTGGCTGACAGCCGTCTGAAGGAGGAGCAGGCCACCTGTCCCAACTGCAGGTACATTCACCACCGAGTAGTGCTTATTAATATGGCTTTACATTCACCACTGAGTAGTGCTTATTAATATGGCTTTACATTCACCACCGAGTAGTGCTTATTAATATGGCTTTACATTCACCACCGAGTAGTGCTTATTAATATGGCTTTACATTCACCACTGAGTAGTGCTTATTAATATGGCTTTACGGATGAATCTGTTGGGTTACATTCACCACCGAGTAGTGGTTATTAATATGGCTTTACATTCACCACTGAGTAGTGCTTATTAATATGGCTTTACAGGGTGAAATCTAGGTTAGGGTTACATTCACCACTGAGTAGTGCTTATTAATATGGCTTTACAGGGTGAATAGTGGTTATTAATATGGCTTTACAGGGTGAATCTAGGTTATATTCTCATTCTGGGTAATGATGATTCATGACTGCATGGAAATTGAAGTATAGTAGTAATATGAAACAATAGGCTATTCTATTGTACCGAATTGTTGTTCAAATCTGACCTCACAAAGTACAAGAAGACCATATAACATTGTTTCATTCTATGAAAAATAATTTCCCGTGCTACATGTGAGATTAAATACATATCGACTATGTAAAAGGTGAGTCGTAAGCTAAACCTTATTATGGAAAAGTAGTAGTCACGGAAATGGATTCCAGTCAGTCTAGTCTCAGGTCACGAGGAACGGGGTCTGGGTTGCTCTAAGCTCTCCGATTGGTTGATGTGGTCTCTCTCCAGGTGTGAGATCAGTAAGAGCCTGTGCTGTAGGAACCTGGCTGTGGAGAAGGCGGTGAGCGAGCTGCCTACGGACTGCAGCTTCTGTCTAAAACAGTTCCCCCGCTCCATCCTGGAGAGGCACCAGAAGGAGGAGTGTCAAGACAGGTACACATACTCGCTCATGCGCACGTACGTACGCTCACAGGCACGCTCACGTTCACACAGGCGTGCGTCCGGCCGCGCGCACACACACACAGACACACACACACACACACTGACCTGTAGCAACGTCTAATGGACACTTGCATGCAGGGTTGCTGTAGTTTAAAGCAGTGGTTTTCAACTCTGGTCCTCGGGGCCTACTGTCCCTGTATGTTTGAGATGTTTCCCTGCTCCAACATACCTAATTCAGAGCTTGATAACGACCATTCATTTGAATCAGGTGTGTAAACTGTTGTCTGCCTGAAAGCTGTAGAAAGTTCATGTATTTTCCTAGTCATTATAAACATGAAAGGAGATTTTTTAAATATGATTTCTGACCACACATTAGGACTGCAAAATGACAGAACATTTCAGTTATCTTTTCTCTGTCCAAATACACACCAGCCCCATTGTGCATGTCTAATTACAGTAAAGTCATACTCGGTCTGTAAAGTAGACTGCCAAAGATGTTCCTGTGTGTCGTCGCTAAAATGTCACACAGTGATGTTTGTGAAGCAGTGTGTGGTGTGAACATGTGACATCCTGTTGCCAGGGGGAAAAAAACATCTGATTTAATTACCGACCAAACTGAATCCACACAGCAGTGTGCGCGTGCACATGCGTGTGGAACAAGCAGGAAGGGCAAAGACCTTTGTAATTTGCCTAAACACTATGGGGACATGGTTAGGGTTAGGGTTAGGGTTAGCGAAATGCTAGCGATTTAGGCTAGTAACCACATGTACCCGTGTAACTGCCATGACAAGCCCTTGTTTGTTACTGCTCGTAGGTTTTCACTTATTGAGCTTGTGAGAATAAGTATAACGATTCCATTCAACAAGATTCTTGTGCTCAATAATCGTAATGTTTGTTGTTACTCATCACGTCCCACTCTCAGATTAGAGTTAACCAGAATGCAACAAACCTGTTATAGGAGATTCAGGACATAGATGCAGATGAATTTATCAAAAAAAATCAGTTCAAATGCCTAATCCCACTCTGTCGGTGTCGTTGCCAGGGTGACGCAGTGCAAGTACAAGCGGATTGGCTGCCCGTGGCAGGGGCCGTTCCACGAGCTGCCGGCCCACGAGGGCGAGTGCTGCCACCCCAGCAAGACAGGCAGCGAGCTGATGGGCATCCTGGGAGAGATGGACCAGAACCACCGCAGGGAGCTGCAGCTCTACAACAGCATCTTCAGCCTGCTCTGCTACGAGAAGATCGGCTTCACAGGTAGACACCAACACAGTACACACACTGCAGGAACACACACACACTGCAAAACACACACACTGCAGAAAAACACCAAAACTGTAAAACACACCAACACACACACTGCAAAAACACACCAACACTGCAAAACACCAACACACACACACACTGCAAAACACACCAACACTGCATAACACACACACACACACTGCAAAACGGACACAACACAATGAACTTCGGAAGCCTTTTCAATAGGTGACAGTGATTTCTAACACGCACGCGCACATGCGCACATCTGTTTCACGTTCTATAACCCCTCCCCCCCCCTCTGCCTCCCCATGTCTCCATGTAGAGGTCCAGTTCAGGCCATATCGTACAGATGACTTCATCACCCGCCTGTACTACGAGACCCCGCGCTTCACCGTCCTCAACCAGACCTGGGTGCTGAAGGCCCGCGTCAACGACTCCGAACGCAATCCCCAACCTGTCCTGCAAGCGCACCCTCTCCTTCCAGCTCATCCTCAAGAGCAAGGTGACCCCCCGGGGGCTCCTCCTCCTCACGCCACGACCACACACGCTGTAGTCACGGGTTACAGGTGGAGGACTGCCGTAGAAACATGACCTATCCATAGACGTGCTTTGAATGAGAACGTGCTGAGGCTCTGTGGGGAATGTGTTCAGAGTCTCTCACCACGCAAAGGAAACTAAGGGTCAGGTGGCTGAGCGGTTAGGGAATCTGGCTATTAATCAGAAGGTTGCCGGTTCGATTCCTGGCAGTGCATATTGAGGTTGTGTCCTTGGGCAAGGCACTTCACCCTACTTACCTCGAGGGGAATGTCCCTGTACTTACTGCTTTAGCTTCTGCTAAATGACCAAATGCAAAGTCCTCGTTTATTGATTTGGATGTCCACTTGTCTGTGTTGTGTCCGTGCGCTCAGGTGAACTCTGCTCTGGAGTGCTCCTTCCTGCTGCTGAAGGGGCCGTACGACGACGTGCGGATCAAGCCCGTCATCCACCATCACGCCTTCAGCAACGACACCAACGAGACGGAGTACGTCCCCCTGCCCATCTCTGACTCGGTGGAGTGCAACAAACTACTGGCTGCCAAAAACATCAACCTGCGCCTCTTCATCTTCCAGATCCAGAAATAGGATGGAGGGGAGGATAGGAGGAGGGAGGAGGAGGGGGGGAGGGGGAGGGAGACGGGAGAGATTAAGTATTGGATGGAGGTGGAGGTGGAGTGGAGGGGTGCATCGTTTGAGATTTGAGCGGTTATGATCTTGCAGTTGTGGGTCCTGTGCTGTTAACTGCTGGCTGCAGCATCTGATAGGCCAGGCAGGAGGGGTGATAAAAACAGAGAGGAGGAGGAGGAGAGGAAGAGAGGGAGAGAATGCAGAAGGAGATTAGAAAGACACCACTGATACCTCTCTCCACGTACACACTTTCTTTCACACACACATTACCAGACATCGTACACACACACACACACACACCATTGAATGATATTTACCTCCCTTAGTTGCTGAAGAATCCTGCAATCAAGTGTTGGCACGATGGAGTTGGGGAGAGGTGGGGGGGGGGAAGGGGGGGGGGTGGGTGAATGAGTGATGGTTGCTAGTCGCTGGGTGGTGTGTACCTGTGGAGATTTTCAGAGCTCAGTCTATCTGACATGTCACCCCTGATTCCCACAGCCAATGGTAGCACAGACCAACCAAAGCTGTGTGTGTGTGTGTGTCGAAAGATGCTGTCAATTCCAAGAGTTTTGAGGACGACTATTGAAGCGAATGGTCTGGATCCCTCAAACTGTGTGCAGAAGAGAAAGTACGTGTGAATGTTTGTGTGGGCATGCCTGCGTGTGTGTGTGTTCCAAAGATCAGAATGTGAAAGCTTTGTGGTCCATTATTCCTGAACTCTGTTGATCACTCAGTGAACAGTTTTATAGAGTAGTGGAGAAGTGTTGGGTGCGTTTAGTGTTTCTGGTCCCAGACTCCCGACAAGCTAGGTTAACTGCTTCCACTCTGTGTTGGCAAAGGCATCCATTTTGTTTCCCGGAGTAGGCTAGAGCAGAACTAAGATGGCGGCATTTCCTCATTGACCCCTCACCTGACTGCCACGGGACACCTGGCCTGCATGCATGTTATAGGAATTACTTTATTCTATTTTAGTTGTGGTTATATTTAACCCTTTAAGCTAACTTATACCATTTGTTTTCTTTTTAACCCCAAATATTTAAGTACCTGTGAACCTTTTTTTAGTTGTTAGTGTGTGACGGGTTTGAGTGTGAGCGTGATGTCGTCTGCGTCCGTGTGTGTGTGAGCGTGCGAGCGTTCGAGCGTGCATGCACGCATGTCAAGGGCCCTCCAGTGAACACATCCCTATATAAACATATAAACAGTATATCTCATTAGACCTGGGCCAGGTCGCACCTAGAATCATCCAGAACCATAGAACCTGGACCCATCGGGGAGGAGGAGGAGGGGGGGGAGGAGGGGGGGGTCAGTCCTGTTCGGAGCAGAAGAACACCCTTGCGAGGGAGCGCTGCGCTAGAGCAGTTACAGGAACAGGATGATGCACCTCCCAAACCAGGCTCTGACCATGGAGCTGTCGGGCATGGGGGCGGGGGGGGGTGGGGGGGGGTTATCGTGTGTGGTGGAAGTGGGGAGGGCGGGGTGGGGGGAGGGTGGGTGTTGCGTTACCATGGTGACGTTTTGTAGAGTGTTAGACTTACTCGAACGAAGTGGGAGACAATGTTAACTAAACTAGATTCTACTGTAAAGACAAACATAGAGCTCTCTCCTCCTGGCCTCTCTAGTTCTTGTATTTCTGTGTTTTAACGCTTCGTCTCTATGCCAACGGACTCACTCATCTCACTATGGCTGTACATGTGCCTTTTATTAAAGATCATGAAAACTGCTCTCCTACCTGTCAGTGTGACTGATTAACTGCATGGCACAGATCTCAGGTCTGAGTCTGGGAGAAGGAGCCAGAGACACTGCTTGATCTTTCCAGCTGTTCAATAGGCCTATATAGTAGTGATGGCAGTGTGACACTGAAGCTTCGATGCTTGCTTCAAACCCTGATCTACAATTCCCAAGAAGCACTGCTTCGAAGCTTGCTTCAGAGTGAAAAAAATCACGTGACATATGACGTCCGAAGCAGCAACTGGTTCGTTGCCTGAATGAATCACTTACTGGTCCGCGGCTCGGTGGAGAAGCTTTGAGCAAAACAAAGAAACCGGCTCAATCCATAAGGCAGCCTACCTCAATACAAATCTTTGAGTGTCTAACCCCATCCCATCCACATAATCACCCCTTTCAGAGTTACTCAAGCACACCCAACCACCTTGCCCGAAGCCAGATGGTCAACGCCTAATTATTTAATGGGGGAAAAAAATAACACAATCGATGCTACAATCGTTTACGGGAGTTGTGCATAGTATTTATGTAATAGAACGATGTGATACCATGAACTGAATTAGACTAGGGGATAACGCACTGCCCTAGGGAGTAGAGCGGGGTTCGAAACCCGGTCTGGGGGGAAGGCATAGCCTTATGTTTTTTTTGATATGCTGTTTCAATTATATCCTAGCCTACATGGACAGAAGGCTAGGCATATCCATTTAAGAACAATTTAAACATCTGTATTTAGATATATAATAATTTTCAAAGCAGGGATACGTTGAATCCACTGCAGCCTCGAACTTCGCCAGCAGAGGTCACTGTCACTGAAGCTTCGAGTAATGAACCTATTTTCGAAAACATTGGCTCAACTGGTTCAATGCTTCATAAAAGCTTCATTTGCCCATCACTACTATATAGATCTATGCACAGTCTCCAGAAACCAAATGATGAGGTCAGGAAAACTTACCCGGCCAAGTCACGGGACGTGAGGATAAAGGCATGAGAGTTTGACTTCTGAAGAGCTTTAGGGTTTTCTGTTGATGTGAGGCACGTGTGTGGTAGTTTTGGGTCCCCATAAAACACTACATTCATATTGTCTCAACCACAGGTCACAAATGATCCTGTGTTGTCACTTCACAGCCCTCCAATCACTGTCACACACCTGTATCTCATCAGCGTGCTCAGCAGGGGTGTACTTCTCTGCTTTGGTCAACAGGGGGAACCAGAGTACTGCAGTGAGTTAGCATCAGTCTTAGGTGAACTTTGGCTTTTTTCTGTTCTAATAACGTACGCTTGGGTGTGGTCAACAATTTGGGGGACAAGGTGCAGTGACGAAGGTCGTTAATGGAGTATAAAATGAGGTGATTCACACTGATCACTGCGTCAGTATTTGCCCGCTCAATTGTTGAAATAGTTTATAAGCGTCCGCTGGTCAGCAGCACTAACATGAAATGGATCTTTCCTCTTCTTCTGGGTATCAGTGCAGCATGGTGATCTGTAGGCTGTAACATACGTAAGGGATAATGCCCGACGAGGTGTCCAATATCATCTGATAATGGACGATGCGGAGGCGTGAACCGTCCGACGCGCAGGGCATTATCCCTTACATAATGTACACCCCTGCAGCCAATCAGAATCAAGTATTCACCCAGACCATGGTATAAATAGTAAAACATGAATGTAGTAAAAGATGATTCCAGGGTCGGCTCCGTCGGCTCCGTTTCTCAATTTCAAATCTCCAATGGCAAATTGCTGATGAATTCAGGGTTGTCCATACTTACATATAGTTTACTGCAACTTATTAAAATGAAAAATGTTGTGAGTTCAAATGATACATTTACTTGTTTGTTCATTAGTTTGCCAGATAGCACACCATGTCAACAGTAATACACTGCAGCAATGGTGCATTGTCTGTCTTGCAAACTGACACATTAGATCACCATCTCCACCACAAAATAGTGGCAACTAGACTGTGCATGAAAAACATACGAAAACATTGTCATGTTTTATTACATTTATGAAAACAAACAAAAGAAAACTAAAGTTGTTTAATGTATGCATTTGTGTTGAGTTGCAGTGACACATTCTCTGCGCTACGTCTACACTGCCACCTCAGGAATCCCAGACTTCCCTGCCTTTGTAGACGTGGGACATGAGACAGATGAGCGATGTGCCAAGCACAGGACTGCCTGTGTCTGTCTGTGTTAGAGCACCTGTCTGTCTCTCTGTACCTGCCTGTGTCTGTCTGTGTTAGAGCACCTGTCTGTCTCTCTGTACCTGCCTGTGTCTGTCTGTGTTAGAGCACCTGTCTGTCTCTCTGTACCTGCCTGTGTCTGTCTGTGTTAGAGCACCTGTGTGTCTCTCTGTACCTGCCTGTGTCTGTCTGTGTTAGAGCACCTGTCTGTCTCTCTGTACCTGCCTGTGTCTGTCTGTGTTAGAGCACCTGTCTGTCTCTTTGTACCTGCCTGTGTCTGTCTGTTAGAGCACCTGTCTGTCTCTCTGCACCTGTCTGTGTCTGTATGTGTTATATCCCCTGTCTGTCTCTCTGTACCTGCCTGTGTCTGTCTGTTAGAGCACCTGTCTGTCTCTCTGTACCTGACTGTTCCTTCAGAAAAGCAACAAACTGTGGAGAGCCACTTAGTGGAAAAAACTGGGATTAGTTCAATTCATTTGACCTGATGAACTTGGATGAGAAGCAGTGGGCTACAACCATGAGAGTGAGTCTGAGAGAGTGAGAGAGAGTTGATGCAGGTGAAGACAGAGAGTGAGAGAGTGTGTTTATGCAGGTGAGGGACCTGGCCCGCTCCAGGAAGGCCTCAGCTCATGTGATACACACCCAGTGAGCCACCATGGCAACCCACACATAGACTACATCATAAATAATTTAATACATGTAAGCGTGTGTGTGTGGATCAGCCAAGCATTGTAAAAAGCCCTCATAAACCCTGGACATTAAGCAAAACAGATCCAGATCCTCTCCCTTAATTCAGTCATTTCCATCTCTTCGATCTATTTTCCATCTCTCTCTCTCTCTCTCTCTCTCTCTCTCTCTCTCTCTCTCTCTCTCTCTCTCTCTCATTCAATCACCCTCTCTTCCTCCCTCTCTTGCTGTCTCTCTCACCTTCAATCTCTCTTTCTCACTTTCTCTCTCTCTCGTCCTCTCTCTGGCAGTCTTCTCTCCATCCTGACCACCAACCACTCCTATCAGAGTAGGACTCATGTCAGTGCTGGTGTGTGATCTCTCCCTGCACTAGTCACAGGTTGTTCCCCCAGCAAGCTGCCTCACATTATACACCATTCAAACATTCTCAGATGTTTGAAATCAATCAGTGCAATAAGCACATTAGGAGACTAATAATGGCAATTTCACACCACTGGAAGCTAGTTTGGAAAAAGAATACACACCTTTCTCTGGGTAGGAAACTTTTATCCTGGTGATGCTGGTGGTGATGATGAAGGTGTACCAGCCCTGTACCCAGAGGGTCTGTGTCATGTAATCACTGTTCAGGTCCCTCTCTTGTAGTCCTGTTACCTGCAGTCATACAGTCTCCAGTGAATGTGCACTTGTGTGTGTGTGTGTGTGTGTGTGTCTGAGTGTGTGTCTGAGTGTGTGTGTGTGTGTGTGTGTGTGTGTGTCAGGGCAGGAAATGATCCCCACTCCCCCCACCCCAGCAAAACCACCCTCACCACCTACAAAACATCAATGACACATCAGCAAGCCTGTTCACCAGATCTAGGTGGCTTGTGTGTCTTTCCGCTCTAGTGTGCATTTATTTTTTTTAATAAAACTGTGTATGTGTGTATTTCTACGTGTATCTCTGCTTACAGTGTCCACACATACACTGTAGGTATCTGTAGTTTCACACGCTTGTGATTCTACATGTAGGTCATTGTTGATGTTGTTTCCTGTCAAGTGTCAGGTGACCTTTGACCTCACAAACACCCTCCTCTTCCTGGATGAAGCACCTGGGTGTAGTTATCCTATTTCACCAGCCAGAGGGTATCCTGTGTGTACGTGTGTGTGTGTGTGTGTGTGTGTGTGTGTGTGTGTGTGTGTGTTTTTGTACTGAGGCCCCTGAAATCTGGTTTTGACACCATCATGTGATTGGTCCTCATTAGTGTCCTACCTTTCACAAGTCTTCACAGGTTTCTGTTGTTGAGAAAAAGTGTCTGCGTGTGTGTGTGTGTGTGCATGAAAATGGTCCAGGAAAACTGTTGTTTCTACATGTGTGTCCTCGGATGCTACAACACACACCATTTTAAACATCAGTACAGACACACACACCATTTTAAACATCAGTACAGAACATGTCCTATAACTCATGGTCCTAATTTCATCAGGGTGTTCCAATGCTGTAAATATTGTTTGTCGGTTTTCATCAAATGTTGTGCAAATAATACCTACATGCAGTGTAGGAGAATAAATAGAATATTGATTCACAGAAGCCTTCAAGTGTATACTGAAGCCTCTACCAACTGTTCATCTCTCTCTCCCTCTATTTCATTATTTCCTTTTCTCGTTCTCTCTGTTTCTTGCTTTCTCGGTCTTGCTCGCTCGCTCTCTCTTTTTCATAACCCATTCCCTCTTTTGAAAGATCAAGGATAATGGATTTCCTGTGTTGAATACCTATGAAGGCCATATTTTTTATGGACAATGACAGAGCTATTGTAAAAGCTGACATTACTGGCCTGTTATTTGCTTTTATATTTGAACATAAACTGACCATTTAGTAAATCACAGTCTGGTATGACATCACAACAACTGTGCCAAGAAGTGAGTGTTTTTGTTTTAGCTGCCACTGTCTGTGTTATTACCATCGACTCTTCTTCAAATCAAGAGCCATGATCACATGAAACACAAAACCATTCTTTTCGAGTTGTCTTATTCAATCTCATTCAGTCCAAACAGGAGAACGTATCTTACCTAGAAACCAAACAAGTATCAGAGACTGCTCAATCTGACCCTGCTCAGTAAAGACTGGGATGTTTCTACACTGTGTTTGTAACTGGACTGTCCTCAACCTCTGACCACTGAGGAGAGAGAAAGAGAGGAGAGGGAGAGAGAGAGCAATACAGAGTAAAAGAGAGAAAGAGGGAGACTTGCAATCACCCTTCCTAACCACTAGATGGCGCTCTTTCTCTATGGTGGTGGGCGACACATGGTGTTTCGCCACCATCTAGTGGAGATACATTTATCAGTATGAGATCCAGACCAGTGTTTCCCAACCCTGGTCACGAGGAAATCCTGCCCTGCGTGTTTTAGATGTTTCCCTGCTCCAACACACCTGATCAAATGAATCAGGCTTCTGCTGAGCTTCATTACGACCCATTCCTTTGAATCCAGTGTACTGGAGAAGGCAGTGGCGTGTTCAGGGAGTGGCCTAGGGTGGCACGGGCCACCCCTGAAATCTGATTGGCCACCCCAAGTGCCACCCAATATTTTAAAATATGATTGGCTATGCTCAGTCAGAGGCGGGCCACGGCACTGAATGTAAACTGCACTCTTGTTTAGAGTTGCAGTTCCTTCTCAAACCTGAGAGGCAGAGATGCGTTAAAGTAGTATGTAGCCCCATTAATCGTATTTTCATAATTACGCTGCTCGGTCAATTTTAAACAAAAAAACAAGAGGGGGACAGCTTTGAGAAGATACGAGGAATGCCAAGTTAACCAGCCGGTCAAATTGTTATTTTGGTTTCTGTAAAAACTTTTATTTGAGCGAGAACGCTTGTCCCCGTCAGCCTCCGTTGACGATTGCTGCAGCTGTTGTCGATCTGCGTCTGATGAGCATGTTCTTAATTTCGCCCAGGGGTCAATTCTGCACGAAAAAACGAAAGGAGGGCAGCGTTTTAAAGATAAAACGATTGCGAAGACAGCCAGACGGTCAGAATTGTATTTATGTCGCTGTCAAACTCGTAGTTTGTGCGCAAAGCGAGCGCGCCTGTTAACTTTTTTCCCCCAGTGCAGACTCGCTTCGCCCGGTCCCTTTAACAAGCGTGTGCGCAGGCGCTCCTGGTCACACTTCATGCCACCCCCAGTAGCGGACTGGCCATCAGCATCGGGAGCACCGGGAGAATTCCCGATGGGCCGAAGCACTTCTGGGCCAGAGGGCAGCTTGCCTTATTTATTTTTTAACTAGCCTACTAATAAAAATGTCGGCAGAAGATCGAGCGACACGGTTGGCCAGCAACACTGTTGGCAAGCAACACGGTTGGCCGGCCCCCCCTTTCCCCCAGGACGGTTGGTCTATTCCAAATGAACGTATGCAGCCCTTACGGGCTGTCACTGTTGTGTGTAAGCGACACTAACTGACAAATCGAAAGCTAGCTAGTAGAGACAATATAAAGATGGAAAACCAGGCTAAGAACCTAAACGTAATTACCTTCACTAGACAATGTTTGCCAATTGGACAAACGGCTATACGGTTTGTTTGTTTTACATCAAGCTCCAAAAACAATTTTTCGCTCAAATCAGCCCCAAAAAATTGCTTGCGCGCTATGCGCGCTCGCATTAAGCGTGGAACTACCTAACATCAAATCAGCCACAGAATTGGCATGCATTAGCAGGGCGCTCGCTGTGATGGCGAATAGGCCTACGGGACCGGTTCTGGTGGGCCGGTGTGGATCAAAGTCCAGGGCCTATTTTTACTCCTAGTCCGTCCCTGGCCACCCCTGCATACGTCAGTGCCCCACTGGTGCCACCCCTATCAAAAATGTCTGGACACGCCCCTGGGAGAAGGGAAACATCTAACACATGCAGGGCAGAGGGTCCTGAGGACCAGGTTTGGGAAACACTGATCAAGACTAGATTAATCATTTATAATGGAGCTATGCATGTTGTCTGTGGTCAGAAACCAGGATTTTTACCTGAAAGGTTCATATGTAGGACTAACAGGTTCATGAGATATGTTCCTGCTTTAAAATAAAATGTAACATTTCTCAACAAATAACCATTCTATTCTGTTTTTATATTCATAACACAGCATCGATTTTCTATAAAAAACAATCACGTTTTATTCAATTTATGCAAATTTGCAGCTACAAACAATGAAAGAAAAAGGTAAACCATCTAAACATGATATGAGAGAAAACCACAACACTACTCAACTCTCAAAAACTCAACTCCCTCATTCTGTACAAAATGTCTACGATAAATGACTGTCTCTACTGTAATATCATCAGAGAGAAAGAAGAATATTAACAACCACTCAGCCATTTGACTTCTTTAGAGAAAAGTATAAACATGCACATTTACAAACAGTCCTGGTCTCTTCAGTTCTCAGGCACCACTGGAAAGAAAAAGATCTGGGTTGACTATCTGAACATTCAGTAAATATTGTATTCTACCTAGACTATGTGTAACTATAACTATAATCATATTTTATACTATACAATTTAATATAGGTATTGACGATACATATATGCTGTATGCACTGTATATACACACATGTATATAACTATACAGTATATATATATAGTTAGACTATAGTGTATAGTAAGAACATGTATAGCTCTGTATAGCTCTGTGGTACAGCATTTCATTTGACTGCAGATGAAGAGGTCCCAGGTTCAAATCCCCCTGTACCCTTAGAATAAAAGTCATTTACTGTAAACAGACATAAATCCACCCTATCTTACCCCTGGTCCCTTTGCAGCTCCTCCTCTTTAATTCTCCTTCTGCAACAGAGACACGTTAGAAGGATGGTTAACTAAACACCAAGCCAGCCTGAAGTAAACCCAGCAGGTAGGAAGAGAGTCAGACATGAGGAAGAGAGTCAGACATGAGAAAGAGAGTCAGACATGAGGAAGAGAGTCAAAAATGAGGAAGAGATTCAGACATGAGGAAGAGAGTCAGATATGGAAGAAGAGAGTCAGACATGAGGAAGAGAGTCAGACATGAGGAAGAGAGTCAGACATGAAGGAAGAGAGTCCAACATGAAGGAAGAGAGTCAGACATGAGGAAGAGTCAGACATGAGGAAGAGAGTCAGACATGAGGAAGAGAGTCAGACATGGAGGAAGAGAGTCAGACATGGAAGAAGAGAGTCAGACATGAGGAAGAGTCAGACATGAGGAAGAGAGTCAGACATGGAAGAAGAGAGTCAGACATGAGGAAGAGTCAGACATGAGGAAGAGAGTCAGACATGGAGGAAGAGAGTCAGACATGAGGAAGAGTCAGACATGAGGAAGAGAGTCAGACATGGAGGAAGAGAGTCAGACATGAGGAAGAGAGTCCAACATGAAGGAAGAGAGTCAGACATGAGGAAGAGTCAGACATGAGGAAGAGAGTCAGACATGAGGAAGAGAGTCAGACATGAGGAAGAGAGTCAGACATGGAGGAAGAGAGTCAGACATGAGGAAGAGTCAGACATGAGGAAGAGAGTCAGACATGAGGAAGAGAGTCAGAGAGTCAGACATGAGGAAGAGAGTCAGACATGGAGGAAGAGAGTCAGACATGGAGGAAGAAAGACAGACATGAGGAAGAGTCAGACATGAGGAAGAGAGTCAGACATGGAGGAAAAGAGTCAGACATGGAGGAAAAGAGTCAAACATGGAGGAAAAGAGTCAAACATGGAGGAAGAGAGTCAGACATGGAGGAAGAGAGTCAGAGGAGCATGTGTGTTACCTTCTCCTGTGTGTCAGCAGCAGTGGAGTCTGAGGAAATACAAGTAAGAGTTAGACACATGTTCCATTGTATTGGTTATTGATAGATCTAATGATTGGTTGGTTGTTTCGGTTTTTATTTGGCTAGTCGATTAGTGGGTGGATGGATGCATGCATGTATAGATGAATAGATACATGTATACAGTAGATAGATGGATGATGGTTTATTTACCAGAGCTGCTGATTGTCCAGGAGAAAACCTTGATCACGCCATAGAGTCCCAGCGCCACGGCAACCATCGCCATGGAGTCCTCAATAGAGGGAGTGCTGACTCCTGGGAGCGACAGAGAGAAAAAGAGAAAAAGAAAGAGAAATGAGACTATATGAACCATGCTCTTCTATTAAATCATCAACATATCACATTAGACTTTTTTCTTTCATTATCAATGTGATCTGTGCATCAGTGTAAGACTATACTGTGCAGCGGTGCTGCTTCTCTCACCAATCACATTGAGGGACACGCTGACTCGTCGGATGCCGCCCTGGTGGACGGCCACACAGCTGACCTGCCCCCCCCGCTCACCCCCCACCCTGGCTGGGTCCAGCTCCAGACGGGAGCTCTGGCTGTAGGTGCCGTCAGAGGCCTGCCTGTGGCCCGTCACGCTGCCCCGGCCCAGGTCCTGGACCCCCCCCTGCCCCGCTCAGCTCCCAGCCCAGCTCCAGGGACAGGGGGGCGAAGCCTGACGCCTCACACTGCACCACCACCAGCTGGCCCGGAGCGGAGAGGGGGAGCGGGGAGGGGAAGATGGAGAGGGAGGGGGGCTCTGGGAGAGACAGAGGAGGAGAGATATACACAGAGAGGGAAGAGAGAGAGGGAGGAGGAGGGAGACAAAGAGGAGGAGAGATATACACAGAGGAGAGGGAGGAGGAGAGATACAGGAAGGAGGAGAGAGACCAAGAGGAGGAGAGACAGGAAGGAGGAGAAGGAATAGAGAGAGAGAGGGACAGCCAGAAGAACAGAGTGAGGTATTAAAGGATGATCACCACTTTCATGCTCTGGTATTGTCCATAATGTAGGAGGTTGTTACTGTAAATAAGAATTGGTCCTTAACTGGATGAATAACTCTTCAATGAATAGTCATGCTGCAGCTTAATTCTCCATCTCCCGATATGTTTATAATATCCATTTCCTATTTAATAGTATATTAAGAGTACATATAAGTGTAGCTGAGTCTCACCCACTATCTCCAGGTCCACCGCCACCTGAGCCAGCAGATAGGGCAGATACACCGTGCAGATATACGTCCCAGAGTGGCGCACCTGGGCTTCCTGCAGGATCAGTGATGCGTTTCCTGTCGTGTGGAGGGCGTTAATGTCCAGCCCCGCCCCTGCCTCCCAGTTATCAGCTAATCGGTCGCCCTTGCCGTCGTAGGCCAGAACCAATCGTCCGTCGCCCCTGAACTGGTACCGCCACTCCACGGCAAAGCCCGACCCGGAGAGGGGAGAGGAGGGGTCCACCCAGAACCCACAGTCCAGGAGAACCGGTTCACCCAGTCTGGACTGGACCCTCACGGTTCTGCTGAACACACTGAGGATCACTGGGGTGGGGGAGAGAGCAAGGAGGGAAAGAAAGGAGTGAAGAATAGAGGAAGGAGTGGAGAAGAGATGGAGGAAGGTATGGATAGATGGAGAGAAAAAAAGGAGGGAAGAGGCAAAGAAAATGGGGTGAAGTGGGAGAACAAGAATATCAGGCTGATCTTACATTGATGTTAACCTCTCCCAGTCTCAACTGGTCTGTATCTAATGTAGATGTCTGCACCTTTGGGTTCTTTAGTTGCCGTGGGAGCGCGCATGACACTGGACAAGGTCAGCTGTCTGTCAAGGCCCTGCAAGGCTGCAGAGTACCAATCAGCTTGCAGGTAGATGGGGCTGAGGGCAGAGTCTGTGAGCGACGCAGCCCATTGGACGGTGGAGGGCTGCGGCTGGAAGGGGTTGAGCTCACACTGGGGTTTCTCCACAGCACCCCCTGGTGGGTGGAGGGAGGGGTGGCAGAAGGTGGCAGCAGGGTCTGGGACACACAGGAATCACAAGAGGGATTCTTTTATCAGTGAGATGTGACATATCAACCAGCTTTACTGTATCATGAAACTTAACTGACTGAGGTTAGAAGTTGGTTTTCCAACTAAAGGGCATCTCAGTGTGTCAAACATGATCTGAACCACCTCCTCTATCTACTCACACTCATATCACTTCAACACATCCAGTGGCTGTTTAAACCGACCTGTGATGTAGTAGACCCTCTCTGGGTTTATGTCTGACGATGGTTTCAGTAGTGATCCGGTTCCTTGGCTTTCTGGGTCGGTACCGATGACCAACAGAGATTTCTCCTGGGTCATAGCCGCAGGGAACCCTCTGCCTGGCTTCTCCTGCACGAACCAGCACTCCAGAACCGGGCAAGTCGACGCACCGACTGGAAGAGAGACGGCGATTGTTTTGCGCATTTAAGATAGCTACAGAAATCAACTTTTACCACAAACTGTTTAAATATATTAAACATAGGCCTACTTACGAAAAATTACTCTAATCGTTTTCTTTACATAAAAGCATATATGGCGTTAGATGCTAATTACTTTGGCTTACCGTTCATGAAGTAAGTTAGTGCGAGCAAAGAAAGCTTGTAAATTGTCGAAATATTTGCCATGATTGTTAGACAAATAGACAGTTGTACCAATCTGTCTGCAGTTTTAAGTTTTCACGTAGGCCCTTTAGATGTTTTGGTCGTTGGATTTCCCCTGAAATTCCACTTGTTTCACTTTCACTTTGCACGCATTATCATCCACACGGTGGCGATCTAACACCATTTTTGGACTGAGTACATGCGCGAAAAGCGGCCTATGACCAGTTTATGTGGGGTTATTTCAGGACATGAGTAGATCCTGGAAAGTAAATTATTTTAAACGTTGTGAATATTGCATCTTGAAACAGAATATAACTTTCTGCATGTACTCCTGATTTCTCTATGCATCTGAAATAATTTAGAAAATATCAAGGCCTACATGTTTTATTGCAAGAATCCCTTTTACAGATCCTGATCTCAACTTGCTCATTTTAAGCTCACTCGTAATTAAACCTTAATTGACAAGCAAAATGCCAGAATTAACCTGTTTTAAGAATCCAGACAAACAGGGTGGCAAAAAGCATGTAATGGTTGAAAGAGAGCCATGTAAATAAGTATGGCTGGGTTGAAAGACAGGCAGATATGAACCTCAAACCAACTTCCTGGTTGTCAGTCTGTTGTTGCCAGTTGGCACAGAAACACTCGAAGTGGATCAACCAGCCAGTCAAGTGACCAGGCAGCTGATTTCTCCAAAACATCAGATGCAGTTTAGTGTTTCTACCTATTAGGGCGCTGTTACCCAGCTCATAAGAAGGGACTTTCCAGTCATAAACGGTCTGAGACTGGGTCTGTATTCATTGACTGGTTTTAATGCCTCACCAGGGTACATGGCAAAATGCTCAGTATTCCAGAATAAACATAACATCTAAATACAATAATCAATCATCCTCACAATCAACATTGCATCTTGATACAACTTCCTCACAAAGAAAAGTAAGAAAACTCAAGAATCATCAAACAAGCAACCAAAATCACCTGCACCATTCCTCTCACATCATGATAAATCTTACTCAGTGTCTGTGTTATAGCTGAACAAAACATTGTTATTATGACAATAATGAAATAGAGAAGTTGTATCGTTCCCTCAGCTATGTGTACAGTATAAGGATGTGGAAATTCATAAGAAAGTATTCAGTCCTGCACAGTGTTGTTCATCTCAGGACTAGAGAAGAGATGACACTCAAAATGGAGGAAGGAACAGGGTGTGACCCATATCCACCATCTTCTCCATCCGTATCGTGTGTGGGTGTGTCTGCATGTTGTCGAGACAGGTACTTTCCAAACCTTTGCTGCGTATGTGGTTTTATTGTTGCATTTTACAGCTTGACGCTGTTCAACTAAACCATATCAAAATCATACAGATTGTTCTTTCGGTTTACTGCATGTTTTTTTAATATAATTTGAGACTACTTAGTTTTGTTTCTTACCAAACCCACATACACCCATCAAAACCATTTGAATACATCATGATGGATCTTTTAAAGACTGTAGTAAATTATTCCTCAGGTTTTGTGTCATAGACCAACTGCATTTCTTAAAGCATGGCCTCCTACTTCACTCATAAACACCATTCTAGAATGGTCCCAAACATACATATACAACATTCATACTGTCAGTGTCACTTTGTGCTACTTCACTCAGATTTTCACTCATGTTAAATTGTATGTTTTTAAAGTTCTTCTAGTACTTTAAATGATTTCTAAATGTAGTTTGGTTGTGACCAACCCTTACAGGACACACACTCTGTAATTCAAGCAGACAAAGATATCCTCTGGTGTTCAGACACAGAGGCCTCATAACACCCAGGCTCCAGCACAACATGACAAAGACTCATTCTGTAAAGTCAAGTATGTATGAGTTAAAACATAGCTGACAGGAAGAGAACTAAAGTCAAAACATTGATGATCGTTACAGGATAGGTTCACCTAACCACCACAGGTTACGTCCCAAACATTGTTTCATACTGTCATTACAGAATGAAGCTGTTTGGGATGCAGTTGGTTTCAGATACTTGATCTTCCGACACTCAGGCTGCAAAACAACCAAAGGTCATAATAACACCTGACCAATTTAAGACTGAGACTAAAATAATTAAACATAACAACTGAGCAATGATCTTGCATATTTTCTTCTGACGATTCTATCCAACAAACGATCATGTTTGAATAATAGCCCTATCCTCACGCTTTTGGACAATATCCTCTGACTTTCAAACTGTAGCATAAACAGGCCATAGAAGAGATTTGCACAGTCATTTCAATAGATCTCTTACTTTTGGTTTCCATAACAAACCTCTGCTGCTAAATTTGACTTGGATTTTAATGACGCGCAGCAGCTATCTTAATTTCCATTGGCTCAAACCCCCAGAATACTAATATTTACCGGTGAGAGGCTCTCTCTCTCTTCATTGTCGCTGTACTTCGAGATAGTGGAGGTCAGTTTCTGTCAGTTCTGATTCAGCAAAAAGTGTCGAGTTAAGTTCTTAAGTAACACTCACCACCGGCTAACATCAAAATGAAGCTCCCCTTTCTTCTCTTTCTCGGGATATACGGAGCTCACGCGGGTAAGCAAATTATACCGTTAAGATAATTATCTACTGATCAATCTAGCTCTAACTATCTTATAGGGGAAGCAATGCCATTACACAGGATTTTTTGCTGGTTCTATACATCTGCTTGGTACAAGCCGTAATATGTGCTGTACGGTGTTTATTGCTGACAAAAACCTTTTTACTTACCAACGTGTAGCTATGGCTCTATTCTGCTCTTTGATTAACCACTTTATAACATGGCTGTGTCAGTTCTGCCTGGTAACTAGTTACACCTACAGGTAGGAATTACATTACAGTGAGGTAAAGATGATTTGATTTTCATATTCAACAGCTCGACTACTATGAGAAAAGGACAAAATAGCATAGGCTATTGCGTTTTGTTTTTTATAGATTGTTTTGTCGTCTTGTGCAGAGTCTTGTTCAACTTTCACAACAATTGTCACCCTATAGACCAATTTCATGTTTGTAAACATTCAGGATTAAGTAGCCTTTATTTTTCGTTTTCACACGTTTTTTTGTCTTTAGAGATATTAACTTGACACCGAATGCAGAAGGACTTTGTACAACTTTCACAATTCTTTCACAACCTAACTTCTTGAATTTCTTAAGTCATAGTAATTATGTTAAATTCAGCATTAAGCACAACATCAGGAGGGCTTTCTTCTCATTTTTTTTGTTATTAGGCTATAACGTAACCTGCGAACTTGCAATTTTATGTTTTCATTCATTTAATTTGAAAACCATGAAAGTTCACTTTGTGTTATAAATTAGTCTGTTCTGTGTAAGTCTTGTGATGTAGCAAACTGAACCGTTTTCGTACTCTTATAGCCACATAACACAAGATGGTTCATACACATAATAATGCATATGCCTTGGGCTCTCTCAAAAGTGATGGGAACATATAGAATCGGTTGAGCAAGAGGCATTTCCTTTCAATTTCTAAGCGTTTGCAATTGAGAGGGTTGAAGATAAATGCCAGTGGTTTTAGACTAGTAGTCACTAGTGTCTATTTAACATGTGGATAATAGTATAGGCTACTGGAGATTAACTTCTGTAACTGGGCTTCCAGTGTCCAGCAGTTGACAATACTATGCACCTGACATGTAGCCTATCCTATGTCGGGGCGGCTGTGGCTCAGGGAGTGGAGAGGGTTGTCTGCTAATCGCAAGGTTGGCGGTTCGATCCCCGACTCCTCCTGGGTCATGTGCCGGAGTATCCTTGAGCAAGACCCCAAATTGCTCCTGATGGGCAGGCCGATGCCTGGGCTTTATGTATCTGTCGATACCCGATACCGATCCGATACCGTAGTTGAATTAATAATAAACTGTAGGCCTATACCTCCCACCTTATAGGCCTACCTTGCTTCCACCATGTGGAAGAGACTAAATGCACCAGACTTTCCTAGCTAAACATTACTTTCCTAACTAAGACAAAATAACAGATTTCATATACTGAATTCTTATTTATGTGTTATTTAAAAAACTATTGTGCATTTAAAATTCAAAAATAGAATGTAATCAAATGTATTAAAATAAATGAAATGTAGCAGTAGAAACGAAATAGTGTATTGGTCAAACATACAATAGTAATCAAACTGTTACCAAACATTGTAAACATGTAAATATATTTGAATTATTATTTATTTGTTGTCGCTGGTGTGTAATCTTTATTGCAGATAGGGTCAGGGTGGTTACTTGAATGTTTGTTTGAACATATTGGGTCAGACTTGTGGAGCATTTGATAGTCATGAGCAAGATGGTTTTAATAACCTGTTGTTCTTTGGATGTACACCGTGCACTATTATCTACCTTTATTACTTACCTTAAATGTTGTGTTATGAAATATACCTTCAATTTGAATCACTTTCTATAATTCACAGAGGTACTGACAATTTAATATTCAGACGTGTCTGCTTTCTCTCTCTTCAGTCACCCACTCTCTGAAGAACTTCTACACTGCAGTCTCAGGGGACATCAACTTCCCAGAGTTCACCATCGTTGGACTGGTGGATGAGGGTCAGTTTGTCTACTTCGACAGCAACACCAAGAGGATGGTCCCCAAGACTGACTGGATGAAAAGCAATGTAGGAGCTGATTACTGGGATGGGCAGACTCAGATTGCGATTGGTGCCCATCAGATCTTCAAAGCCAACATTCAGATTTTAAAGGATCGCTTCAACCAGTCCAAGTCCACAGGTACAGAACAAAGCTCTCTAAGTATTTCTATGCTAACAATGGATGGCTATATATTGTATAACAAAATGTATAATCATCCTAATCTAAAATTATTTTTATGTAGTCTAAGGTCTATCTGGTTAACATTGTCATATTGAAATGTATTTTATACAGTGTAGATGTGTATCTACGTATGTATGTGTACGTAGGTGTGGATTTGTGTGTCTGTATAAAGGTTTGTATGTGTGTAGGTACATAGGTGTGTGTGTGTCTGTGTGTGTATGTAGGTGTGTGTTTGTGTGTCGGTATAAAGGTTTCAGTGTTTCCCCTAGGTTTACAGCTTTGCGGCGGCGGGCGACGGGGCAATATAATGGTAGGGGAAACACTGGGTTTGTATGTGTGTAGGTACATAGGTGTGTGTTTGTGTGTGCATGTAGGTGTATTGGTGTAGGCACATAGGTGTGTGTGTAGGTAGATAGGTGTGTGTGTAAGTACATGGGTGTGTATTGTGTGTGTGTGTAGGTACACAGGTGTGTGTGTAGGTACATTGGTGTGTATGTGTGTAGTAAGGGTGGATGGAATGGTATAGAAATATACTGGTATGAATTTAGTCTACGACACTGATTATGACTATACCGTGTAACCGTGGTAGCGCCTTCCTAAATTTCGAATCTTCTGCATCCAGTATTGCCAGGTTAAGTAGAATTGTGATTTTTTTTTATTTGTAGGCCAACAGAATCGAGTATTCAGTCATGTAATAAACAGTTATAGTTAGCTCAGTACAAATATGGAACTACGTTTTCTTGTGATCCCATAAACATACTACATGTGTGCTCCTCTTCTATGGCAAAGCACTGCAAAAGTTGGAAAAATGCAACACACCTGCTGTACCCCATCCAAATCTGGCCAAGTGCGGTAGATTAGCCGCAGTGGTGCGGTTTGCCTTCTAATGAAACGAAGGCACTAGAAATGTTCAGAAAAACTCATATATTACCCGTCTGTTACCATCCGTGTTTCAAATTATACCACATCCACACACACATCCACACACACATCTAGGGCTGCAGCTATCGAATATTTTAGTAATCGATTATTCTACCGATTATTCCATCGATTAATCGAGTAATCGGATAAAACATACATTGCTCAATTGAAAAGTAATTATAAATAAACATGAGAAAATAACACATGTCAATTAATAATGAACAACCAATTTGTTTCGACAAAGATGGGAGATGAATCCTGTTCATATTTTGAATTTGTTTTCAATCCTTGTAAAATGAACTCACCTAAAGATGCTAAATAAGTTGAGAAAAGGGAAAAACTTGCAGAAATGTAGTTGCTGGAACTCTTTTCAAAACTGGAAAGTACTTGTGGAAGGACAGTGGAACAGTGAAGAGCGTTGGCCAATCGGATTGGTTACTTGTAACGTAGCAACCGTTGGTCTTTGGCAACATTTATAACCTAGAATCTAGGTTTCACGTTCAAGGTGGAGGAGAAACTCATCATGTGTGCCTTCACACCCAGTCCTGTTCAGACACTGAATTTAAAGATGACATACAAATCATAATCCATGGTGCAAGGTTGCCGATGTTGCCGTTGTCCCTGGTGAGTTTGTTATACTTTTTAATTGAATCTCGTCACATTACGTGACTTTGTTTTGCGACTACAAAAGCTACTCGAACTCAGATTTAAAAGCTGCTGCTGCAAAAAGCTACAGTATTGTGGGTATAAGATAATGCTAAATTTAACCAGCGGATCATTTCTAGCAAGTGTGTCAAAGTGGTATTTGTACAGTCGGTATTAAAACCGTAGGCGTGAATAATGCATGCATCGTCATCCATCTGACTTTAGCCGAAGCGAAGCTAGCGAGAGAATGGAATGGGAGATTTCCTACAATAAGCTAGATACTGCTTCAAATTGAAAACGGTGAAGATATTTAGAGTAAAGACAAGTTACTTAACATATGTGTTCAATATCGTCAATTAAAAGTAAAAACGTTCCAGTTACGAAGCGTTTGTTCCTTGGATTAACGCCATCTGCAACAAACATTTAGCGTTAGCTACAGTAGCAAGCTACCCCAGCCCCGGTTTGGCTGTTCGTGACGGTCAGCTACTGTATGACATGTCTTCATGTCTTGAGTCTCGATTTGTGCAGTTTCTGAAAAATTAAATAAACGATGACTCGAGGCAAGAAAAATTCATCGATCCTTTTTTGTAATCGAATTACTCGAATCAATCGATGAATCGTTTCAGCTCTACACACATCCACACACACATCCACACACACATCCACACTCACATCCACAAACACACACAGTCAGACAGTAAAGGAGTCCTGGGTTATGGTGCTGTCAGAACCATCATGATCTGCTGAGACTCACACAGTGGAGCTCACTATGAACACACTCATACACACACTACACACATACACACACCCAGGACACACTACACACATACACACACCCAGGACACACTACACACATACACACACCCAGGACACACTACACACATACACACACTCAGGACACACTACACACATACACACACTCAGGACACACTACACACATACACACACTCATACACACACTACACACATACACACACTCAGGACACACTACACACATACACACACTCAGGACACACTACACACAGTGGCGGTGCTTCCATAGAGGGCGCTAGGGCGCCGCCCCTCCTAGAATTTTTCGTAAAAATAATAATGAAAAAACGTGCAAAAATATGATATACCAAACTATTTAAATAAGAAATGTACTGTGTTAACGCGTTAAATGTGTGTGGGAGACCGTAAGTCCCTGTCAACAACCACTTAAATGTGACCAAATATAATATATTGCCATTCGTTATCACTGAGATAAGCCACTCCCCCCTGGAGGGGCGCCGGCCAAATGGAAGTCAATGGGAGCTCTTATACTTTTTTCATACATTTGAGAAAAACGGCTTCTCATTGGCGGAAAAAAGGGGCGATGCGCACACTCGTGCGCCCCTGGCCAATGACATCGTTTCTTACTTATATTGACATCTTATTCGTCGAATCAGAGACCTTTATCATTCCCTCACATCCCATATAATTATCACGTATCTACGAGAGCAACATAGCTAGCAAAGGAGGATGGGCTGTAGGCCTACGGGACGTACACGGTACCCGTAGCTTCTCCTCAAACCTGTATGCTAAGTAACCGGAGCTGGTTAGCTGGTTGTTCAGTGAGTAATTCAGTGTTACACACACAGTCACAACATCACACGTTAGCAACGACGCTATGCGATATCAGCGACTCTTCAGCATTAGTATCGTAGCTAGGAAAGTTGAGGCTACTTTTCGCTAGGTACCTACGAACATGTCTTAATCTGCTAGACAAGTGGCTTCACCATCGTTCTTTTGGTGAGCTGTCTCACGAGCCCTACTAGCCGACAAGCAAAATAGTTATTTAGCACTAGCGTTGCTACCTGCATATATGCAAACATTGTTTACAATATTTTCAGGCTTCAACCAGTGCTGCTCAAGCATACATACAGGGTCAAGAGATAGATTCGTTAGGCATTGAAGAAATAGTAGGAGAGGACGACAGCATCCAACATAGCTAATACATACATATTTAATGTTAAAAAAAAGTTCTGTGTAACGACCCCGCGCCGCCCAACTGCGCCCCCCCCCCAAAAAAATCACCAGCCGCTACTGACTACACACATACACACACTCAGGACACAGTACACACTACACACATACACACCCTTCAGGACCAGAGTACACGTACACACAGGACTACAGTCAGACACACAAATGCACATGTATGGACGTATCACTCTGTAGCACACACACACACATCCACACACACACACACTTACACACACACACACACACTGTTCAGAGGTGTTTGATGTGAAGCTCCAGTACTGTATCAGTCTGCAGAGATGTAGTAACAGACTATAGTCATATAGAACACAGAACACACCCTGGACTCATTCCACTGTTCATCTGCACCATCAGTGGAGTTAGAACACATCCAGGTCAGGAAGGCAGGACTGAGGCCGGGGCAGGGGCAGTAGGGGCAGGGAGGTAGGATTGAGGCTGGGGCAGGGAGGTAGGATTGAGTCTGGGGCAGGGGAATAGGGGCAGGTAGGCAGGACTTAGGCTGGAGCAGGGGGAGTAGGATGCAGGGAGACAGGACTGAGGCTGGGGTAGGGGCAGGGAGGCAGGAGTGAGGCAGGAGCAGGAGGTGCAAGGAGGCAGGGCTGGGGTAGGGGCAGTGAGGCTGGGGCAGGGGTAACACTGTGGTCCGTCTGACTGACTCCAACAGGAATGAGCGTCTTTTTGGTGTCTTCCTCCAGTCGCTGGGGTCGATAGTTTAGTGTTCCAGGACACTTCTTCTAAACGTGTGACATGGACGATGACATCAGCTGTCACTGGTATCAAACTCCTGCAGGTTCTTTGTAAGAGGCGTTGTGGTGCGCCCTGCATGTCAGCTGATGTGCAGGAACAGCTGTTCCTCAGCCAGCTGGCGTCAGCTCTGCAGGACAATGACAGCCACCCTGCAGTCGTCTGGTGACGGTGACAGAGGAACATGTCACCGTCCTCACCTGAGATGTGACTGAGGTGATGGAAGTAAGAAACCATCCCAGCAGATGGAGGGAGAGAGCAGAGAGACGCTCCTCTGTGTTAGAGTCTACAGGGAGAGACCCATACTGACCCCCTGGTATCTCCCTGGAGGTCTGGTCATACACACCCCTACCTCCCACACACCGTCTCTCTCTCACACACACACACACACACACACACGTTACAGCAACACCACTGCACTGAACACAGTGGCTACCTCCAACCCGGTGCTGTAGATGTCACCATGGCAACATCAGCCAGTGTAGATACACCCTCTCTCTCTCTCTCCATGTCTCCATGTTAACGCTGCCAGTCTGTCAGTCAGTCTGAGTGGTGAAGGAGTGACATCAGTAGAAGAGAGGGACGACACACACACACACACACACACACACACTGTGCAGGCTGTAGGTGGTGTTGACCCCCTGTAGCAGGGACAGAGAGTGTGTGTGCTGGGGTGTCAGGTTCAGGACTGGCTGCTTGAACCTCTGCTAGATGATGATGACATCATGATGTGTGACCTCATACTGAGTGAGCACCTCTGTGGTCCTGTGTGGTAGAGTGTCCTCCCTGACATGAGGTGGGACCAGCTGAGTTAGAGCACACACTCTAAAACAGGACTCCATGTCTCTGGATACAGTCACACTGGCTCTGCCCCCCCCATGATAGACCAGTGTGTCCAGGGGGGTTACCGTCCATAAAGCTGCCTCTCTCTACAGGAACAGGAGATAGGTTTCTGTCCTATGGAACATTCTGGTCTCTCAACAAGACTTTCTTACTCAGTGTGGATCTTTGTGTGTATCTGCATGTGTACGTCAGCTGTGTGTGTACCTGTATGTACAGAACCACAGGTGTAGTACAACTATATGTAGTCTTTTTGTGTGTGTTTCTGTATTGTATGTAATGTAGTTGCATTTATCATGATGTAATGTATGTGGCGTGTGTGTTCTCCTATCATGGAATACTGTGGGTGGTACAGACCTGTCCTATCTCTGTTTTAACCTGCTACTGCTACAGTATTAGTTGTTATTGTACAATATGTATTTATAGTTAAACTGTACAGTATGTTGTGTGTTTGTGGCATGTCCTCTCAGACTCAGCAGACAGGACGGTACTGATGTTGGTGCTCTCTCTCTCTCTCTCGCTCTCGCTCTCGCTCTCTCTCAGGTGTACACACATACCAGAACATGTTAGGTTGTGAGTGGGACGAGGAGACTGGAGCTACAGATGGGTATGATCAGCGTGGTTATGATGGAGAAGACTTTATATCTCTGGATCTGAAGAACCTGAGATACATCGCTCCAGTGCAGCAGGCTGTCATCACCAAACTGAAGTGGGAGCAGAACAGAGCTCAGCTTGAGTACTGGAAGAACTACTACACCCATATCTGTATTGACTGGCTGAAGAAGTATGTGGACTATGGGAAGAGCACTCTGAAGAGAACAGGTAGAGTCACATGACCTCATCAGTGACACAGAACTATTAGGGGTGTAACAATATATCGTGGCACAATCTATAGCAATGCAAAAATATTACAATATGTATCGTAGTGTTCTGGCAATATTATTACAATAGGACGTCCATTTTATCCTATTGTTTGAGCTAAAACACGCGACCTCCTCTGCACCTGCGTCATGCACTGCATTCACAGAAATCCCTTGAACTTAGTTAACTAAGTTGTATGTACAAAAAAGAATGTTGTTCAAAATATTGTGATAAGTATTTTATTGTGAACCCAGTATCGTGATACATATCGAACCGTGAGCTGAGTGAATCGTTACACCTAATAACTATGTACACACATACTATTGATATGATGAAGACAGTAGTAAACCATAATGCTTTCTGGATTGTGTACTTCAGTGAATATGATTTTGATTGTTAAATTGTGAGAATGACAGTGATAATTAAAACAAAAATTCTCCCTCTCTCTCTCTCCCCCTCCAGTCCCCCCCTCCATGTCTCTGCTCCAGAAGAGCCCCTCCTCTCCAGTCACCTGCCACGCTACAGGCTTCTACCCCAGGAGTGTCATGGTGTTCTGGAGGAGAGATGGAGACCAGGTGTACGAGGATGTGGAGCATGGAGAGGTTCTCCACAACGAGGATGGAACCTTCCAGAACAGTGTTCACCTGACAGTGAAGCCTGAGGACCTGGACAGCGGGAGGTATGAGTGTGTGGTTCAGCTCTCGGGGGTTCAGGAGGACTTTGTCACCAAACTGGAGCCCTCTGTGGTGGAGACCAACCATGGAAACACTGGAAGGACCAACCCAGGTGAGACCAGCAGGGCTGAGAAGACAAATACAACTAGAGAGCATGCAATTTCTGGGGAAATTGTGAGGGTGTGCCTGTTTGCGTAGGTTGCAGGTGGGTCCGTCCCTTTAAGTTTTTCCCTTCTAGTGATATTTTCAAGCATTTAGCCTATAGGCTATTGCATATTTCATTTAGAACACCCTTGGAAAGAAGCTACTGTAACAACGTTATCACTGGCAATATTTCAGATGGAATCGCGATTCAAACAGTAGCTCTATGTCTGCTAACTTATGACATGTCCCCAAAAACGTAAGTAAGCTTGACATTTATTTAGTGGAAAATCGCTCATGCATAAAAAGCTCAATAGCGATCATTGTCAGTAATAACGCAAAATGCGATATAGCCCTTTGTGGAGAAGCTGCCCCGGTAAATTGTATACTACAGTGTTCGAGTCTTGGTTGCGATCGTTGGTTGAACGTTCCGTTGTACGGTTTAGGCTGAAATAAAATATTGCTTTCATGAACAGATTGACAAGTTTAGGCTGTGTCAATGAAGTTCGGGTTAGTAGTCAGACAGTTTCACCTATTGAAATACTTTTGATTTAAGGGAGTGCCGAACATGTTCTGTCGCCGTTTGACTTCCTACTGAACAGCTGTGGATGTTTTTGTTAGCTACACAGTGTCTCGCGTAGGCTACAGCGTTGCAGTAGGCCTACTGGTTTGAAATCACAGGTACAGCGTTGCAGTACTGGTTTGAAATCACAGGTAATGATTATTTCACCAACAAATCGTTTACTTGTAATCTAATGTCATAATAAATCGTACAACGAAAATGTATTTGTGAGTAATGTTTATTTTAACGATTGAAAACAGATGCAGCCTAGACCGCTGTAGTATGTGTTGCCCGGGCAACATAGGCTAATGTCATGATGCTAATGCTTCAGTGAAATAGTAGACTACCGTTTCCGAAAGTCGATGTAGTTCCTCAATAATATTAGCTTATATTGTACATTACACTTAACAATTGTGTTTCATATCAGAAAGTAACATTAGTAAATAGTTATCACCCTGGCCTCTTTGCTTGTGGCGTTTCTGCAGCTGCCTTGCAGTATCGTTAAAGCTATAGTTAGCCTATAGCTATCTCCCAGAAGTTAACAAGCTGCTAAACTAATGTTAGGCTAGAGGTAGTCACGCGTGTTTCGTGACGTTAGTAGCGTCAGTGACTGTGGCTAGCAAGTTAGCCAGGTAAATAAAAAGACAAGCAACTCAATGGCTACCAACTTTTGACATGACGTTTTCTAAGTAATCAAAATATTGACGGATGCTAGGGGGGTCTTCTATGCACGTCGTATCTAATGCGTCGTTGCTAACATGTGCCGACGCTGTGACGTAGGCTATTATAACTGAGTAGTCTACCCTTTGCCGACAAAATCAACTTTATGCCACAAAAACGTAGTATGGTCCTAAACTGTGCAACGGAACGTACATAAAAGTAATAGCAACTCAATCGGGACCAAGACGAAACTTTGGACGTCGACGTTTTCTATGTAGTCCAAATATTGACCGAGAAATAGGGGGGCAAAAATAATAATAAATATATATGTGAGATTACAAAGGTTGGCTCTGGCGAAGCCCGAGCACACCCAAATATACATTTGTTACTGTACTTCCTCACATGAGGATAGAATGATGGAGGGATGACTAGGAGGATGTATAGTGTATGTTCTGTTCAATCTAATATACTGTACACTACCGGTTTCTTATTCCTATACGCTACTGGTCCTTATTCATACTTATAAACACGTTCTTACATACAATACATATTTGACCCTGAACCTTGTTGTTGCCATGCCATATTTAAGAAGTGTTCTACTTGGAGAGTTCTACTACTGGTGACAACATACACAGTTCTAGAATGTTCTTAATATTATGGCTCTCTCTTTCTCAGTGACCATCTGATCTCTTCCTAATGACTCCATAGAATGTGACATCATCAGCATGTGAGGCTCCAAGCTGCAGTCTGAATGTTCTGTGGTTGTTACAGGATCAGAAGGTTCTGGTTCCTCTGGTCTCATCATTGGAGCTGTGGTTGGTGTTCTTCTGCTGGTCGCCATCATCTGTGGAGTCGTCATCTGGAAGAAGAAGAATCCCAAGAAAGGTGAGAGGAAGAACTCTTTATTAAACCTCATCACTGTGTGTGTGTGTGTGTGTGTGTGTGTGTGTGTGTGTGTGTGTGTGTGTGTGTGTGTGTGTGGTGTGTGTGTGTGTGTGTGTGTGGTGTGTGTGTGTGTGTGTGTGTGTGTGTGTGTGTGTGCGTGTGTGCGTGTGTGCGTGTGTGCGTGTGTGCGTGTATGTGCGTGTGTGTGTAAGGATCTGTCTAGTGCTCATAGTTGGGATGATATACAGTCGTATGCAAAAGTTTAGGCACCCCTCTGAGGCTGCATGATAATTTCCTGTCTTCACCAAAAAAGATCAATATAATATTGTAATATTACTTTTCTAGTTAACACTGAGTGCTGGGGTGTTTTCCAGACAAAGATATTTGGTGTAGCAGTATTTAGTTGTGTGAAATTAAATCAAATGTGAAAAAAAGGCTGTGCAAAAGTTTGGGCACCCTTATCATTTATTTGATTTGAATACCTCTGCCTACTAAATGCTGATTAACTGCAACACAGAATTAGTCTGATTAACTCGTTAAGCCTTCAATTACATAAAAAGGTGCATTCAATCATTAGAAAGGGTATTTAAGTTAGCCAATTGCAAGTTTTGCTTCTCTTTGATTCTCCTCTGAACAGTGGCAAAATGGGGGCATCAAAACAGCTATCAAATGATCTAAAAACAAAGATTGTTCAGCAGTATGGTTTAGGGGAAGGCTACAAAAAGTTATCCCGGAGGTTTCAGCTATCAGTTTCCACTGTGAGGAATGTCATTAGGAAATGGAAGGCAACAGGCACAGTTCTTGTTAAGGCCAGAAGTGGCAGGCCAGGAAAAATAACAAAGAGGCAAAGGCGAAGAATGGTCAGAATGGTCAAGGACAACCCTCAGACCACCTCCAAAGAGCTGCAAGGTCATCATGCTGCAGATGGTGTCACTGTGCATTGCTCGACCATTCAGCGCACATTGCACAGAGAACAGCTGTATGGGAGAGTGATGCGGAAGAAGCCTTTTCTGCACACGCGCCACAAAAAGGCTCGCTTGAGGTTTGCCAAACTACATTTGAACAAGCCAGGCTCATTTTGGAACAAAGTACTGTGGACTGATGAGACAAAGATGGAGTTATTCGGTCACAACAAGAGGCGTTACGCATGGAGGCAAAAGAACACAGCATTCCTAGAAAAACACTTGCTGCCCACAGTAAAATTTGGTGGGGGGTCCGTCATGCTGTGGGGCTGTGTGGCTAGTGCAGGAACTGGGAATCTAGTTAAAGTTGAAGGTCGTATGGATTCAACTCAGTACCAGCAAATTCTGGACAATAATGTTCAAGAATCTGTAACAAAGCTGAAGTTACGGCGCAGTTGGGTGTTCCAGCAGGACAACGACCTGAAACATTGCTCCAAATCCACTAAGGCATTTATGCAGAGGAACAACTACAATGTTTTGGAATGGCCATCCCAGTCCCCAGACTTGAATATAATTGAAAATCTATGGGGTGACTTGAAGCGGGCTGTCCACGCTAGGCACCCATCAAACCTTACTCAACTGGAGATGTATTGTAAGGAAGAATGGTCCAAATTACCTCAATCCAGAATCCAGACACTCATCAGAGGATATAAAAAGCGTCTAGAAGCTGTTATTTTTGCAAAAGGAGGCTCTACTAAATATGAATGTGATTTTTCTGTTGGGGTGCCCAAATTTATGCAAGTGTCTAATTCTCTTATGATGCGTATGGCATATTTTCTGTTTATCAAATAAACCTTATTTCACGGCTAAAATATCACTGTCCATGACGTATGTGTATATATATGACAAAGACGTTCCTCATCCAAACGCCCAACATTTTATAGATGAAAGTAATGGAGATTATCAGGGGTGCCCAAACTTTTGCATACGACTG